>VZTD01004418.1:486030-668265 GCA_013397725.1 Rhagologus leucostigma
ATAGGGAACAGGAACCGGGGACTGGGACAGGGACAGGGACAAAGACCGGGAACCAGAGACAGGGACCAGGGACTGGGGACGGGGACTGGATACAGGGACAGAGACCGGGGACAAGAACTGGGAGCAGGGACTGGGGACAGGGTGAGGGTGGGGGTGACTTCTCCCGGGTACCTGCCCGGGCTGGCCCCTCAGTCCCGGACAAGGGAGAAATCCCCGGGCCTACAGCCCGAAGGCATAATTAATGTTTATTATTCAGGAAGTCGCTTTGAGCAACACCAACAAATTCTGCCCTATAATCACAGAATCACTGAGGTTGGAAAAGACCTCCGAGGTCATCGAGTCCAACCTGAGACTGATCCCCACCTTGTCACCCCGACCATGGCACTGAGTGCCACATCCAGTCGTTCCCTGATGTGATGACCCACCCTGAAGAGGATGGAAGCACCCAAGATTCTTAAATCCTTGTGGACAAAAGGAACCTCAAAAGTCAGAGGGTCTGCAAACAATCAGAAAGTTTTATTAGTAAATTACACACTTGGCATGGAAATTTTTATGTTAGCCCCTGGCCTACTTTAGTTGTCACACTTGTCACACTAATAATGCAGCTGTGAGCCGGGTGGACAGTGGAATGAGCCTGTCCTGCCAAGGGGTCCCTTCCCCAGCACCCATGGTTGGGTTGCGTTGATGAAGGTTTAGTCCTTTGATGGGTTTTAGTCCTTCCATCTAACTGGGAGAACATGTCTGAACTCCAGATTTTACCAATAAAATAGTAGATCTACATCATTTGAGCACATGTAAAATCACAGAAGACAGAGTTGGAGGAGAAATTAGAACACCAAGTCCTTTCAAGGACAGGATTACAACTCACTTTTCTTATGGCTTGCATACCCTAAAATGAGTCACTTTTAAACTGAATCTTGCTTGTTGCCAGTCTTTCAAGCCTTGCTGCCAAACTACATGGTATGGCAAGGCATGGGATTCTGCATTTCCTAGTAAGTTTTTGCTCAGTTAAACCAAATGCAAACCTGAAATAGGGAGTCTTTGAGAATTATTCCATTTTGCCCTTTTTGATCGGTTGAGGTAAATCTTCTCAGTCTTTGGCATTGTATAAAGCAGGTTTAAACTAAAGACTTAATTTTTCAGTGTTCCCAAATTGAGACGTGTAGGGCTTTCTTCATGGAAATTTGGAGAACCCAGAAGTGTCATCTGCTCATGGAATTGCTGACTTAGTGACAGGTGATCAAAGGATGAAGCATCTATCACTTGAGGTACGTTTACAAATTTCTTAGCTCCTGCTAAGGTTTTTTTATAAGTAGCTGGATGTTACAAGAATTCAGTGCATGAATCTCCCTGAAAATCTATCCTGAGTGTAGGAACTGAGCTCTTGAAACTCCTCCCTGGTGTGCATTCATATGGGTACCCCAGAACACCCATATTAGCAGGTAATTTCATCTTGTTCATGTTGAGGCAAAACTCTAACACATTTTGGTTGGTCCAGGATCAAACTCAGTGCAGCATCACTCCCGCTGCAAAAAGCAGGTAAGATAATATCAGGCTTGATATCTGTCGTACCTACAAGTGCTTATTAAGGGATGAATATAATTTCACTTTAATCACTTCCATAGACAGGATATTTACTATTGGAATTGCAACATTTCCAAGTCTCTATCAGAACTCCTGAGCTTACATTCTAAATGGGTTTTATGTGTGGTTTGAAGAGTATAAAAACTCTCGAGGGGCTTGTACTTTTATTTTCCCTTCTTGTTCTTCAATTTAGAGCTTTATAGGTGTGGTTCTTACTTAATCTTTCTTTTCTGGACAGTAATTGGACTTGACAGAGGTGAAGGTTTATGTAGTATCTAACAGATTGTCTTCTAACCTGGAACAATTGAGTAACTTCCTCTGTGCCTCCCAAAATGTCCCATTTAATTCTACTCACTTGTAGTTCTTATAGCCTTGGTTTCAAAGGATTTCCCAACATGACTCAGCTAAATCTTAAAAGAGGTAAAGAAGGTTTAGCAGCGGTTTTCAGTCAGAGGAACAGGTCTTGCAGCACAGAACCAGCAGAGACCAGAAGTCCTGAATTCCAGTCCCCGTGGTGCAAATGTTAGACAAGTGCAGTATTAAGGAATCAGAGATGCGGGTGAGCAGAGACTATTTCTGGAATAAGCTTCTCCAGAAATAATGCTCCTAAAATCCCATGAATTTTTATCAAATTGATTTGGCCTAAAAGCCTAACGTGGGCATTTTCAGCATCAGCACCCCAAGCAGCAGACACGTGTGAATGGAAGATGGATCTTCCTGGAGAGCATGTGCTGTGTCAGTACAGGTGGAGGAGTAGCTGTCACCTTGCACTCTGCCTGAAATTTAATCCTACAGGCTCATTGAGAAAGAAAAGTTTGCAGGTTCTGTTTTAACTGTAACATCCAGGGACAAGCAGTGAGCGTGAACGCAGAGTGGTTGCTGGAGACCAGGAGGACACCAGAGGGGGACTGGGGTTATTTGTTTGCAAAGAGCACAGTGAAGTAATTCACATAATGTATCTAGGAGAGAAGAGGTATTTTAATTTTGCTTGAGGAAAATAAAACAATTAAGTGGAGAAAGAGCTTATTAAATCTGTTTTCCTAATAGGTCTTATGGTTGATTGACTTCTGTACTTATGGGTGCTCAAGTTCTAGATGAAACTTTCCCTGCTTATTTTTTTGATCATGTAGAAAGATTTTTCTCTTTCGGTGTCTTTGCTTTTGCCTTTTTTTTTTCTTTACTTGGGGCACTTTAACCTCAACTGAGGCATCTATTTTCACAAGGCTTTGAAGAATGTAATTATCATTGTCCTTATCTGTGACACTAGTCCCAGATCCTGAGGCTGGTTGAGTTACCCAACTCCATGTCAGGACAAGACCCAGTTACATACACTGTACTTGCCACAAAGTGCACAGCTTTGGGGGGAGTCCCTGCAAACTTCAGCAAGTCCCTCGTTGTGGGGGATTAAAGGGGCAGGGCTGGGATCAGACTGAGGAAGAGCATGATCCTGAAAGCTTTGTATTCACAGGCAGTTTGGCTACTAAATACAGAGCTAATTCCTTTTGTTTTGAGTGATACGAGATACTATTGTTTTATACGACAGCTAAGCCAATTCTACAAACCCCAGAGTCTTTAAAAAGATAAACTAAACTTTTGGACTTGCAAGGCCAAGTCTGCATCTGGTGTGAATCCAGTGGAAACAGGCTGATGTGTGGGAACTGAGAAGCTGGCCTGTAGCACAGAATCAAAATGGAGATCCAAAAGGCCCTCTGAAGTGCCGTTCCCCATGTCTGCTGCTTTACTGGCCATGAATAAGTTGGATTCCGTTGTGCCCTGTATGGTGGGAGTTTGCAGTGAATTACAGGCCCTGCTCCCAGTGTAGTTCATCTCTTAAACCACCCCCTGCTTAATTCAGTTAATCCAAGAAAGCTCAGTAACAAGGTGGATTTGGGAAGCAGCTTTGTGGGTTGCTAAGGCTAAACTCCACTGCACCCACAGGGGAAGAGAATTGCAGAACTGGGGGCCCTCTGTCTCAGCAAGTCAGAGATTTCATCTCCCACCTACTCTACCTGGAGGTGTTACACAGTAGAGAGTTGGGTAACAGTCTCCATTGGCCAAACCGTGCAATGACATCATCTTTAGAGGAATGCAACAAGAATGTTTCAGATGTTAAAAGGAAACATGTGACAAGAAAAAAAAGTATGTTTTTAATTCCAGGTAAAGCCCGGGGAAGCAGAAGTCACACACATCTTTAAGGAGAGACTTGGTGGTGCAGGACAGTGAGGCTTGGCTTCATTCCAAAGGCAAGTAACAGCCTTGTCCTGCTCGCAAAAGAGAAGAGGAAAACCAGAATTTATTGCTTGCACTTTATATATTTCTATTTTATATTTTGCCAGATTTTGTCTACTGTTTTTCTCAGGTTTTTTTATTGTTTAAAATAAAGTGTTCAGTTTCTTAATTTTTTAAATGTTTATTTTCCTTCTGTTGGGATCAGTGGGTCATTAGCATTAAGTATTGGTTCTGCAGCTAGGACTGTTTGTAGGCTTTGGTCCTTTCTTTTTAAAGCAAAGCTTTTGGAGAAAATTTACATTCATCTAAGTATTACCATAAAGAGGCCGGTTAAAAATCCCAAATTAGTCATGCTCTTTGCTTCAAAAGTTATTCTGGAATGCAAGGAATTCAGTCTGGAACAATTACATTATTTGCAATGGTAACTTCTTAGCGAACCCTGGAATAGTTTATGTGGTTAAAAACCTTTTCAAGAGCAATTGAAAAATTATGTTATCCCATCCATTGTTTAAAGGATTCCATGTGGTGCAGTTCTTTGAATATATGGGAAGAAAATGTAGCCAAAAAAGAAAATTTGGCAGGCAAAAAATCGAAGTGCTTGCATTGGCTCTAAATCCAGATCTATACACATTAATGATCTCATTTGAAAGATGTCTATATTAAGATCTGAAAGCTCTCTGTGTTCCCAAGGGACAAGCTCATTGAATATTGTGATATACCATGAAACGAAACAATTTTTCTTACTGCAAAATAACCGAGGAATCAGAAATTCAGTCTGTATGAGTAACAAAGGGCACATTAAGAACACAGTCTTTTGGGTAACCTTGCTCAGCAGTACATCAGAATTGCCATTGCGGGGAGGCACAGCTCTGCTTTGTGCTTACACACTCCTTCCTGGGAAGATCTAAAAATATGCCATACCCCATCCAGACTCACCATACCTGCACTAACAAAGTTATCTGCACACACTGCAACTACTGCAATACCCAGTCCAGCATCTCCACTTGAATCACTGCTGAAGGCAGATTTGGACAAAGGCTCCCTCCTGCCAGCTCTGTTATTGCAGCAGGATGTCATAGCAGAGGAGACAGAGAGCAAGGCCCATGTCAGTCTCCACACATTTATCAGACCTCACCAAGATAACCCAATGTGGTCCAGCAATGGGGACAGGGAGGTCAGTGGGACCCCAGAGACAACTGTCTTGTTTTTCACTTTGTTCATGAGATTATACTTAAAAAAAAAAACAAAACCTAAGATAACAACAGGGTTTCTGCTTCTTGAGGCTGTTTTACATGTAAGTATTGCCTGTAGCAGCATTTCTCTAAGCAACAGCCTGTGTGAGCAGTAGCATCTCATGCACTCAAGTCCCTAATCTTGAGGCGGCCGGTTTGTTAACCTCGAAGAGATGAGTCATGTCAGATCTGCAGGACTGGGCCGTTTATCCTACTTTCTTCCTCTGAGGCACAAGCAGCTCAGTTATCCCATAAATTCTAATGGTTTGCAATGCCCACTTGCCAAGAGGAGGGAGTGTTGCAAGTAAAATTCATTGTCCCATGTGCGTTGTATTAAATGGTGTAGCCAAAAGATTTCCATGTTATTCATCCAAGCACTGTTAACCCTCAGTTTGTCCCTTTCAGAACTGTCTTTGGAGACATTTAGAAGGACGATACCCAAGAAGACTGAGCAGTCTTTGTGTAAACAATGGACCAGGCAGCTGAAGAGTTGCCATAGGATTTCAGGGGATCACCAAATCTGTGCAAATCCTTCAGCTGAGTAAGCCCACCCTCTGAACTGTTTAATCCAGGTAGGATTGCTGGAAAGTGTAATTCAAGGCCTTCCTCCAGGTGGGATTCTTCAGTGATTTCTGAGCCTTTTCTGGGGCCGTGCTGATTTCTGTGTAGCCAGAGGTGGTCCAATCCAAATACTTACCAATACAAGTTTAAATCCCACATCTTGAGTCAGTGGATACATCCAGATAGTCCAGATGTTTCTTGTTAATGCCACCCCATCCTTCTGAATCCTTTTATTCCCTGTTTTCCCTGATTTCTCCAAATGCTACAGTGGTCTCTCTATTTGCTTCTTTATTTTGCTGGAGTGCCTTTTCCAGACCTATGTCCCTTAGATGCAGACACACAAAATATTTTGTACTTCTATGGCACCTTCCACTGAAGAAAGAGCCTTTTAGAAGAGCTGGAAGAGAGGAATTATCTCCAATTTACAAGGCTAAGCAAACTCAGAGAGACAGCCTGATTTGCCTGGGGATGCACAAAAGTCAGCAAAAGAAAGGAAAAAACCTGAACATTTATCTCCTATCTCCCTATAGCTTTTTTTTTGCCATAAAGTATATTTCCTTTTCTTATTCATTACATCTTTAAAAATACCAAAAATCTTCTGACCTTCTATGAAAAATAAATTAAGACAAACATCTGGTGTAAAATTAATATTTCTTAGCAGGCAAAGAGATCAAACAACCTCATTTTCTATAGAATCTCAGTCTGATTCTCTTAAAAACGTTTGCTGCTGAGATAGCTTCCCTGCCTCACTCAGGCAGCATTAAGAAGCTCCTTTCTCCTCTGAGACCGCAGGAGGTTTCACATTATGTTGTTAACTTCCCTCAGATCATCCCCTCCATGCACAATCCCAGTCACATTTACATGCAGACATAATGTCACTCAGCCCACTTTATGCCACTTACATCTCCCTTGTTGCTATGGGGAACACTGATAAGGAACCAATTAGCAAATAAAATATTTGAGGCCGAATGTGAAAGCCACTGCTTGGTGGATTTGTGTGTCATAGGCAGTGACATTTCATTTGGCATTTGTTCTTACCTAACTGAGCTTCCACTGCAGCCTCGGCTACATTCTGTGTAGTCAAAACACGCTCTTCTGGGATTTAGAGGCTTAGACGTGCAACTGTATCTGACCCCGGAGAATTTTTACAGCTCTCAGGAGAAGTGCGATTGCTTGGAAAGCGCTTTTGCGGCATGAAAGTGCCAAGAGCACCATCCAGTGCCTGAGCTGAGTAAACACACAAGAACTCGGTGGCGTTGGGACAGAGGCAGCTCTGCACATCCCATGGTCCAGCTGCACCTGGTGGGATGCACGAGGAGTTCAGAGAAAGAGGCTACAGTCAGTTATAGAAGAACTTCTGAGGGAAGGCTGGCGGAGTTTTCAGGCTTTCAGGAGGACAGGAGACAACCTAGAAGGTCCCATCTTTTAAAGAAGAGCTGTATTCTGAGTTGGAGTTACTGACTGAGGGAGCAAATGATACATAGAAGGAGGAAGTGGAGGTGGCAATAGATGGGGCCGGTTAGGAAAAGTAGGTGAACTAAATCCATGATGGAAAGGAGCTACTGCAGAGAGAGAAAACTGGGCCAGATACTTATCCTGTTATCCTTCCCCTTTGCAGAGTTGAATCAACGGTAAGAGACTAGGAGGGTGCACTGGCAGCTGAGAAAATAAGGGAGAAGTGACCTCAGCTTCCACTGCACAGTCTCAACAGCCTGGTATTGTTTGACAAATGTAGGCAGTCCTGGATTTCAAGAATTAAAATAATTTGGAAAAAGGTTTTGCACAGATGTGTGCAATAAGTAGTAATTTTTACTACATATGGCTACAGGCTGTTAATGGGCTAGAGAGAAGGAACTAGTAGGAGAACAAGGAGTCCATGAGGCTAAAAATAGGCACAGGCAAAAATAAATATTATCTGTAGAGAAGTGAACTCAAATAGATGTCCAGGAAAAAGGATGCAACTTTTCCATGGACTAGTAGCTGTGCAATAATCTGTGGAAACTCTAGGTAAGCAAGTATATATGAATTTGGTATATTACGAACCGGATATTTCTTAATCAGAGATGCAGAGTGCTCCAGTTTAGCACAGTATTTGTGGTAACATATCACTAATATATCCTCCCTAAAACAAGACTTTGGGCATAATTTAGAAATGCTGTAATCCGAGACAGCTCCTCTGTGTGTTCAGTGTTCCCAGGAACAGCTTAGCATGTTACTACTTAGCTCTTACTGTTTTTATAGTGAGCTTGCAGAGCAAAAGTCACTTCTTTGATTAATGTTAAGCAGTGCTTTGTTTGTGCCCTGTGGCAGAAGCACCCAGATGGAGTGGGTTGAGTACTGAAAACACGAGAAGCATTTAATGTTCTGTGGAGCTCTGTTAAAGTTGTCTGAATAGAACATCTGGTATCAAATCTTTGGATAAATCAGTTTCTGCAAGTACTTGGACCTGCTCTGGGTCTGTGCTTTGTTCCAGCTTCGCATTCCCTCTCTTCCTTCCTTGTTGCTAGAGCCAGTAGATGGTGGTTTATTGCCTGGTGCAACCCATTAAAGTCCCTTTGTTGGGGCTTGGCAATTAGTTGAGCAGAAAGAGTGTAAAAATCACTTTGACATCTGTGAGGTTGAAATTGCAACACAGATTTAAGATTTCCCTGAAAGGTTTTTTACCTGTCCACAAGGTGATGGAGAAAGAAGAAAGAAAGGTCATCCAGAGGCTTTCGGAAGATGTTGTCTGATGTGTCTGCAGAGTGGGACCTTGTTTGAGAGCTTTTGTCTGTATAAAACGTGCCTGCCCGCCATAGGGCCCTAGTGGGGGTAGATCCATGCAACACCTCCCTGCTGGGGAAAGTGAGTGCTATCCCACTGCTCAGCACTTCCAAATGCCACTGTTAGTCCAGCCTTATATGCAAGAAAAACTCCTGCAGAGCTGAGGAATGTGAAGGGGAAGCGGGAGCTGTTGGTGTGTCGTAGGACTGATGCCACTCACCGCAGATGGAGGTGCCCATATTTCAGTCATACAACGCTCTGCAGCCCCAGTCTTCCCAAACTCATCCCACTGCTGGGCACAGGGAGGAAGGGCAGGCTCTCACATCACCAGCTGAGACTGCAGAGGTGAATCAAGGGCTGGTGCATACGGACCACCCAATTTAGAAGTGTTTGAGATGAATCCTTTCACTTCAGGAAGTGTTTCAGCTAAGGAAGGCTGAGTACACAGAGCTACTGTTACTCTGGCTGAGACTTTGGACATTTGGCTTCACTCTTGGACAGATTTTCCTATGAGTGATGTTTTTCCCTGTAAATTTTACCAAATTTACCCCCTCAGAGGCTCTGACTCCTGGAGCTATGACCAAAGCCATGAAA
Source organism: Rhagologus leucostigma (assembly GCA_013397725.1). Classification (NCBI taxonomy): domain Eukaryota; kingdom Metazoa; phylum Chordata; class Aves; order Passeriformes; genus Rhagologus; species Rhagologus leucostigma. Next base: position 494,994 of record VZTD01004418.1, read on the forward strand.
GAGCACCAGACGGGAATTCCTAAATTGCACTCAGAGTATTGTGAAGCAACTGTTTCATGTGTAGTAACCAAGAAAAATGTCTCACAATGTAACATTTTATGCTACTAAGAAAGTAAGGTATTTTGCGTTATATTCCTTTAAGATGTCTTGCTACGTTTAAAGGGCTGGTTTTCTTCTCTTTTGTCTTGTTTCCAAGCTTGATACATCAAGAAAACTTCAGAGGAGTTGTTATTGCCTCACACCAATGGTAAGGGGAAAGAGAAGCAAGTTATTCATGTTTAATGTTGTTTTGTGCCAGATGTTTTGCTGGTAGAAATCCATAGCTCCACAGGCACCAATTTCTTCAGGATCTGGAATGTCTGACACAATTTCTTTCTCCTTTCTGGATAGTCTGTAAAGGAAGCTGCTTGATTTTGCAATATTGAATATTCATGCTGAGAGGTTATAAGCAAAAACCAAATAATGAGAGACAGGGTCTCTAATAAGCTTCCTGTCACATGAGGCTCTGGTTCTGGAGAAGCAGATGTGGTTGCTGACTTATTTCCAAAATGTTTGTTGAGTGGTGATTAGATTCTGTCATACTGATGTTATATCTCTGTGATCTCATTCAATACAAGTAGTTCTGAAAACAGTGAAATATTTTTTTCCTAGGGATTTATATCTTGGATTGTGTTTAGGCATGGATTCTCTGACGTTTAATGGGGATTGAGTTCATTTTAGCCTGTTTCTTCAATGAGAAATGAATAATCTGTTTTGGCTGTCTATTTTCACAGAACTTGCAGGAATTAAATGTCATAAGTTTTAAAAATCTGAGTGGGAATTATGAACCAATCCCAACATTATTTGGGGCCGATTCATATAAACAAACATAAACGTGAGTCTCATTTTCTTACAAAAGCAAAAGGTAAGAATCAGTCTTTATTACTTTGTATTTCCACATTACCTGCTTGATTCTGTTCTGGTTTATTTGTGATCAATCATAGAAGATATGTTTTATTTATAAAGCTCTATGAAATATGGGACTTTTTGCCACATTGAATGCATATTAAGACATCATTAATTTACACTTGTTATGGGCCACACAAGAGGTCACATCTCTTTTTATTGTCCTTGCTGGAGCATGGGAAAGAGGTGACATGCATTTTAACTTACATGTTTGCATAGGCAAGTTCAGACAAAACTAATTCTAAAGGAAAAATTATCTGTTCTATCACCAGTTCTGGAGAAGGAAATGTAGAATTAAAAATTATCTTTTGGGTTGCTGAGTCCACTCTTCTGCTTCTGCAGTGAGCCAAGTTTTCAATCTTTTTCATAAACAGCTTGTGCTATTCAAAAATAAGCTCTTTCCTCCTTGTTCTTTCTCCTGTCCTCCCAGTTTCCCACTTTATTTGGTGTTCCTTCCAGATTTTCCTTCTTTTGATGGGAAAAAACCATTTAATTTCCATGGTCAGTTTAGGCATATTTTTCTTGTTCTGTGAAATGCCTAAAAAATTCATTACTGCAGGTAGCCATGTCTGTATAGGGAATAAGGGAGGTAAACCCTTACAAGAGGACAGAAAATTTACTTGGGTAAATCCTTAAAACTCAAGTTTGTTGGCAACTAGGCTTTAACAGCACTTAGCATAAAGTGTTTGTGTATCTAATACTACCAGGTTTTTCTGGGGTTGGTAAATGAATTATTTAGTAATGGAAACTGCATGTGCATATTTTGGCTTCTGTAGGTTCATGTGATAGAAAACTGTAAGAGTGTCTGTAGGGATCACAACTGCCCAACTTTGTGTCATAGACCCCGTGTCTTAACAGGACTCAGAAATTCCCATTTAGCTGAGTAGAAGAGAGAGAGAACAGAGTGGCAACTCTCAGCTTTTATTGCTAATGCTTTGTAAAATAACATTTATGATCTGTAGAGTCAGTTCTATGCAGGTGTGTGTGACTTAAGATTTATTACACCACTTCATATTTGTGCATCTCTCTCCAGTTCCTGCATATGAAAGAAATGAAAGGTCCAAAAGGTTACCTTTATGTTAATAGATCCAGATATACCCAATATTTAACTTCCCTGGACAAAGGAATTGCATCAAGGGCTGGCTTGTCTCGTTAGCATGTGACAGTGTCAGCCCTGTGTGCTGCAAAGCTTCATGGAGCCTTAGAGAATAAAAAAAAAACAAGTGTATGCTCAATGGAAAACAGATGGAGTTTTCATTAGATATTACTTTTAATGATCTGCTTTAAAAGTAAAGATACACCATTCTGACCAGAAGGGCCTCATAATAGCTGTGTTTGGGTCCCAGGCTCATTAACTTAGCTACAGATAAGCAAGACTGCAAGATCTTTGTATCATTAGAGGTTCCAGTCAAGCTTGCCTACCATTATTAGAATTCCAAACACAGCAGAACTATTTTGGAGCCTTAACAATAATTTATCCTGAAGATGTATCTTTATTTAATGATTCAGGGTTGTTATTATGGGCCTGGCAGTCAGTTGCTGAGTTTCTGGAGTATTACCATTTAACCTAGGTCAGGATAAAAATCCTGGAATATTCATTGCAGGGCAGACCTGAGGGCCTGTTCTTTATGGTCCACTTGGGTGTGACTCTCCTGAATGGTGTCACTGGCTGTGAGTGAGAGGTGACCCCAGCAGTAGAGCAAACCTGAAGATCCCTCCTAAAAAGATGGACCCTGCAGTCTGTTCCTGTAGGTACTAAATCAGCTTTTGACATGTAAAGAACAATGCAGTCCCAGGGTTTTAGGAGTAGATGCTTGCTGCCAAACCACAAGAAATGCTTTTGTCTGGAACTCATGGAGCAGTAACATAGCAACGGAGGGTGTACCCTTGTCTGTTATTCCCTCTGAGCAATTTCTCAGAGACATGTTACCAGGATTCAGATAGATTTCATGGAACTAGGAGAGAAATAGGCTTTAATTTCCTTACAAATGGAGGGAGAGACAATAGAACGCAGCAAAAGATGTGGCATTTTTTTGTTTCTCTCTGAGAGTTATGCAAGCAAAACCCAGTGCCCATTTCAGGCAGTACTCCCTAAAGTGAGACTCACGTGAGAAAATTTGTGGTACTTTTCTTCTGGTATGAGTTGATAAAACTGCTTTATTTCCTCTGCATATGTGTAAATACAACCTTTGTCTTCAGCTGATCTCCAGCTGGGGAGTACAAATCAGAATCCAAGTTTCTCAAAGTTCAAGGAAGTCTGGAGCTGATGTTCTGGTTCACTGCCACCTCTGCAGAAAAATACCTGCATGAATAAAAAAGAAATAGGCCTCTTGTTTTCATAAGAGAGGGACTAGAGGGATCAAGTCCAGTGACAATCTATCACAAACTGCTAATTAAACACTGTTCTGAAACCAGGTTTTTCCCTCTCTGTTAGATAACTTCAACTTCCAGACTAGAGTTGTTGCTTGACTAGTTTGTTCACATATAGTATTGTGCCAAAGCTGCCTTTTAATTTAGATTATTATAAACAAAGAGAATGTATTAGGTTTCCTCTGCTTTTTGTGTCTTTCAGAAAAAACAAAAAGCTTGTATTCAAGGTCACATTATTTCCACATACAGTTCAAAGGCAGGGGAGAATAAGCAAAAGGAGCAGATGGTGAGTGCTTTATATTTAGGTTTGTGTACCTTAGTTAGAATGGTCCAGCCCTTTATCAACAGCATCCCTGCTCTTCTGATTGCTCCTGTTACCTTATGGCCAAGTAAATGAAGTCAATTTTCTTTCTTTGTGATTTATTTGCAGACATCAAGCATATCCCCTTGCTATGTTGCTAGAGTGAAAAAACCAACACTTCTTATACAATTGTTTCTTCTTTAGCCATTCAGTGGCCTTTTCCTGATTCAGTGCATCTTTCTGAGCATGAGTGGCCAAACCTGAACACCACTTGAACACGCCAGTTCCGTCATAGTGGTGATTCCAGCACAAGGTGAGAAGTTCCCACTGTAGTTTGTGAAGGATTTTCACAGGATGAGTTCTCAGCAAATTCTAAGCAGGTGCCTTTCCAAGGTATCTAGTTATGCAAAGCTTAGTCACCCAAGGGGAAATTTGTCCTAAATAAATAACCTGTGTGGATCAATGCAAAAATGCACACCTGAAGTGACAAAGGGCTTGCTTTGTACCTGGGAATTAACCCCTGAACTGCTGAGAGTAGCAGCACATGGTGTCTGGTACTCCTTGGTGCTATGTGACGAAGAGCACCGACTAAAGCTGTGGGAATTACTGCTGCAGTGTTTCTAGCACCTTGGGGAAGGCAACTTCTCAACAAGGTAAATTGGTATTTCGGCAGATCTTTGCTGCACCAAGTGTTCCACCAGTGAAGAATTCTGGAGAAGTGATAAGAGGAAGTGACCTCTAGAGCAAGGTACTCCTGTTGAAAATTTGAGTTGTTTAAGATCTGATTTTAAGAGGTCCTGGATACCTTCTGGGAGTTGCTTCCTAAAGCATCTGCATGTCAGCACCCTGCATATTTTAAACTGAGCATACAAAACCCCAGCATGGATGGGCACTCTTCAATGTGGGGGCATACGTGACTCCCTTTAGTCACTTGGCAACACAATAATAGAAACAGGAATGTGGGATTTCTTATGTCTATTGTGTCCATTAGAACAATACTGCTGAGAGCAACTGAGACCAAAGGCCTGGCCTTCAAAATATATGACTTGAAAAGAAAGCTGCATTTTTTTGGTAAGGTACAAATGTATTTCATTCAGCTTTGCTGCTACTCCCAAAGTTTAGTTGTAAACAAGTCACACATCTGGGTAGCACTGCCTGTAACTGTCTTCACCATCACCAGGAATTATTGGCTTCACAATGTTCTGTGTGTGCAGAAAACAGCTTGTAAGAACTAACCTGAGCAAACTCTTATAACTGAAGAGTTTAAATGTCTTCAATGACCAGACTGCAAAGTAGCCACAGTCTTTAACTTTATGGATATAACCCTGAAGTCTTGAAATTCTGCATTTTAACCCTGCAGAGTTCCTCTGATTCTGTCTGCTCCCTATGAAATTTCCATGCTGACTCTTTGTCCAGACAGGTCAACTGTCCAGAGCAATGATGTATGAACTGCTTTTGTGGGAGGTGAGTGTGAACTTGAGTAGAACTCACGTACAGCTAGAAAGGGTTTTGTAGCTATACAGCAATAAAACTTTGAAAATCATACCTGTACATCATAAATAAAATGAAGTAAGCTGTCAGGATTATCATTACTCAGTGCCAAGTGACAAAATAATGTTGCACCTGAATAACTTCTGTTGAAGTGACAGGTTGTTTTCTCACTGCATGGCTGGCATATCCTGAAGACTTTGGATTCTGCACTGTGGAGGCTGAATTTATTTGAATTAATTAATATTTAAAATGTTCTATGCTCCTGATTCCAGCCTCAGTTCCCAAAACCATGACAGAAAAACCGCTGGAACAAATAGCCACTGAATTCCAGTACGGACAGGGACCCACAGAATGGGACAGAGAACTTGGAGACTCCCAATTTGTGCACAGCTGATACAAAGCCAGGGTTTGGAGTTCATGGCTGCTGACAGGATGAGAAGGGGACATGACCTGTTCACTCTAAGGGACTGAGGACACCTAGAGAAGATTACATTTTGGAGGAGTTGACAGACTTCAGTGGTTGTCTGCCTTCCTCTTCTTGGAAAGGCAATTCCAAAAAGGCTTTACAAACTTCCCAGTGTGGTGGTAAGGTAAAGTCCTCAGTGTGGAAAAATAAAATAAAGAGTGCTCTTGCTGCAGAGCTGCTGTTCTCTTCTGCTCCTAAATTGTTCCTACTCCTAGTCAAACCCAGAGCTTGCCAGCTGATTCATGGCTGATTACCACATGCTCCCAGTTTCCTTTACACTTGCCTGGCACTTCCTTGGCCTCCCAAGCAGAAATCTGGACAGAGCACAGAACAGCCCCTTACCAACAACCTGGCTTCAGGCACAGAGACACAACTGCACCCCCACAGTCTGAGTAACACCAGGATGCTCCAACATTTGGAGCTCTGCAGGCTCTGAGAGCTCAAAAAGGCAGAGACTCAGTGTGTGTTCCTTGGCATTCTCACACCTCTCTCTTAACTAGGTGTCCCTGATGGCCTCCTTCGTAAATCATTAATAAAAGATACTTCAGAATAAATACTTTCTCTGTTATCTTCTCCAGTACTAAGAATTAATTTTGCATGAGTCTATGCCTTTACCGTTCTTCACCAGTGACAGAAATTCATCTCTTGGCCAGATTTTATGAATGATGTTCCACATTTATTGTGTATTATGACCCCTTTTTGGATGATACAACGTCAAGTCTAGGCATCTGTCTTTGGTTCTAACACTATTTTTCTTCTCTGATGAACAGTGTATTGCAGTCTATAGATACCTGTAATTTACAACCTTTTTTTGAGTTTAAAGTAAGATCACGATTAACATTTTATATGAAGCAAGGTGGTGAACAGAAGAGTTCATTGACATTTCAACCCTGGAATCACCCAAACGGTGTTTTACATTCCAAATAAAATATTTGGTGGGTTTCACACCAGTCTTTTACCAGTGAATATCACAATGTTGCTGTTGGGAAAAACTGAATTTATTAAGGCAGTATATTTTAAAAACTGGCTCCAGCACCACACAGCTGGCAACAAGGAAAAAGTAATCTAAGGCAGCATGTAAAAAACTGTTCTCTAGTTAGACTGTGAATTTTCCAATAACTGCCTCCAACAGACCACCCTATGACACTGATTGCAAGCACAGAAAGCCTGATTGTTCAAAAGTCATATAAATAAAATGTAGATGTTGAAGTGCCAACCTCCCACTATTCACCTCCAACCTATTCTTTTCATCTTTTTCTGCTTATTTTACTTCTTTCCTGGTGTCCTTCCCCTCACTGATGTTTTCCTTCAGCACCACCCTCTTTGCCTCCCAGAACCAACTGTAGCTTTTAGCTTTAATGGCAGAACAGGAACTGGAACTGTTCAAAGATCTTTTAATCTTTCACCTCCTGTGCCATTTGCACAAGGACAGGCTACTCACTGCTCAGAAAAGCACTAAAAATAGGAAAAACAGTAGATTAATTAACCTGGATCATCAAAAAACCCAAGAATCTCTCAATCCTGTTCTCTTGACCTAAATACATGAAGTACTTCCTGGTTTATAAAATACTTTCTCTAAAGGATGTTTTCTAAAAGACAGTGTCAATGTGGTGTCATTTCTTTGGCTACTTGAGTCCAAGTTTTTGTAAATGTCTCTTGTTGTAGGCTGAAATGTACTCCAACTTTATCACTATTTTCCTTACTAAAAAAAGTTGCTAAGAGTTCCACAAACCCATAATTAACTTCCCCATTGAGAACAAAAAGGATGCATTTTTAAAATGTTTTTATTGCCTTAGTAATGCATGTTACAAAAAAAAAGTCTTCTGCAGGAAAACACACGAAGAACAGGGATGAGTGCAAACCAAACAAATCAGAAAGTAAATTATCTATGAAACCACTTATTTCAATGCAACAGGGAACAGTAAAAGTTTCAAAACAGCTTTTCCTCCTCTGGAATATGCAGAACTTATTGGAGCTCCTGACACAAGTCAAAATATTGCACTAAACCAAGATTTCAATTCCTTCCTCCCAGAGAGACCTAAACATTGTCCTCATAATGAGTTTATTTTGTTGGAATAGAAGAAAAACTTAGTCCTGAGAAAGACTGCAACCTGCTCTGTCCTGCCAAGGCAATGGCTGTGCAACATGCTCTCTTCAAGAGAAAGACAAGGACAATTTGGAACATAAAAAACTGGATTCTACACCATGACTGCTTCTCAGATCTCTATTCCCATCAGTTTGTACTGACTTCCAAACGCAAGACTTCTCCAGAAATCCTGCTACCAGGAGCACTTTGCCCAGATGCTTCAGCAGAACTCCAAATCTTATGCTCTGTCAGGCTTTCTTCTCCAAGCACCCCTGCACAAAGGAATTCTGAAGACATGACCCATATTTTGTATTTTGGTCCACACTAACATAATCACACCTTCCTGTGCCTCTGATGCCAAAGTGCAGCTACAAAGTTACTCAAATTCCTGGATGTGCCACCATCTCCTTGGCGCTACAGTTCACTTGATGTCAGCACTTGTTTACAGACTGAAGTACTTGTAGCCTGGCAAATTCTCCTTGGGAGGGTCTGTTCACAGGCTAGTATAGCTTACAAAGTGAAAATAATATTTTTTCTTCCTTGTTCAGTATTTTTTAAATATTATGAGATAATTGACATTTCTTCCCTCTCTCTGCTCTCATTCATTATGGTGATAATGCTTCTGAAGTACTTGATAAATTCCATCCGAACATCTTCAGGATCTTCCTCTAAGTTGGAATGTATCAATTTTAGCTTGTTCAGTGGATAAGCTTTGAAAGTAAATAAAAATAATTAGGTATATTCCTTTTATAAAAAAATATTCACAATCAAGGTCATGAGACAGCTCATGCTGAAATCAGCTGAAAGTCAGTGGTACACAATGTTTGACACCCCAGATAACACAGAGCAGGGCAAGAAGAAATGCAGCATAATTTGTCAGTGCTGAAAACAAATACAGCTTACTGCCAGATTAAATTCTTCGAAGTTTATTATTATTGAAGCCTTAAGTCTGGTTTTGGTCTCACATTCAGTTAAGCAGAATTAAGGAAATTGAGCACTGAACTGCTATTTTACTATTGAAGTGATATGATACTCCTTGAGTACTTCAAAATTATGGAATGATATTGTTGTATTAAATATGTATTAATATATTAATGCTTATAACAAACATGTGCTTGTTTGAACACTGGAACAGGCTGCCCAGAGGGAGTGTGTGTTTTCACAGCCATAAAGAGCCACAAACAATTTTGCAGTATCTAAGGTACCTATTGCTAATTTTAAGATGCAGCTCATTAGCCTTTTATTTCAAAGGGCTCCTGTTCTTTTGATTGACAAAATACAGACTTAAATGCCCTCAAACGGGTCAGTTACCAAAAAAATCCAATGTAAGAACCAAACTACTACTGATGAGGAAATATGTCAGGAGTTCTAATTTCTGGCTCAGCTGCATACTCAATTAGAGAAGCCAGTCAAACTTTTCTTGCCTTGCCTTTCCTTTCCTTTTCTTCATTTTTGTGAAACAGGAATATTGCTTACCTCCTAGATGACCTTCAAAATCCATTACTGCTGTTTTTGCAAAGCACTTTAGTGTTTTTTAATCAACGTATTTAAATGAAAAATGCAAGCCATAAGGTATTAACAATTTTAAAGACAAAAAGATCAATGAAAAACTCTGAGCTACAAATGGGAGTTTTCCATCTCCTTACCCAAGGACAGGTTTTCCGTGTCCCCTGCACTGCCTGGCTTGTGATGTGCCACCAAGAGACACTGACTGTCAAGCAGTGGCTGCTGCTGCACGAAGCACGAGTACCACATCTCAATTTCTTTCAGGTGGCTGGGCAGCTCAGGGTTGAAGATGATTATTACACCATGAGAGTCCTTCATGAGAGCTGGCCAGCATGTTTCAAACCTTGAAAAACACAGAAAATGGCAAGACTGACAGCTGGAAAGCAGAAACATGCACTCAAACTTCCTCAGGTTTTCCCTTCTCAAGAACACATTAAGTACTTTTTTAACTATAACATCAGTAACCTTGCCAGTTATATATCATATTCCAAGTATTTTGACTTACGATAGTTGATCCCATGATTTTCTAATTTGGAGATTTGCTGACAATGTAGAATTTGGTCAAATGCTCACATAAACTTAATTAAACATTGCCCTAAGAATGGATCTGTCCCATTCTCAATTCCACCTTTTAGAAATTAAGGCCTCAATGATATGCATACATTGTTTGAAGTCCACTCACATAATTTAAAGGAGATGAAGGCAATTACAGAGTGGGCCTCTGTCTCCTGTATCTGTAACTTCATTCCAGGAGTTGTGGACTTTACTGTTCTAGTCAGTCCTTACCCAAAACAGAGTTCAGCTGTGATCATGGCAGAGAGTACCTAGTGTTGGATGCTTTACAGCAGAAACTATAAAAATATATTGGGGTAAAGAGTCAGGAGTACCCCTCATGTCAAACAGATCATTGGTTTGGGCCTTAAGTTTGAGTATCTTGTAAACAGAACTATTAGGAGTTCAGTAACCTGAGAAAGTAACAATGCTGGCTTACTTTTGATCACCACTGCAATCCCACAGCTCGAATCGACACCCAGCTCCCTTGTTGTTCCCACTGAGGTTTGGCTTCTCATACTCCAGGATCCTGCGGAAATGAGGGATACACAATGGGCTATGATCCCACACAGTGGCACAGCAGAGCGCGGGGCTCTCGGGTGTCTCGCTCACCTGACCCCCTGCGTCGGGCTGTAACTGCCGATCCCTTCTGTACTCTCGGACACGAAGTTTGCCAACACCGACTTTCCAGACTGGCAGAACGCAGGGGTGAAAGACACATGTAAGAATTTAATGTGCCAAAGCCACGACGACGGTGCTCACCCAAGCCCCCCGCGCCATCCCTCCCGCTCAGCCCCGGTGCGTGCAGGCCTGGTCTCGTTTCCTCCTTCCCTCCCTCCCGCCACAGTGACGCTGCGGGGCTCGGCGGTGACGGCCGAGGGGTGCCGGGGGTCCCGGCCAGCGCTCACCTCACGGGGCCCCACCAGCAGCACCTTCGCCCTCAGCATGGCGGGCGGGGACGGCGCCCCCCCGCGGCCGTTGCCCGGCAGCGCGAGGAGCGGAGGGAGCGCGCGGCCATTGGCTCTGCCGCCGTCACGTGACGAGAGGGGCGGGGGGCGGCGCTCGTCGTGAGGCGGTGGCTTCGGCGGCCGTGCGGGCCGTGTGGGCTGTCCTTTTTTTGTCCCCGCTGTGTTCATTTCGTGTCCCCGCTCTGTTCCCGCTCTTTCCGTCATCTCTTACCGCTCTGTCCCCTTCGTGGCGTCGCTCCGTCCTCCTCTTCGCCCACTGTGTCCTCACTGCGTCCCTGCTGTGTCCCGTTTGTGCCCCCAGACTATCCCCGCAGCATCCCTGCTGTTCCCTCACTGTGCCCGTTGTGTCTCCCCTCTGTCCTTGCTCTATCCCCTCACTGTTCCTCCGCTGTGTCCCTGCTCTGCCCGGCCTGCTCGTCGGTCTGCTGGAGCAAGTATGGTCACAACAAAAGAGCGAAGCGATCCTTCACAAATCACCTGCTGGTGTGGCCCAGGGCAGCCTTGGTAAGAGGGAAATCCTCCTGGCACTTCCCAGCTGCTGCTTTTAGCAAGGGACAGGATTTCCAGCCACTGAGCTGTGTGACCCCTGAGCACTGACCAGGGCAGGAGCAGCTCATAACTCTGAGGGTAGAAGTGGGAGAAAGTGGAAGTTCGCTCTCTGACCATTTTTCTGCCCATAGATGCCAAACTTTGAGCCATGAGAAGATAAAGCCTGTGATTCCTGTGCAACCTTTCAGGGTCCAAAAGTCAATGAAAGATGGAATAGGGACCACCAAGCCCACTGCTGCACCTCGGTCTGCTGGCAACTTCCATGCAATGCTGCTCCTGCGCTGACCCCAGTGCCCTGGTAGCCAGCCTTGGAGGGAAGAAACAGGCAGAAGTCAGTGTCCTCTTCCAGAGCCCTCTGTCAATGTGGTCTTCAGACCATTCTGCACCTCTCTGGTGTCCCTCACTAGCTCGAGCAGTGCTCTCCTTCCTTGTTTCATTGTAATTTTAACTGCAGATTCTCCTTGGAAGGATGATGAAGCCAAGCTCTTGAAGATTCTTATTAAGGCTTGTTAGGGGAAGCAAGAGGCTTTTTGAAATGGCAGCTTCTAAGAAAATAAAACATCTGGCAGACAGATGTGTTGCTTCAGAGCTGTTTAGTGCCCAGGTACAATAGCACTTCTAGACAAGCTTTCAAATAGGGCCTCTAGGCGCTACCACAATGTAAATGTTTATTACCAGTACTGCTAATAAATCTGAACCAGAAATGCTCTGGTCTCACTGAGGGGGTACAGTCTTCTCTGTCACGGTGGAGACTCATTTGTTGTTTCACCCCTTATGTAGGGATAGTTTACAGTGGTTCAGTGTGACAGTGGCATCCTGATGTTCACACAGTATTTTAAACTTCAGAAAATTCTTTTCAGGTTCATGGGACTAAGACAATGAAAAAGCAGTAGCTGCAACTACCCATTAATTTGATTCTGCTGTAGCAGACTGAGCGTGTGTTTTCTGTTTGTGAAGATTTGTTTGTGATTCAGGACCAAATTCACAATGAGCTGGGACAACTCACAGTTAATCCTTTCTGCAGCTTTGTTGTTTTCTACATTTCAGACCCGCAACTTCCAAAGGAAAGACAGAAAGGGTGGCCCAGAGAGAAGAGCCAGGACAGCCTCAGCTGGCATATGGTATTAGCTGAGACTAGCACATGGAGAGAAATATGTTATAAAGGGTCGTATTGTAGACAGCAGCACAGAAGAAGGGGGGGAAAAAGTGTAAGAGGTAACTGAAACTGGGTAGAGCTGGCTGTTTGTGCAGCTGCCCAGAAAGCAATTAGGATTAATTTTTAGATGGAGTGTCAGATAGGGTCTTCGTGTGTTTATATTAGCCACTGAAGAGTAAGGAGAGCACAGCTGACTAAGGGTGCAATTTTTGGATTTATCCATGTGATTTAGGGTTTGCAGTCACTTTAGAAAGTGGGAATTAAGCTTTCAAGCCGCTTAGGGTGACTGTTTTCAAAGGCATCTAAGTCAAGTACATTTGATGTTATCAGCATCTGCATTAGGCATATGGGTAAAGCTATGTCAGTTCCTGGTATATAGTTTGCTGAGAGCACACGTGTGTGAATCATTTTCTTTCTCACTGATTTAAAACTCTTTGCCAGACTGCAGCAGAGAGAAAACCCCAGCAGTAAGTGAACTACTTCCAGACAATGCTGGTAATGGTCTTTATGTCTTGCATTTATTAGATGGCCGGTTTTCCACCATAATGTTTTGGTAACAAGCAAAAATTATCATCTTCAGGTGATTTTCCTTGTAAAAATCCTTCTTCCTTCAAAAGCCAAAAGCCACTGTAAGGTATCAATAATATTTAAATAAAGCTGTTTTTCGCTCTAGAAATGCCACTGAGATATCGAGTGAGAGACACAGCGATTGCTGGATGAGGGCAAGTGATGCTTTTTGCCTGAATTGCAGATCAGAGGATATTTGCCTCCAAGGTAGACACCCACTGGTTTTACTGGAAGCAGCAGTAAAATGTAATGCCAGTCAGCTTTCAGATAATACTTGAGCACTTGCAAACCATTCAGTCTTTCAGAGAGTGGTATTTTAAGTTTGCATTGTATTTCATTTAATGTGGCACATAAAAATTTTCCTATGAAAACAACTCAAAAAAAATTTTTTCATAAGCATTTGTGGCTCTGTATTGGTACTTTGTTTAATGTACTGTAGCAATGTTTCCAAACTTTGGAAAACATGCCCTGGAGCACTCCAGTTGTGTGTGAAAATGCTGCCTGGGTTAGAAGTACAACCACATGGCACAGCTCACCACGAAGGGAAGGCTCTGCCGGGTTGCTGTGTGTTGCGTGACATTTATTGTGTGTGTGCAGAAACAGCTCTTCAGTGGGCGCAGACAGGGACCTGCATTACATCGTCCATTTATTTATACTGGTTCACCTGGGGGCAAGGCATGGAATACAGGAACTGAGAGGAAGGAACACCTATTTTTGAGCATTGTAGCCTGTTATTAAAAATTAAGGAGAAAATCGATATTGTAGTCTCGAAGCTTGTTGCTTAAGAATCTCAGGGCAGGGATGTGTCCCTTGGGCTCAAAGCGTAGTTGATTAAGTAAATGATGGTTTGGATGAAGTGTGGCTGCTCTCTGGAAAAATCTTAGGGTGGAGCTATGGCGAGAGACCAAAGGGAAACAGGACATTAAGGTGCATTGACAGGGGTGCAGTGGAGTCCTGCTCTTTGTCACCAGTCTGCGGGGTAACACTCAGTTCAGTCTCTCTCAGGAAACCTATTCTGGAATCAACAGGAAAAGCTCATGCAAAACCTTATTGCTTTGTTCGTGCCAACAGATTGTCGAGGACTTCAACTCTGATTGATCTGTGGCCTCGAAGTCCTTCCCAGGGGAGATGAGGATCTTTATTTCCATTTTATAGATGGAGAAACAAAGCAGAGATGTAAGAACAACCCCAAAGAGCATCAGTCTGCCTCTATGGCCCCCCAAGAAAAGACACCAAAGTGCTCTGATTTTTGAGTCGCAATATGTGAATCCAAAAGTAGGAGTTCGTTTCTATGGTTTAAATGTTCAGGTACAGCTGCAGATGATGCCGCTGATAGATGTCTTCCTTATTCTAAAGTCCGTGGAGCAACAGTAACACCTAGTGGCTGAATGTGCCAGTCTGTTCCTCCTTCTTTTCTTTCCCTTCAACGAGTAGAGTTGGAGGGCACACAGAGTGTGATTGACAGCTTTGACTTGCAAGGCCAACACTTAGGATCTCCAGGGATTTGCCATTTTCCTTTCAACCCCACACCACATTCTGTTTTCTATTAAAAGTGGTAGATGAAATATGAGACTCTTCCTCCCCCCTCCCAACCCCCTTCACTTTTCTGGCTTATGGAGGAGGTTGTTCCAGTCCATCTTGATCTGTAGATGGGTGGGCTGTGAGTGACCAAGCCTACTGCTTCCGGCTTGGAGCACTCAGATTTCTGTAAGGAATCCAAGCTTTTTCATCTTCTTTTTCTTTTGGTCTGAAAAGGATCAAGCAGATCATCTGGTGGAGGTTGGTGACCTCAGTCTATTTGATAATGTGGTGTTAACTTGCCTGCATTAAGGCAGACCAAACCAATCAGTTCCAAGAAGTACCATTTCCTAAAATGTGGTGTGTAGGATTGTTTGCCACAATCTACTGGGACTGCTAATTCATCGGAGAGGGACCCCTAGAAAGACAGCATTAAGGATGAAAGAACCCACAGCTGTTTATTGTGTTAGCAGGAGAGCCCTTCAGAGGGTCTTCACTGCCCCTCACAGGGGAAGGTTTCAGTTTTTACATGGAAAAAAACCATTAAGCAAAAGTATGTCTGCTAAAGCCCAGATCATTTGCATTTGTGAATAGAGCCTCCACTTTTTGCGGGAATTACAGTACTGAGACACTATGGGCTTGTCATATTCATGCTGTTTAATTTTAGGCTTCTGATTTAGGTATTCTGAATTACCATTGGAAGCATCTGTTTAGGAGAGTCTTCACTGCCTGTTGACAGAGCCTGAATTGTAATTTACACTGTGGATATATGCTCTTTTACATATGACATTAACTTGTATCACCACTCAAAGATTAGTATTTGTCTCCATTCATATCCCCAGTTCTCCATCCAGCTTCCTCCCAGTTACCTGTTGAGATGGAACAGATTAAATTGAAAACTAGCCTGATGCCTCTGGGATAAAAAAAGAAAAGAAAATATTCAGCTCCATGAACCTATTTACTGCAAAACTGCACAAAAGCCTGGTGCTAATAGAAAGAAGGTAATGAGGACCAGCAGGGATGTGGCCAAGTGGGACACGGATGGGACCATTTCTTTTGGCTTCTGTGCAGATGTACTTGGAATTAAAGCATGCATATATTCATACCATTAGTCAGACCTCCTAAATTTAGGTTCCCAATACCTGTTTGTGAGGGCAGGCAAAGAGAAACACAGCCTGATGGTGAGAAATGAGGAATATTGTGCTGGGATGTGTTGGGCAAACTTTACTCTTAGAAGAAGGAGCGTGGCAGCCTTGTTCGGCTGGGTGAAAAATCTTAATTAAGGTTTGGTAAAAATGCTGTCGTAGGTGGCAGACCTGAAAGTACTGAAAGAAGACAATCACAGGGTAATTGTTATTTGTGATTCACAAGGACCCTTGGAACCTTTTCTATTAGACCCGTATGCTTTTTGTTTTGAATACAAAATTTCAAAGTCAGCTTTGTTTCTCACTGGCAGCTGTGGTGTTTTGCCACCCGTGTTGGTCTGGGAAGAGACGGCATTTATTAACGTTGTCTGATCTGGTTATTCACTCAAGGCCAGACCCTCAATAACTTCATAGAAAGAAAACAAAGCAATGTGTATTGTCTTTGGAGGGACTGCCATGTGCCCTATAGGAGAGGAGAGCCTACTGACAGGAGGATTTTGTTTTCTCTCAGTTTCATTCTCTGGTTTGACTTATGTGTTACTTTGGAGTTTATGGGCAAACACAGGAGTTCCTTAACCCCACAATCCTTCCAGGCATTATGTTTCTGCTAACATCCTGGGTCAAATCAGCTGTCTTTTCACATGTCTCACATTCATTTTCATTTAAGGCTCAATTACCTCTTGGCAATATGCCATTAGTGACAACAGATTTATACCAGCAATTAGTATGTTTTGAGAACTCTGGAATAAAATCCTTGCTCCTTTGCTTAGGTACCTGGATGCAGTGATGAATTCTTAACTCTACACTCTAAACTTTAAAAGATTTAGGCTTGATAATTTTGTCTCAATTCCCTTTAAAACCTAGTAAAAGTAGTGCATTAGTTTCCAATGCTTGGCTCACTTGCAAACTCATTTGAAATTCCCTCCTTAATATCTCTGGGCTACAAAAACCCGTGTGTGTGAGACTGGCCCTCTGAAAGGGGCCTGCCACTGCAGACCTGCTGTGACTGAACCTCCTTCCACTGCTGCAGGTAGGCTTTGAAGCACTGTGTTGTACTCTGTATTTTAGATACCACAAGGAATGTCTTGGAAATATAAAAAGCAAAGTAGACGGGGCACTATAAAGGAGTTCATATTTAATACAGATTGTTGATCATGTAGTATTAAGTAGTTCATTATTTTATTGTTCTTCAGTAATTTGAGAACTTAAATCTTCTACTTTTGGCTTGGCTAGTGATGCTGTCTTGAGCTGGGTCATAAAAATACTATGCTTCACCTAAGCACAGATTGTTATAGTTTTCATCTTAATTAGCAAGCTGCAGATTTAGATGGATTAATACAATCACTCTTTCTTTCTTTTGCCGTAGAAGTTCAGAAGTATAATCTGTCACTTGTGAGAACATAAAGAATTGGACTGGAAGCATTCCAAACTCTTTACTGTAAGTGTTCAAAGATTTAATGGAGTCCTCAGTCATAAAATCTTTAATTTGAACTAGACCTTTATATTCTCCATTCTTAAATTCACTATTTTTATGTCCAGGGGATTTCCTGTTATCCAAGTATGTACGGAGGCCCTTTATTTCCCTCCGTGTGTGTTTTTTAATTCAAATCAAATGTGTATGTCAGTGGTTGATTGCACTTAACCTGCTTAGGTTCATATTTCTTATTTAATTGCATTACATGTTAAGGTTTAAGGCTATATATTTACTGCAGTTAATAGCACACCATATTTTAATGAAGCTGTTATCTTCTGCAAATATATACAGAACAATGGAGATTGATTGTACAGGACCTTTCGAAGAAACTGTATCTCAAAGCCATTTAACATGAATAAACATAGTGGAGGGTTTTTGTTAATGTAGTTCTTCACCTAACACAGCTTCAAAACTAAGGAAATGAGTGCTTGGGTTATCAAGGCTGTTGTTCTCCTCATCCCCAGCCAAGGACTGCACCTCTGTAGGTTGCAGCCACAGCTGGAGTGTCCTGGTCCCAACAAACCGTGGTTGTTCCCAGAAATGCTCCAGAACTGCAGCACCAAAGTCCGCTCACCTCCCACATACACTGGCCAGGATCCCCCTCTGCCCAACCTACAGCTCAGCTCAGTAAATCTATTGTCAGTCCATTCAGGGAAGGCTCAGTACATGAACAATTATCTGGTTTTACTGAAACATCTGAAAAAATAGGCAAGTACTACCTAGAGATCATGTCCAGAAAATCTGGGACAAATCTCCTGTGCTCCACTAGAATGCAGCCAGCTGAACACCTGTTTTCAATGCAGAACAGGGCATCACCCTACATTGGGGTGCTGCACTGGGTTTCTCACAACAATCTGAAAGTTAAATACTCTGAATTGAGCCAAAAAGTGCTGGGAGCCACTTCTTTCCAGGCACACAGCAAGGCTGATAGTCTTGTCCTACCATTCCATCACATACCAAAAATCTCCTTAGTCTGGTCTAAAGCTTTTACTTCTTTTTTTGGGCAACAATCAGTTTAAGCATTTAATAGTATCTTGCCGACTTCATAATTTCCTTTCTGCCAAAGAACAATTTTTATATCTCTTTAGATTACAAGTCATCTTGCTTCTTTTATTTTTATTTCTCTTCTTTGTTTGTTGTTACTATTTATACCATGTAATTTTTATTCCATTCCTATTATCCCTACAATAGCCACGATAGATAACAGAGCACTGAACCCTGTGTTACAAAGGGAGGCACTGAAAGATTTCCTGATGGCTCTGGTAGGTCAGGGAGTTCAACCAGATTCTTTCTGGGTGTAGACTGACAGTCCATATATCCTTCCTGCCTGAGACCCTGTGGCATGAGCCTGACTGGCTGTGAGCCAGTGTAATCCCAGAGGATTATTTTGGGATTGGTTTTGCATCTGTAGAGAGGTTGATCTCCCTTAGGCAGAAGAGAAAACAGAGAGATGAAGAGCATTTCTTGTGGTAAAAGAGATTTGTGTTCTGTGCGTGGAGCTGGATATCTGTAAAGTACAGTTTAGTAGCTTCAGATTGGGTCATTTAAAAATGGAAGCGAGGCCCTGGAAGAGGGATGGATTTTGGAAACCAAGCCCATTAGGTGTGGAATCCATTGCTGACAATGGAGTATTCTGTGAACACCTAAGCTAGGATTAGTGTACATGTGCTTAGCCAAGAAATACTTGGAACCTATTGCTTTGCAGTGACTTTATCCTTTAATGCCTGCAATCTTTCGTATTTAGCACCTTAGCTGCCTTTTTATTGCTTCCATGGAGGGATCTGTCAGGTTCAAGAGAGGAGATTGGGTAGAGAGCCAGCTAAAGAGCAAGACAGTGCCACTGAACAGTGCTGGCGTTTGCTTGTATGATTGCTCCCCTTAGAATGAGGAGACCAAAATGTTCATAAAGGTAAATTGATAAATCTGGAAAATATTCTCTTTAAATAATCCCCAGAGCTCCCAGCCTAACAGCTGTAGGAAAAAAACCACCCCAACAACTGAACAGGATGTTGGGCTGCATTACAGTAAGAACAGAACATATATCAAGAAGGTGTTATTGTTATTACCTAAACCACTGGTGAGTTCTTGTTGAGAGTGCTCTTTTCAGTACTGCTCACTCTACCTAAGGAGGATATGATTAAGGGATAAAGCAGGAAAAATGACAGTAATACTGTGCCTTTCAGCTCTGAGTTATAAAGCAAGACTGAAGAGCTTTGGTATTATCTTGTTTAAAAAGAGATCTTGCAGTGATTTTAAATGGTTTTAAAATAATGAAGGAGATTAATCACATTGAAACAGACAAAGTCTATGAAAACAAGAAGAGTTAAATTGAAAAATAGGAACTTGGGAAAAGAATGAAGACAGAGAAGGGAGAGGTTCATGTGAATGCTCCAATAAATATGTAATGTCAGTTATCAGAGGGGTCCTGTGATCCTGGATGTGCAGGATAAGGTGAAGATAGAGCTGTAAGGAAAATAGGAGAGTGACAGTGGGATTGTGACTGTTGGCCAGTAACACACAAGCAGTGGAAGCCACGCTGGAGCAGGCTCTGGGAAACACCTGCAGCAAGGAGGAAAAGGAAGGTCCTGCAGCCTGTGTGGTAGGTCCACAGGCAAGGATGGTGCAGGGAGGCACTGACTGACAAAAAGTTTGCAGTGTGAAGACAGAGGGCTGACAGGTAAGGAGCTTGTAGAAAAAGGCAGGGGAGAGAAGAGGGAGAAAGCACATGGCTGCTGTTAATCCACCTTAACTGCAGACAACTAAGGTGAAAATACTGGAGGCAATTTCAGCTCTTAGCTGGGCAGGATCCTGCTGTGGATGTGGTGGTCCATACACAATGGGACCAAGTGCAGCAATTTTCAGCTTGCAGCCCACAGATTTTTGAAGGACCAAAGCCAACTTCTAGGGGCCCTGTGAAAGCCAGCTAAGAAAAGCAGACTGTTGTGGTTAGGCCTCATTGTCATGAGGCCCACGGAGAAAGTTCCTAGGAGATTTAAAAAAAAAAAATCCGTAAAAGCTGTAAAAATATGGCTAGAACATTCAGATTTTCTGGGTAGATGAAAGGGGACACCAGTCTCTCCACTTGCATCCCCACCAGTTGTTCTCCTTGGTTCCACAGGGAAGGTGGCAGCGCCTCAGGTGTGCAGGAGCTGGGATGAGGGTGCTTATTTCCATAACTCCTTTCTTATCTGTTTTGTGTGCATTTACTTGTGTATTTTGTGAGGGAGTGAGCCCACTCTCTCTTATGTGACTTGCACAATACAGAAGGGGAATTCAGACTCCCACTCACATTGGGTTCCTCAAGTCAAGCAACCTGAGTCCATGGGAAAATGAAGAGAAGTAGGAGGATTTCAGGTCCAACGTACAAAACTGAGACATTCTTTGGTCATGAAAGTTCTTCCTTCTCTGAGATTCGGAGAGTCCATGACTCAGGACAGGTTTTCAAATCAGCTAAGCATTTGGAAACCACCGAATCTGGATATCCTATAATCAGTGACTCCAATAAAAATTGCAGCCTGGTCTCTGGTAGCTGCTCCACTGCATGTTACAGAGTACCTTGTTTTGTTGTAGAAGTTCAAGATTCTCTGTGGTCTGGAGAATTTATAATATCAGTGTTTATGTCCTGTACAGCATCAAGCAATCAGGCAGCCCTCAGTGACTGAATGATGTTTAATGAACAGTTAATGAACAGGAACATGGTTTGGGGACACAGACATGGAGACAGACCTCCCAGTGTTTTCTTTAGTGACCTCAGCGATGGAAGAGAGAGCATACTTATTAAATCTGTAGATGAGGCAAAGCTGGAACTGAATGTAAGAGTACTGGAAGGCAGGATTAAAATTTCAAGTGATCTTGACAAATTGGTGATATAATCTGAATAAAATTAGATGAAACTCATTAAGGACAACTGCAGGGCACTACGCTTTGGCAGGAATAATTTTTACTACCAAAAAGTACAGGATGAGGGAATGTCAGGCTAGCAGTCCCGTGGAAAAGGTAGAGAATCCCAAACTAAACATGGATTAACAATGATGTAGAGATGTCAAAAAGGCAAATCCTCAGCAGGACAGTGGTATTCCACAGAAATATAGGTCATAGATACTGTAAAATAGATGTAGACCACTTGGAAAATCCAGAGGAAAATACCAAAAAGAAGCAGAACTATCTAACATGACCTGAAGAAACTGCCATTGTTTTGCTTCTAGAAGACAAGGAATGTTATTAAAACATTTTTTTGAAGTATGTTGAGGAATTAAAAGTCTTTTCAAAGAGAGGAGGAATAGTTTTCTACATCCATAATGAAAAAAGTGAGCAATTAAGAGCTTAAATTGCAGTAAACCAGAATGAGGTTGGATGCTAAGAAAAATTACCAGAACACAGCACAAACATTGAAATATGTTTCCAGATGACCACGGAGACTTTCTATCTTGAGGTCTTTCGGAACAGGGCAGAAAAATTTGTGCCAACAATAATCTATGTATAACAGATCTTGTCTTCTTACTGAGGGAAGGAAGAAGGATTAGGTAACTCTTACAGTCCTTCCTGGCTACTTCTGAATGTGTTTCTACTCTGGCAGGTCTGAGTGCAATAGCCTTGGTGCTATTTCTGCATTGTCTGTATCACACCTGTGTGCACCCCTACTCTACTGCATTCTTGATGATTCTGATGGATGAAGGGTGTGTCCACAACTCCCTGCGCCTGTGCAGATCAGTGCCTGACATCAAAGGTGACATAAATCATTTTTCCCAGGACACAATAATGCTCAGAGTATGTATAATTCCACCGGACATCGGCATTGTCTTGCTGATCAGTTGAGTCATCACATTTTCCATCAGCTGAATTATGCTTCAATCTGAGTTATTTTTTCCCCTGTATTACTTTATAATACCCACACAAGTGCTTCACTCAGGCAAAATTCTCATCTATGGTCAATGAGTTTTGTCATTCATGACTTCTGAATAACTTCTCATGCTTCACACAATAACACTGTCTACCGTGTTTGCTGTATGCTAAACTCCTTGTGTGAGACTTTTGTCAATTCTATTCCATTTTGAATTGTGATTGATTTATTCCTGGTCAAATGCAAGAAATGTCACACGATAGCTATCTACTAGCTTAAAAGAAAAACCTCCACAGTACCATAAAATTTTCAGTCTGGCTCAGGTTTGGTTTGACTCCCCAGTAATAGACGTGTTACAATAACCTTAGTAATCTTATAATTTAATTTATAATAGAGGTCTTGAACTCTTACTGTTACTAACCTCTTATCCATCTCTTTGAATTTTCCAAGGTTTCTTGAATGCTTTGTATATCACAATGATCTAGGCATTTTGGGAAGCTAGAAGGGGCTTATCTAAATTATTTTTGGGTTTAGATGATCTTATCAATGACTTCATTTTAGCTTCAAAAGGACACTTCATAATTCTAAAGCTCCTCAAGGTTTTATCAACCAGAACAAAGCTGCTTTTCCTTTGGTCTCTTCTTAGTATCCACATGAAAAGTGCACTCAAAAAATCCTAGGGATTGGCCTTTCAAAATTTGTTTGCCATGATTCTAACAAGATTGTGATTCTTTTTTTTCAGCTAATTACTGACTTTTGTAATACTCTTAAGTGGTGCTGAAGAGTTGAGATGGCATTTCAGTTGTAAAGCTGCAGTCTGCTTACAGGTACGACAGCGCTTTTCTACCTTCTGTGCCACAGACCCCTCTTTTGCTGTATCATTCCAGTTTTTCCCTTTCAACTGAATGAAAATCAGACTAAACTTTGATTATTCCTTTTATTGTCTGTATTTTCCACCACTTCATTTATTAGTTGGCTTGCATGCAGGGTGTCTATGGTTAAAGAAATTACAGATATTGTCTCAGAATAGTTTCTGATGTCTTTGTCTCAGGTTTGCCCAATGGACTGGGAAGCTGAAACACATTCCATGTGCCCACACAATCCTTGTCCAATGGATTATTCTTCTGACATGACAGTGTAAGGCTGGCATTTGCTTAGCAGGTGAGCAGAGTACAGGAGGACAGCCCTCCAAGGATTTCTTTTTTATGACAGCAAAGTTCACAGGGTTGGTAAATGAAAATGTGCCCCTTACCTCTTTACTTATTTTCCCCAGTGCTGCCCTGCATCATGGCTTTTCAGTGTGCATCTGCCTCTTTCATTTTGAACTGAATTGGTGAAATGCATCCAAATAATTTATTTAGCCCTGCTTGCCTGGGCAAATCTTTAATTAACATGCTTATGCACAGGCATACAAAGTGTAGCTTTCTATTTTAAATATATTACGTCTGGTTTATAAGAATAGGACTGTTCAGATTTCAAGGGTTTTCTTCTCAAAGCCAGTCCCTCTGATAAATTGAAGGGATTATGTTTTTGTTGGCTGTCTTTGTTACCTCCATCACTGTGTTTCCAATTTATCAACATAGTTTTGAGAAATTGTTAGAATATGTTGCACTCGTAAGCACCGTGGGGAGAAAAAATATTCATTTATTACTGCTATTGTGTTTGATTATATTACGCATATCCAAAGGACTAAAATGAAATGTCATCTTTAATTCTCCCCTTACAGTAGACAATATCACCCTTTCTTCTCCCTTTCCAGAAACAGCTTGGAAGTTAGTTCTTCATTTTCATTTTAAATCAGCCATACAGAGTAGAAGCAAGTGTGCATTAGGGACAGGGCAGAAGTAATGGGAGTCTGGAGATCTGAGCTCTGTTTCTGGCTCTGCCTTTAGCTCTTTGCAGTCTTGAGCAAAGTCATTTGACCTATGGTCTCCACTCTCTCAGTTCATGAAATAGGAAGACCATTAGCTTCCTACAGATGTCTCTAATAATTTGCCAGAATCATGTCTTGTCTAATCACCTGTGTTTAATATCTCCTAGGGTCTTGCAACATCAGTGAAGGCTGAAGCAGCAATTTTCCATGCAGCCGAAAATAAAATGCTTTTGGGAAGTTAAGACTTGAAGATTACAAAGAGCTTCTGAAGGGTCTAACCCAGGCCAGGAGAATGGGTCAGAAAGCCCCTGGTGCTGTTCAGTGTTGTTAAGTATTGATAAATAATCTATCTGAGCCTATCAGAAGAGGGAGGTGCGTTTGGGACAAAAGGCTGAACTCTGCTCTCAACACCCAGTCTGGTGCTGCAACGAACTGCTGGGGTGGAGGTTCAGCTGCACCGACTTTGTGCACATGGAGCTGAGGATGAGCACCCAGATTGAAGGGGAGGGGGTCTTAGAGAACTTCTCAGTGTTTTGCTCTTCCTGACTCCTTTTCTAGGAGAAGGCTGAATTTGGAGTGGTTTGTAGTCCAGCTGAAAGGGCAGAGCAGAGAGTAAGTCTCTTCTTTTGTTGCCCTGTCAGGCTGAGCAGGGGTTTCCTGAGGACTGACTCGTAGCAGCATGGTTGAAAGGCTGAACATCCCAGGGTGAGTTTCTGGGAGCTATGTGCTTTCTTGGAGGTGAGAGAAGGGAAGGGAAAATGTTCCTCTTGCTGGAGGTGAGGGGAGTCTAAAGGGAAGAGTGCTCAAGCCACCCTGAGCCAGGGCTGGGGACAGAGGGCCCTGTTATGTCCTGGCTTCAGGCACTGAGGGCTTTTTGCAAATAAATAGTGTCTGTTTCTGAGTGGGCTTGGCGGTTCAGTGCTGCTGGAACAGAACTTTTAGGTCCCTTTGGGCTCAGAGAGCGCAGGTCCATTGCCTGCCCCAGCTCTGAGTCTGGGGCAGCCGGGGGCAGCTGCGGGGCAGCCCGGGGAGGCTGTGCTGAGCTGCAGTGCAAACTGTACCTCTGCCTCCTTGTGTGATTTGCTCCAGTGATTAATGACAGCGGCTGTTTAAAAACCTGGTGCCTCATTTGCAGTCTAAACTTGTCTGGTTACAGGCTCCAGCCAGGGGCTATTTATCTCAGTGTGCAGGCTCTGGAGGTGGGCACCGTGGGGGAAGGGGTAGGTACTCACCTGTGGCTGGGGGCAAATGACAGATACAAGATACTGGGTTTTCCCAGTGTCTTGTAGGGAACATTTTTCAGCTGCAGCGTCTTGCAGGGATTGTATTGCCCTTGAGGGAAGAGGGTCTCTGCCTTTGCAGAGCCCCATGGGGAGGCCCTGGGCCCTTAGAATACCCCAGCAAGAGACCTGCTTTCAGTGGTACATCAGGGCTGTCTTTGGCTGACTGCACAAACAGTGAAGGTGCAGAGGGGGTGTTGTGAGCTTGCAGGATCTGAGGGTAAAAAACTTAGAAAGACAGTTGTATCATCTTAAAAATTAAATCCCTCCTTGAGGTGTTTGGTGCAGAGAAGTTGCTTGCCCAGTCAGTGAGCTGCAACAGCCCAGGTTCCTCTAGAGCTGGGAAGGGGACGCTGAGCTAGCAAATGGGGTTGTGACACTGTTGCCAAATGGGAGATGTATAAGGGTTTTACACACAGACTCAGCTGCTGTACAAAGAAGGGAGCCTTGCTGCTGCCTTCCTTCTTGGGGTGCTGCCATTGCGAAACACCCACATCCTTCTACAATTGCAAAAATATTCCTCCTGCCTGGGGTTTACTGTGCAATTCTTCAAGCTCAGGGCCATCCTGGGTGATAAACCAAAGGGGTCTCTGTGAAGTGGTGGCAAAGGGAGTGCTTGTGTGTGAATCATAAAATCATGAAGGTTGGAAAAGATCTCTAAGATCATTGAGTCCAACAGTCAACCTCACACTGTCACGTTCACCACTAAACCATGTCCCCATCTGAGTGATGCCAGAATGAGCAGGATGCCCATGGTGAAGCAGAGATCACTTTCTTACTGCTTACCTTGTGAATGAAGTGTCGTAAAAATTACTTATTTCCTACTTTATCTGTGTAACTTCGGCAGCAGAAATTATCTGTGAACGTGGCAGCAGGCACCAGCTTTTGGGTATTTGGGCTGCACTGCTGAGCAGTGAGTTCCCTTCGACCTGGCTTTAGGTTAATCGGGGAGACACACGGGCTTTTGCTGGCTGTGGGTGATGCCTTGGTTTGGGGTGAGGACTGGGGCTCCCCGGGCGCTCCCTGCCAGCGGGGTGCTGCCAACTGTGCCCGGGGCAAGGCGCAGCCCCGCGCGTTCCGTGCCCTGCGGGACCGCGGCTCCTCTGCCCCGGGCCGAGCGCCTGCCCCGACGGAACCCCTTCGCAGCGGGGTCTGCTGCGAGGCCTGGCAAGGGTTAACGCCGAAGCCCCACGCCCCCTTTGACGGAGTCGGGCCAACCTCGCCAAATTTGAAAAGGCATCCGGGGCTGAGTGTGCGCCCTGGGAGCATCGAGCCGCGCTGGCCCCGGACCCCCTGCGCGGGCAGCAGCCGCCGCCGCCGGGGCTCGGCTTGCCGAGGGACGGGGGTTCCCTTTGGGAGCCGGAGCAGCCATCCCTGTATCCCCGGCACCCCTGCCCCGTGCTCCCCGCTCCCGGGGGCACCTCCGTGCCGTGGGATCCCGCCGTGACCGCGGCCGGGGGAGCACGGTGTGGCCCCGCGCCTGCCGTGCAGTTTAAGAGGGAGGCGGTAGGAAAACCCCGTTCTTGCAAAAATGCAGCTCGCTCTTTTCTTGTCCTGGTGCTGCTGCCTGCATGGATGCGCACTGGGCACTGGCTTCCTCTATCAATTCCCAGCATCAACCCTGCAGCACAACTACCCAGAGCAGAGCTCCGGCTCGCCGGGCAGCGGCTTCGCCAGTCGCCGGTGAGTAAGACGGGGTCCGCCTCCGGGCGAGGAGGCTGCGCCCCGCCGGTGGCTCCGGGGGGACAAATGGGCACGGCAAAGCCGCGGGCAGCGGTCCCTCGAAGGGCGCAGGGGCGTGCTGGGCTGCTGCCCCTCGGCGAGCCGGGCTGGGCTGCCCGCGTCCTCAGTGGGGTCTCCCTACCTGCCCGCAGCAGTGTCCGCCTCCTGGGGCAGGCAGCGGCTGGGGAATCGAGGAGGTGAGCTGGGGTAAATGACACCCGCAAACTCTCTCCCTGCCGCGCCCAGCCCGTCGGGGAGGGGAAGGGGCTTTGCCGGGGCTGCGTGTCCCTGCGCAGTGCGCAGCCGGAGCAGGAAAACCTCCTGAGCCGGGACATTGGGGATGCCGGCAGAGGGAACTGTTATAGCCCTCGGCTGCGAGGAGGAACTTGTTCAGCTCAACAAAGGAAAGCCCTTAATTACAGATCTCTCTTCAAGAGCTGTAACTTCCAAGTAGCTGTTTAAAACCAAACCTCCCACTCCTCTCCTGTCCCCCCACCCAAACCCAATTTCTTATAAACTTAATATAAATCAGGTTTGATTTACTGTATCTTACTGCTTCAGTAGAGCAAACAGTTTAGGCTTCTCCCCCTCCCCTCTGTTTTCTCTGGCTATTTCTCTAGAGGTGAAACAGCTGTTCAGATGAATGAGCTATACTGTATAAAGCAAGAGAGTGGCTTAACCTGATTCCAGTTGTTCTTGAATTTCACTTTTTTCTTTTTTTCCCTGTCATTCCCTTAAATAGGGACTTGAGATTTAATATTCAGGGCTCGTCCATCCTGTCTCTACCTCTTTTCCTTCTCCCTTGCTAATACCTAGTCTGCGTGAGTTGTGCTGCTGTGGAGGAGGACTTCTGTTAGCACCGCTTATTTGGGTTGGGGATCGGGAAAAGGCATGGACACCGTGGATTTACGTGTTGGAGGTGCAGGGGCGGCCACCAGCCCTGTGCCTTGAACGGGGCTCGCATATGGTGCGGATTTCCCCCCGAGGGGGGGTGGCTTTGTCCGCTGCGCTGTCAGACAGGCCTGGGGCTGCAGGGGGTGTGATGTTAAACTACAGCAACTGTCAAAGGGTTTGAAACGGCAGAAAATTATACGAGAGTAATGGGATAAACCTATCCCAGCTGGATCTCTTCCAAGGTACCCCCTTCCCAAAGCATGAGCTGCAATGAGAACCACATGTCATTTGTCTTACATATCTATTAGCCTGCAGATCTTTGTTCAGAGCTACCACGCTTACATGAGTGTGGACTCTGCTCACCAAAGACCTTCCCCAGTTCATACTCTTGCACAGTTTTCCCATGCCTCAGTGGTTTGGATAGCTGATGCTTTGTCAGGGGAACGTGTCCCTCTTCAAGTCTATAAAGTGTTGTGTAAAACCACATAAACCTGATTTAAACAATGATGTTGGGGAAGGCTGGTAGATTTTTTAAGTTTATTTTTTATGTCTGATGGAACTTTGCCATGTGAGAATTTCCCATTCTAGTTTAATGCAGAGGGGGAAGTAAAAAATTGAAGAGAGGAAAAAATCACCAGTAGATGTTGTGAAAGAAAAATTCAAGTGCTCAGTCAAATATCACACGTTGAAGCAATCTTTGTATGTTTTAATTTCCCCTTGAGTGGTGAAGTTTTGTTGTTGGCAAATGTCTAACAGCTTCACTTTCTGATGGGAAAATCTGTGTGGGAAAACTTTCCCCAGCTACGGTGTTGGACTTTTGAGGGTAGTCTCCTGCCGGGTGCAGCTTCAGGTTGGGATAGCTGGACTTTTCTGGATTTAATATGGTCCATGATAGGTACGAGGCTTTTGCTCCAAGTCTGACACTGATCTATGCAGGTGCAAAGCCTTTTTTCAAGGACTGAATCAGACTGGTATAGACTGATTTTTATGTTGTTCAGTGTTCCTTTTGCCATCAAAACAGAGGATCTTGGTAGCATCTGAATTATGTGAAGCAACAGCAGCTCCATCACAGCAAAGCTTTCTGGCCACTGCCTTGGAGAGGCTGTGGAGGAGACAAGATGATGGGAAGGTGATTGCTTTTCATGGCACCATATGGCCATTCTCACTTTCTTTTCTTCAACCTTCCCAGTGTGTGCTTTGTCCAATGACTTCTGGCACTTTTCCTGAGTCAAAAATAAGCAGGGATAGAGCCTTGAAATTCCTGCTGCAGCTCCAGGTGTTGGTGCATTGCAGCACCATGTGTGATGTGATGCTGTACAGTTGACAGGTTTCCTCGATACAGGACACACCATGATTCTGCAGTTGTCTTTTCCTGTTCTTGATCAACAAGTGATCGAGCTGTTTGGGAATCTGCTATCAATTTTTTAAAAATTAACTTGTCATAAGAGTTGTATTTCTCCAAAGGGAGAAGTTTCTGGAGTCCTTTGTGCTGATATAGCCCTTGGTATCTAGGTTGCAGGCTGGCTCAGAGATGGGCTCCTGAGGCTCTGAGGACTGCTGAATGTATTTCCTGCCAGAAAAATATGGCCCTGGACAGTGTAAAAAGCTTGAGGGAGTGGTGAAGGGAAATTTGGAGGAAAAAATATAATTATTCACATTCTTCAAAGTGAAGCCATGGAATACTTGTTCTGAAGGAATGATGTGTTCGTTTCCTTTTTTTTTTTTTGATGAGTATTCTATCTTCTGGTTGGCTTCACTTGACAGGTCTTGGTTATTAGACCAAAGACACTTGCAGTCTCTCTTTGCATGTGCTTGAATTGCTTTGAACTTTTGATGTGCAAGTGCTAGTGACTGAAATCCAGGCAGCAGTGTT
Source organism: Rhagologus leucostigma (assembly GCA_013397725.1). NCBI lineage: Eukaryota > Metazoa > Chordata > Aves > Passeriformes > Rhagologus > Rhagologus leucostigma. The sequence goes on from VZTD01004418.1 coordinate 524,570, forward strand.
GGCATTGTATAGACTGCAACAGCCTCACAGTTTAGCTTGAAATTCCCATTCAGCGCATGCATTTTGAACTTGCTGCTGTGTTAAGGCGATGAATGGGAAGTGGGCCTTACTGGAAGCGTAAGAATGGAGGGGCTGCCTGCCAAGGAGAAATCGTCCTCCAAGCTTTGAGAAGCTTTGCTAACTGAGTTAAGGGAAGCTTGTTCCCATGCTGGAAGTAGTTCAGTTGTCAAGGAATGCCTGCCTCTGTGTTAGTTGTCTTTGGGGTTGGTGTTCTCCCAACTCTTCCTTCTATTTTCCTGTACTTTCTAATTAGTCATGCACTGAGCCCCTGTGAGCTTAACTGTGGGAGTCAGAAACTTCTGAGAGTAGATGCAGGGCTTAGACTGGAAACCTCTTTGGATGAGAAGTGGAGATGGCTGAAAGAAAACCCTAAAACATGAACCCAAAAGCAATGTAGGATGCTAATTGTTTTTTACTGGGATCATTACAGTACCATCACAAAAGTCATCTGGGGTGGATGCAAGTCCAACTGTGGTAGTTAGGTCTTCAAAACACTCCTCAGCCTAAAAGCTTCTTCCTGTTAATGAACATTAGAACCATGATGTTACAAATAACAGGACTGTACGAATAGGGATTCTTATCCACATTCTAATGGTAATTACACATTTGGTCACAGTAATTCCCAGTGCTTCCTACAGCAGTGATGTTTCTTGAGGATGGATATGGAGAGGAAAGTAATATCTGTCAGCTGGAATCCGTAAGTGCAATATGTGGTTGCCAGAGGCAGAGGCTTTGACATGGAAGGCCAGGTGGCCTTTACCCATTTCTTCTTGTGCCTCAGAGCACAACCCAGGAGAGTGAGACCTGGGTTCCAGTTGCTCCTTTACCAGTGGTTTACTCCATGTCAGAGGCCACATCACTTTGCTGTGGATTCCGTGGAATAGTTAAACATGCTCTGTGAACTGCTTTGGCATGGGAATGATATTTAAACAGACATCAGCTTTCCAGTACTGCAGCTTGTCTTGCTTCCCCAAGAAACCCGAAGTGTTGGTGCTTGAAATATGTTGTCGATTATTCCTGGAGGCTACCAGTTTCCTAACAGGTTACTTGAATGTCTGGCTCTCAAGATCAAGATGTCTGGGTGGACCTCTTGTAGGTAGATGTGTTCTTTCCAAAATAACTGCCTGTGTTGTGCCCGGTGTTAGAGCTACACGTGTGCTGGGCTGGAATTGCCCCTCCCCAGCACAACTGCACTGTAATGTAGCAACCTCCAGCGTCTTAGGTGAGGTTTTAGTGCTTTTAAGTACTGTAGGTCTCTTTATGTGATAGAAGCCTGTTCTTAATACTAAAAGGTGATCTATGAGTAAGTATCCCTATTTATGCAGTCTGTCAGAATGCTTTCAGAATGTGTATCTGGAGTTTTCCTGATGGATTTTTATTAATTCTCTCCTCACTAGAGAGAGATGACTTGAACCTTATTTCAGCCTCAAATTCTGAACCTCTCGTGACTCTTAAGTGGGTTTGGAATATAAAACTATACATATTGGCCAAATGTGGTTCTCTCTCCTTTTAGTGAAAGGATCTTGCTCTCTGAGTCATTCCCTCCATCACCTAATAGTCTGCTCCTTGCCTGAGGTCCCTGGTTTGCTGTGGACTGTGAGGCTGTCAAGCAAACCAAGTGGGATTTGTGTCATGCTGAGTCCTCTGTTCTAATTCTGCTTTGAAGTGCCCGACCCAGGTAACCAAGAGGTCAGAAGGTCTTGAGCTCATCACCAGACCCTGGAACTATCTGGTGTTTGTTCCCCGGACTCTGCATCCATATCTTCATCTGACTCATGGAGTTCAGGGCTGTAACTCTGCAATGCAATTAGCAATGGAGCCAACAGTAGTGTAAGGGTCTGGTGACACTGGAATGGCTTTTAAATACCAAATGTGACCGTAGCTACGGCAGTAAATTGTATTCCTGTAGGAAATCTACTGTCCTGTCTTTCCAGCTGCTTGTATGAATAATTTCCTCTTAGGTAGGTTTCATTTACCAGCTCGAAGGGAAAAAAACAAGGGAGCAGAAAGGCAAAACAGTGGGTGCTCCCTTTGGATAAATTCACAAATGTTTCTTTCAATAATCCTTTTTTTTTAGTTTTCTCAAAGTTGAACTTGTTAGTGTGCTAAAGTCCTGGTGGAAACAGGTCAGGTTAGAAATGTCACAGCTTTGCTTGGGGAGTGGTTCTGTGACACTGGGATCATAGAATATTCACTCACATCTTTGTTTTGTTGGGCTGTGTTCTGATAAAGGGGGAAAAATGAAGAATGACTTTCAGATAATGATGAAGAACTGAAAGCATAGAGTGCTTTAGGTCTTCTGGGTCAGAGTAAAGGACCCTTTCCTGCATTAGACCTCCAGCATGTCTGGAAATGTTACTGGTTTATAAAGCATAGATGCCTTTCCTATAGAATAATACAAAAATTCATCCAACTGCATTTCTGAAATACGCACAAAGCTCTCGACTCACTTTTAATTAGGCAGATCTAGACAGTGCTTAAATCTACTTCCACTGAGGCATAATGTTTATTTTGAATCTTTGAGCATACAGCCAGCCTGTGCCAACTTAGATATCACAAAGATTCTGTTGAGGATAATAGCTGCAAATTGGAAAAAAGGCTAATGCTACTAATTTGGTTACTGTCCTAAGCTTTTCATCTTTTTATATAGTTGAATAATACTAAATCTCTTACTTAGTGTAATTATGCACAATGTAGCACTCATCTGAATTAGAGTCTTTAATGCTGCAGAAACCAGCAAGAGTAGGAACTGTGATATTGTTCCTTATTGGTTTTGTTCCTTACCTCCTTTTTTTTAGAGAAATGATTGTTTGTTGGTGTGTAATTTATTACATGATTTAGGTGCTTTGGCTGTTTTTGTCAGGTAATATTTTCCTCCTCTTGGAATTGAACAGATGTGTAAGTGAAGAGTGTGCCTGGGTGGAGATGTTGCCTGTAATGCTTAGGCCTGGCTGTTTGAAAATAGCTGAATCTTTTGGGGAGGACCAGCAAATATGGAGCTATTTCAGGTTTCAGACTCCTTTTCAGCTTCTAAAGCTGGGCAGTCATATTTCTGGCAAAGAAAGAAGCCTCTTCTGTCTGTCTAGAAATGGCTTTCACCCAGAGGCCCACACAATAGATGCCTCTGAGACAAAAGCGGAAGGTGGCTTCACAATGTTTCATGTTTGGAACAGATCAGTCTCCTCTTCCATATCGATGTAGTTTCTCTGGAAAAGAGAACCTGCCACTCAAAATCTTAACAGTTGATTTTGAAACTGATAAGAGAAGGTATCTGTGAGATTCTCCTATTTAGGACTTTTCCCTTTACCTCTGTGGTTTGCTTTGTGTCTCCTGTCTGTCCTCCCAGAGCTGAATAAGGCTGTTCTTATCCAGCCACCTGCCTTTGTGCTGAGCAAACAAACCATCTGTCAAAACATTAATGCTAATGTGAGGTACCACTGCATAGAAGGGACCAATTCATGTCCAATATTGACATCAGGTTATGTAGTCAGATGTCTTTTTAATCAATTCCACTTTTTCTGCCCCTAGGAACTGGGTGGAAGTGATATTCTTTGCAGCATTTGTGCTGGATATAGGCATGTGTTTGCTCAGAGCATCTCAGAAATGCCAGTGCAGTGAAATCACGAGGCAGGGGAGTATTCCCTGGATGTGGTTGTGTAACCAAGTTGTACTGAGTCTGTAGAGTTAAGAACAGGTCCAGTTCTGTTTCTTCTGGATGTCCCCCCGCCTCTTCTGTGTGTGTATGTGCACTCTGGAGAGGAGGTGTGTTTGTCTCTGCAGATGGACAAGACTTGATTCCTGATTTCCACTTTTTAATGGAATAAAAAGACCAAGAACATGGGAAGAGTGTGCCTTATAAAGGCAGTATAGGACAAAGTGTTTAATGAAAGATGCCTGTTTCATGCAAGGGCAGTTTTGGGGGTGGACTGTGAGGAAGGGGGCACAGCAAATTCGGTTGCAGGACCTGAGTACTGAGGTTCTTGGTCTTCTGTGTGAGAAATGGGAACAGGATGCCCCTTACCATGTGCACGTTGGATGTTAGAGCTGTTTAGGACTAAGAAAAGGCAGCTGCATAGGTGCTAAATGAGCTAAATACTCCTTTTGCCCTGTTGTGATGACCTTGTGAGATGGAGTTGCGCAGTTAAGGCACTACATAAAAACTTCCCTTCTTGTCCTTGGCTTGTTTTGTGCCTGGGGTCAATCAACATCTGCTTTTTCCCTACAGGACTTTGCTTAGTTGTTCAGAAGTGTGGTGCTGGGAGCTCTCAGCCTGGTTTGAGCTGCTGCTCCTGGGGAAGGGCTGGGGGCAGATGCGCTGGTGGATGACATAATGTCTCCGTGCTGGGCTCCCGTTGGCCCAGGGTGGCGGTGCTTGCTGGGGTGTGGTAGCCCTGAACGGAAGGGCAGACATTTCTTTTTTGCTGTGTGCTGCTTAGCCCTTATTAAACTCAGATGTTTCTAACCCCTTCCTCCGGGCTCTCATTATTGCTGTAAACACAGCAGAGCACAGGGAGCTTTTTCAAATCCTCATTTGAGGCAGCAATGGGTGACAGCTCTCCCCACACGAATTTAACACTCCAACCCGAGGGAGATTCTGCCTGCGTTTCCCCTAAAGAAAAAGACTTTTTCATCTGATGCCACTTCTCTTGTTCCTGCCTCGGGTTGCTTGGCTTCCTGGCTTTCTTCTTGCCTGATTCTGTCTTGTGCTTCCCCAGAACCTGTCTGGTTTCTGCCATCCTGCTCAATGTGGGCTGTCTGGCTGCTTGTCTCATCACTGTATCTTGTTCAAATGTTGAGTTGTTTGCATTTTCAGTGGCAGTGAAAGTGATACCAGCTAAAATAAGGTTTCTGTTGCTGTGCTAGGATGAGTCAAAAAGGCTCTCCTAGAAGAACCACCTAGATCTGCCTGTCAGCAGGTCTGTATCTCAGCTGTACCTGTTCCAGATTTACTGTGTGCCTCTGACAGAAAATTATATTTCAGCTTTCTGTGGAGGGAGAAAGAGAGGAGAGACTGCCATGGTAACAGCATCTTAGATGCTTCCTACCTATGAACCACAACTTCACCCAGCGTGAGCTACTGTACCCCTGTGGGGGAACTTAGGAATCCTTGGTAGCTCTGAATATAACCCGCTAACTTTGAGGTAGATCCAGGCTATTTATAACCTCCTTGTACGCAGTTCTCCAAGGACTATATCCATTGCAAATCTACTTAGGAGTCTCAAATAGCTGTCCATTTAATACAATTCTTCTTTGAGCTGAGAAATTCTTGGCCCAGTTGAGGTATCAGAGCTGCTTTGTGTATAGCATTGGCTTGGTAAAAGCTGTGTTCCTGCAAGATCTGTGAAGATCTCTGTCAGATCTGTATGACTTGTTCTCATGACATTTGTGTCTTACTCTTGTCTTGTGTTGTCCCTTGTTGTAAATTGAGCTAAAGAGCTCTTGACAGTTCGGAACCAGGATATAGCAGATGTTAGGAAGATCATTGCCTTTTGATGCTGTGTTTAGTCACTGGGTGCTAACTTTCCTTTCGGAAATTTAGGCTATCCTAAGACACTTAAGGATGAGCTACCTTGTTGCAAGGTTCTCAAAATCTGGTCCCTTGAGTCTCTGGCTTGGTTTAAATTGCCGTCAAAAGTTTCTGGCGTGTGGGGAGGTACAGAGAGCTTTTCTCAATCATGACTCTATATCTCCAAGAAAACACTGATTTAATTAGTGGTCACTGCAGATTTGAGGTGAACTTTTTATGCAGCCTTTAAAAAACTTAGAGGTAAAATGGCAGCGCCCCTGAGAACCAAGCTGTCAGCTTGTGTCTGTCACTGGCACCAGCACTACAGGACAGAGAAAATCTGATATGCTTAAGCTTCAGTATTTCAACATGGCAAACCCTGCTAACCTAAACACTGAGGGGGGAGCCGCATTCTTTGCTATGCCTAATCTCTGTATTTTGTTAAACATGCATTCCTGCCAGAACTTTATTGGACAGAACAATAGTGACCAGCTGGGCAAGTGACCCTGGCTTTTCTGGTCGGCAGAGGAATTCAGCATCTGAGAAGTTCAGATTCTCATGTGCAGCTTAAAGTGATCTGGATTTAGTTGCTTTTAATTATTAGCTGGCTGATTCATAAGGCTTTGTTTTCCACCCTCTTTCCCAAGAAAAAGACTATTTCCTTAAATGCTCAATATATATTCTATAGAGCAGCACAAAGTCTGGGAACTGAGACTTGCAAGTTCTCTCTCTCTTTTCTTTCCTCTAAATAAAATGGGAATAGCAATACTTCCCTTCATGTAAGGGAAGGCTCTGGAGAGTATTTCACGAGGGTGTGGTTATATCTTAGAGGGAAAGCTACAAAATCCAAAGTATTGTATATGAATTTATGCCGAAGTTTATAATAAATCTATGAATGATAATACTTGGCTTTTGTGTAAACTTCCACTCTTACAGAATAGAGGTCACTGTGCTCCCTGTTTACTGCACCTCTCGGAGTCTGGATGACTGAAATTGGTCTTTGGGAGTAAGTCTTTGCCTGAGCTCTGCAGAGAAGGATTAGTTTGAAGGGGATGCTGAGGGGTGGGAGAGGGAGATGCTGAGCAGGGCAGACTGGACTGACCAGAGCAGAAGGCTGGGTGATGGCACAGGCTGAGGGGCTTTCCTGTCCCCAGGGTGGCTTTTGGGAGCCTGGATGTGGAACATACCTTTAGAAGCAGCACTGACCGACGGGCTCAGGGCACAAATGCCTGTGGCATTTGCCTGTGGGATGTGATCCACGAGCGCCAGCCTTGGAGCAAAGGCAGCTCTGGGCTGTGATGCTGCAAACTCTCCCTGTTGCCATCTGAAGTACAGCAGAGAGCAAAAAGGCAAATTGGCTCTGTAGGATGTTACGGTGCTTGGCTTAATGCTGCTGTAAATCAGCATAACCTGCAGCAAAAGCTTTAGTCTCCCTGCAATGTGTTTCAGGATACAGCACCGAGCCAAAGGGTTTAGACTATCACACAGTAAAATGCTGTCTCTGGGGCAGCTGTTACTGGAAGTCACTAATGTATATCACAAATGATACAAAAATTTTGGATTACAGAGTGGTAGGAATTCTTAGGCTGTCGGCCTGTGGATAAGCTTTGAATGAGTGTGTGTTGCAAGCAGAAATAATAGGATCTCATATTGCCAAGCACTAGAAAAATACTTGAGGCCTGATACTGTAATTAAAAGTCTGCTAAAACCCTTGCAAGATCTCTGCAACCAAACCCATTGGAAATTTATTTCAAGAACCACAGCAACATACTAATTTTCTTGAGTAATGTCCTTTGAAACAATCAAGCTCTCTAATTATGTCTGTCAGGCCTTGCCAAGTGGTTCTTGGCATCTGAACTAGAAAGTTTTCAAAGTAGCTTCTGCAAATGACTGTGGAATTTTGCTGAAGGTAAACTTTCAGCCCCCAGGTACCATTTGGAGAAGTTGCTGCATAACTTTTAGTAAGGTTATGGTGAAGCTGTGTATCTCTACAGTGGCTGGGAAGAAGGGGGAGAAAAGTGGGAATGTGGAAATTATAGGAATCATCCCAGCTTTTCTCTTGAATTGAATGCAGCTAGAAACGAGGTTGATTTGTGTCGGACATTTCAGCTGGTGTCCTGGCTGAGCCTAGGAGTCATCTTGTGCTGCCTGTGTCTGGGTGATGGATTGGATCTCAGCATCGCTGTGGAGGCAAGATTGGCTTTGCAGGGCATTTCCATGAGCTCTGATGTCTGGGAGTGGTTTGGGGTTTTTTTTGTTGTTGTTTGGTTGGATTTTTTTAACCAACCAGCCAAAAAACCCACCACAAAGACCAACACCAAACCCTACACAAACATTTGACTGGAATCACACACTTCCCACAGGTTTGTAGCTCAAATGTTGCCAGTAATAGCTGGATAGGTGAACAGGCTGTTCCCATGGACATACCTATAGCAAGGGGAACCAGTTCAAGTGTTGTTCTGTCACTCCGTGCTCTGAGGTTCTACCAACCTTTTGGATTTGTGTATGAGAGTGGTTTCAAGTGAAACTCAAACCATATTTTCCTGCTGGGATGTGAGTCTGTCACAGCCATTTAATGGGATGTTCTGCACTGCAGTGTTCATATATCCCCCTATACCTCCTTAGAAATGGCTGAAGTGAGTGCTGTGGCCATGGCAGCTGCTGGCTTTGCTTCCAGGGTGGCTGAATCTGGCACTATCCTTTGCTGAGACAATGCATGGAAAAATTTCTCCCAACTGTAGTGAAAGGTGTAGAGGAAATCTCTCATGTATGTTTGTATGAGGGAGGAAAAACCACGAACAAGTTTGAGCTGTGGTGTGTGAAGGCTGTCTGTGTACGTACTTAGTGAAATAATAAACACAGATTGTTACTGTGTGTCACTCACAGGTTTGCTGGTTTGCCGTCAGCTAGTAAAGCAGCAGTAAGATGTTCTTCCCAAACTACGAAAAAGGTACCAGAAATACAGAATAACTGTCACCCATTGATGAAATTCAGGTCATAACTGCTTGTTTTATTTGAACTTTTATCTTCCATGCTATTTGTGTCACTCGTCATCCTCTGATGGAAGAAATGTGTGTAAATAGAAGAAGAGGGAAAAAAGTTACTCTCTCTTTAATGATTCTGCCTTGAATTTGCCCCAAGCTTTTGTAAGTACTGTGTGTTTGATGTGTTTAGTGTCAGCCACTCCTTTGCACACGTAGACCGAGACCCTCTCACCAGTAACTCCAGACATTCCCATTCCCAGCAGAACAATGAGGGATGCCTGGGAAGCATTTGCTTTAGGAGTTTGGTTCATTTGTGGGCATCAGTTTGCACCCTCACCGATTTGTGGTTAAAGTGCTTTATGTTGTGGAGTTTTGCACTTTGCCATGGTGGAACAGTTTGGTTGCTCTGCCCTTTTGCATTGGCAGGTAACTTTTAACTTAAACCACCACCAAAGAAACCCTACAAACCCCCATCTAACGGAGTTTGCTGTACAACTGTGCACAGAAAAGGGCAGGAATTTTTCTGACCAAATGCCTGTATCTCTCCTTCAGACCTCCTGCTGTCCCCTCTCTTGCTCAGTGCTGCTTTCTCCCCATCCAGTTTCCCACGTGTGTACTCGGGAATGTTTCAAGGCAGTGTTATCATTCGTAAGGAATCTACTGTGCGTGCACAGGCTATGGAGAGGTTTTTTCTCAGCTGTTATTACTTGGCCAAATCAAACCCATTTTCCACCTGGATACCAAAATGTAGATCTCCTCCCTTCCACACAGAGGCTTCCAAAGCACTGAGGCACTAAAGCAGTTTCTTAGATTGCTCAAGAATTTTTTAATAATCGAGAAAGGTGTTAGTGTTTCCGTTCACAAGAGAAAGGCTTTCTTTTTTTAAGCTCTTTTTATTTCTAATGAACAAACTGGGTTGCAGCAGGGTTTAAAAGGAGAATACAAATACTTGTTCTTGGCTAGAAATGAGGTATGGTGACTGCTTCCAAAACCAGTGAAAGCTTAGGAAGTTGTTTTAAAAGCAGAACAAACCTTTTATATTGAAAATAGGTAGGTAGAGCACTTAGTTTCTTGCTGTCTCTTTACAGTCTGTCTGTGGACAGATATCAAAGCGCAGTGTGTTCTGTGTGATTGAAACACACCATCTGCTGAAGAGTGAGTTTAAAACTTGATGAGGCAACACTGGGTGCTCACTAGCAGGGGTTTGGGACTACTGTGTGCAAAGAGCTGAGCTACAGCAAATGCTATGGAGTTATTTTTTATGGCATTGGACAGGTGCAGTCAGGAGAATGTAAGAGTGGGAGTGTGGAGAAAGGTGGAAAGGAGGCTGCTGGTGCAGCAGGTTGTTGTGCCTGGAACTGCCTCATCCAAGCCGTGCTAGAGTTGCAGGGAGGTTTCAATGAGGCCTCTACTTAGTGCACAGGAGGCTCTTTGGAAGGGCTGGAGGAGTGTTTTAGAGCAATTAACTTCATTTAGATGGGCACTGGGAATGACTGGCTTGAGAGGGAGGCAAGGAGGGGAAAGATAAGATAAACTAACCACCCATGGATGTGGACATGTGTTTGTAAAGGCTGTTGCTAGTTTGCTGCACTGATGGTAGTTTCGAAGAGTTTTAGCCTGTGCAAGTTGGAATTTATTAACCTTGAAGCTATTGATACATCCTCCTGCCTTAGCTCAGTTTCTGATCTTGCTCTCAATATGCCCTTGGATCAAAACTTGCTGTTGTAAAGGGCAAACTCAGCTCTCTGATCACAGAACAGATCTCAGTTCTGATGTTCCTACTTCCCTACACATGAAACTCCCATGGGTGTGACTGGAACAATAGGATTATTTTCCAAATTATTTTTTATTGTAGTAACGCCCAGGACAGCCTTGTGCCAGACATGGCAGACATGGAATAAAAAGTTTTCAATTTAAATAGCAAATTAACACACAGACTTTGGGGTTTGTTTTTCAGGCTGATTAACGCTTTGAATACCCAGGCAGAGAGGTTTTCCAAGGCTTTGTTTTCACTGAACAGGGTCTTATGTGGCTCATCCTGGGGATCTCTGAGCTGGGCTGGGGGTAACAGCCTGATTTAACTATTGCAGACAACACAGCCTGGTGTTCAGATGACTTGGCACATTGATAGAGCAGTTACTGGAGAAAAGTGCTTTACTCTTGAGGTACTGGTCATGTTAGTAGGGTACAGCTGTCCCCAAAGCATCTTCCTGGAGTACCAGCAGGAGTCTTGTCTTGGGCCTGGTACAAATTCTGGCTCAGGGGTATTTGAGCTTCAGCTGCCTCACTGAACACAAGTGGCTAATCTGAGAAATCTAAAAGGAAGAAGAGAAATTGTTGATCTTGAAGCAAAATAAGAAGATGGATTTGTCTAGACTGTCCTATTGTTTCTAATCACCTCCTCCATCAGAGGAAACATAAGAAAACTGTAGGGTTTTCTTGCACTTGAGGAAAGGCTGTTCCGTTAGTGGTTTCAGTGGGGCTGTTGTCACGTCTGGCTCTTTGGCAGTCACCTGAACCTGGAGTGATGTGCAATACAGCTGAGCCTGCACACCTGCTGCAGCTTCACTCTGGAAGAGGTGCCTTTGGCTCATGAAATCCTGTTCCCAACAGTGATGGGCAACCACATGGTAGGTCGCTACTTAGAAAAGTCTGCTGTGTAGTCCCTTGTACACCAGAGCCCACAAATTCCTTTACAAGTTGCTGACCAAATGGAAGACCTAGACTGAAACAATTGTAATGTGCCACAGGGAAAGAGAAGGGGGCACGTGGAAGAAGTGTTGCTGGAGGAGTTGTGGGTTCAGTTTTCCTGACACAGATGTTTGTGCAGCTATTTTCAGTTGCATCCTAAGACTTGTGAATCTGAAGGTGATACTTTGATCTGGTTTTTGATACCTTTTGGGGCTCACTGCTCTGAGGGTTGAAAAACATAAGGAAAACACATCTGCATTCCTGTAAAGAGAAAGGAATGTGTTGTCTATGGGATCTCTTTCAATACTTTTTTTTTTTTTTCTAGCTATCAAAAGGATGTACCTGTCTCCAGTGGCAGCAATATCCCAACTGTTCAGCTCCAGGAAAAACCCAAACCATGCATGTTACGTGAGCAGATTAACATCATGCAATAGTAGGAAGCAATGACTTGATCATGCCGTCCTGATTTTTTTTGATACACTCAGCACTGTCCTTTTGACATTGCCTTTTGTTCTTGCTGTAGTTTGTGGTTTTTGGTGCCAGTATAATGCTAATGAAAAACACTGCTTCATTTGGGCCAAGTGCCTGTGTTCCTGTCATGCTTGTGGCATTCATTGCTGCTGGTAAGTGCTGGGAGTTTGGCACCAGAGGGCTGAATGGGAGGCACAAAGATGCTCTGTTGTCTGTACAGAGCTCCATAAGCAAAAAACCAAAACAAATTGGAGCAGGCCCTGTCCAATCCCTGCAGACTGGCTGGTGATGCAGTTACAGGCTCTGTAGGGCAAAGGGTGTGACTTAAGGAGATGCTGAAACCAGCAGGAGCCTGATTTGTCCCTTTTAGAAGAGTGAATTGTGCAAAGTGTTTTGTTACAGGGTAATGTGGCAAGGGGAATTACAGATAACTATGGGCACTGCCTTTGTGGATGGTGGAGGAGCAGCTGTATCCACGACAGGAGCAGTTGTAAAGCACAGGATGCTCTGACAGGGTCAGTGACTCCTTATACTGGTTTTCCTAATGTTTTCCTCTCTGCCAAGGTTTTGAGGACAAGCAGGTGTGTGTCAGTGCCCTGTTCTTCTACTTCAAATTCACACTCTACCTCTTGCTAATTCAAAGTTAGAGTTTAATTGTGAATGGATTTTTGTAAACTTAGATGTACTGACTTTGATAAAAGTTAGTCTGCTGCTATTAATGAGGATCAGGGTCACTGTCCTCAGCTTAATCAGTTTTAGATCAGACCCTCAGAGGAGGACACAGACAAGTACCAAATGTAGACTTTGACCACAGGGATCTGTTTCAGACAAATAGTTGGTAGGCCAAATCCTTGCTCTCTGCTTTCAGTCAAAGTCTTAAGGATTTTTTTTTCCATGACCCCACCCCTCTTTTCAAGGTCAGGCTTTTTAGGAATGAACAAACCAGTACTATGGATGTATTCACAGTATGGAGGTGTTAGACCGATCTACAACCACGTTATCCAGCTGTGCAGAAATGTTTAGACTCAGGTTCTTCTTTTGAAAGGCTCTAATTCAAGCAGCTTTTATGTTGCAAAAATGACATACTTGGTTGTAATTGTGCATGATTTCCACGCTGCACGGATATCAAATGCCAAATTCCATCAAGTCAGTCTAATTTAACAAAGACAGATTCCATGGATATTTTTGTACATTTCCTCTTTCCTCTCTCTGTGAACACTGGAAACGACTGTCTTCTCATTGATTGTGATAAGCTCAGGGGAGGGAGCAGCAAAACATTTCAGTGTATAAAAGAATGTCTGTAAAAGCAAAGAACTTCAAAGGAGTGAACCCCCTTTTATTTCTGAGCACTCAGTCATGGACTAACTTCTTTCATTTCCATGAAAGATAATTATGGTTCAGGTCAACCATATTTATGGTTTGATTCAGTTGGAACATGTCACTGGCAAACTGAGAGAAGATGGGTGCTGGCTATAAATCAGAGGGGCTTTATGCTGGAGGAATATTCCTTGTGTCTTCTCAGCCCTCTGCCCTTATGCACGCAAACAGGTGTGCAGGCACAGAGGGGCATGTTTTGAATGTGATCAATTTGTTTCTGATACTACCTGCCTGATCAACGCTTAAATCTTCATCTGCCTCTGTTCTATCCTGCATTAATATCAGTGCTGATGCTCTGCAAGTGAATCAAGGGTGTGTAATAGGTGAGTGTTCTCATCCTCAGAGCCCGTCCTGCAGTAGCTGCAGTAGCTGCAGTAGCTGCAGTAGCTGCAGCAGCTGGAAGGTGCCTTGTGAATGAGTTTCAAAGTTCGAAGAGAAGAGGAGTGTTCTCATGGCTGAAGGAGCTGAATGTGGCTCTGGGGAGCTGGATTCCCTCCTTGTCTCTGAAGAAGAGTTGCACACATGTTCCATAGTATTTAGCTATTCTGCTTCTAGGTGCTTAATAATTCCAATAGGGAGAGGTTTTCCTTTAGCCCCTGTAACTTCAGTGGCTGCAGGAGGATAAGGTAAAATCTTGTGCAGTTTCCTATGGATTGAAGAAAGCTCAGTCCTCGAGGTAGTGCTTTTTGGAGGGTCATCTCTGCACAAAATAAAGCAAGGAAAGCACGATTAAATGTGCTTGGCTGCAGAACTTGCTGAAAATTGAAGCTGTTGTGCAGACTGAACTGTGTTTTCCTCCTAAGGTAAAGATTCCTCTAGGACTAAACTCCCTCCAGCAGGCTCTGATAATCCACTTTGTGTGGGAAAACTTAAGGTTGTTATTGGCAAGTGAGGATTTGAAGTGCACTATGCACAGAACATATTGCCCCCCTGGGGAAGGGTTATGCTATTGGGAGGTTCCTAGATAAATTGTCCCATCTTTCTCTGCTAGCCAGAACTTATTTTTATGGCCACTTTGTTCAGACTCTTATTGTGGGGGTGGAGTGGTGGTGTGTGCAGAGAGATTGGAGTTCCTTCCAATCTTTGTCTGACCAACATAGCGGAGTGGGAGACCTGGAACTTGTCTTGTTCTTGTTCGTGCCTCTGGCTCTCTGCTGCTTCAAATGGCTGCTGCTGTCTGGCTTCAGAAACACCAGCAGCCTTCCAGTTGTATTCCTTTCCCAGAATGAATGAGCTGTTACAAAGATTTTTCTCCCTTTTTCTCAGGAGTCAGGGTAACCTCTATTAGTGACTATGAAGTGCTCAGTGGGAGTAAGGCATGCGTAAAACATCAATATTGACAACAAGATTACTGTGGCTTGTCATGGCTTATGACTTGCAGGCTTCTTAAAACTTTGTAATGGAGGAACAGGATCTGCTTTGAACTGAACCCTGCCATCATAAGCTTGTGTACAGCCAGCCCCTCGCCCCTGCCAGGTGGTCTTTCATGGATTCCTTAGCAATGGTCCATCTATCTGCTGGCCTGAATCAATCTATCAACTCTGAACATTCCAATATTGTGGAGACTGCTGGTTACAACTGAATTTTGTAGCTGGCTCTTTGCTGGACAACGAGCTGGATGACAGCCTTGATCCTAAAACCTAGTTACCTGGGGAGAGCATGAATACAGTCAAGAACAGGGTAAACTTAAGCCCAACTTGGCTTTTATCTGAGCTTTCCAGTAACATGTGATGGGATTGTTTCCTCTTTAGCCAGGTCACAGCAATAAAGAGTAATCTGGTCACAGCCAACTGAATTAGCTGGTAAACATGATCCTGATGAGAGTCAAAGCATATCCAGGGAGGTGTGTATTTGTGAATAAGAAAGGAATAATGTAGTTTTATAGGACTGAATGGTTCAGGAAGAGATACCCCAGAGGCCTGGCAGACTTTGAATCTGGATTTCTTGGCATGTAGAGAGCAACTTCTGCTCCTGGCCTCAGGGGAATATATAAATAACTAACCCCTCCTAATGCCCGGCTCCAGCACACAGTGTATGGATTGCTGTACTGGCAGAGCAAATGGGATACTGTACTATTTACACAGAGAAAAGGGCACAGTTTGCTTTCATTGAGTCAGAACGGCAACTTTTTTGCAGTGAAAGTCAGTGACCTTCTGATTTTATTGAAATTCCTCTCTAGGATTGCAGGGAAATTGATAGCTCCAGTGAAAAATGTTATGAGGAAACTTGGGGAAATCTATCTAGCTATCAAAACACTCCTACTGTTTTCTGTGCCCTAAATGTTGATCTCTGCTAAGTATAACACACAGTGTGTTATCCTTATGGAAACAAAAAGATAATTCAGTGCAGTTGTTTACACAGGACAAAGCTTTAGGGCAAATCACAAGCATCAGAAATGCCAACCTCACTGAGAGACTTCTGTGGTATTTATTGAGAGTGGGGAGGGTCAGTTTGTGCCCAAACACATGGAACAGGTGCTGATGAAACAATCCTGCATATTAAGTGTTCCCCCCCACTCCCAGAAAGAATTTTCTTCCTTCTGGCTTGTCCACTTAAATCTCTACCAAACTCACACCAAATCTCCGTTTTTCGGGAGTTGGAGCCATGTCCTTCAGTCCAGTGAGAGCATCAGCCCACAGGTCCCATGTGGGAGGTGGTGCCTGCTGTAGGTCTGTCCTTAGCAGGGCATGGCAGCCCTGGGTTTGTGTGTGGAGCAAAACTGTCACCCCATCGAAAGAGGTGATGAGGCAAGAATGCAGCCGCTTTCATTCTCGAGCTGCACGCTCCCGATTCACCGGGCGCTTGCTGAGTCCTGATCAGTTCAGCCCGGTGGTTCTGACACTGCTCAGTTTGTGATCCCATCTCCAGTGAAATGGAGCCAGCTAACAGCCAGGTGGCTTTTCTCTTGTGAACCACCTGGAATGTCCTCCAAGGCCCCCCAGGACACAGAGAAGCTTGGAAAAAAGCCAGCAGTTTGGGCTAGGAAAGAAGCAAACGCTGCTTTTCGGGATGGCTCTGTGAGTGTGTTGTGGTGTGTTTCTAAGCATTCACGGAGGAGGGAGGGATGGGTGGATGGATGGAGAGATCCCTTATGCATCTTGTGGGTTTAGGAAACAGTACTGTGCAAATCCCAATGGTGAGAAGGGAGGGAGGATGAAGCTTCCTGTCAATGTCTTCCCATCCATGAAATGATTGCTCTAACTCAGTCATGTGATCCAGGAATTAAGCTTTGATATGTGAGTGTGTGGCTCTTCTGGAGCCTACAGTATTTTAGCTTGGTTATCTGTTACCTTACACTTCTCCACCCTCTGCAGTCCCTTTCTCTCTCACTGTTGGATGACAGGCTGTAAAGACATCCAGAATCTCCAGGGGCGAACTGTGAGTCCAAATAAGCTTCTGCTGAGGGGTGCAGGAGGTTCAGAAAGTCAGTGGGGCGCAGGTACGGCTCTGTCTCTGGTGTCTGCCTATGGAAGAAAACTGCAGCTCCAGCTTTCTGTGTGAACCCAGATATCCTGTGAGATCCTCTCAGGCTGTTCCCCATGTGCTCTGGAAGGTGAGGATTTCTTGTGTCCTCCGGTGTCCAGGTGCCCAAAGCCATCACTGCTGTTGCTGAGTCAGCAGAGAGCAGGCACCTCTCAGCATCTGCTGAGGGAGGGTCTGTTTAAGCTCCAAACAGGAGTTTGCAGAGTATCTCCAAGTAGAAGCAAACTATTGATTTTGTTGTTCCATTTAGCCTGAAGGGTCCACAGTGACATCCTGAACCTACACAGTAAATATGATGAGATATCTGCTGGCATCAACACCCGTATTCCCTCTGGAAAAACACGTTGTCAGCCGTGATCAAGATGTGAGATCTCGGTCTGTAGCCCCAGAAGGAAACTGTCTGAATCAGCAGCTTGCAGGCCGTGATCTGCAGATCCCCTGTTGTCTGTGAAAGTCTTCCAAGAATTAAATAGGGTGTGAGAGGAGGGGATGTTTCTTTGGAAACAGCTGGAGGAAATGGACCAAGTGAAACTCCTCTCTCTAAGCAAGGACCAGTTCCATGGGATGCTGCAGAATATCACACTAAATATGCTGGTGATGAGCATGCATGAGATCCTGAAGGAGCTGCTGTTTGTGTCATTTTGTTTGCTTGGTTGGAATATTCTTTTTGAATAAGCAGCAATATATTCTCTGCCATCCTGGATGCATGCCAGTAAAAGTCCTAAACCTTCCTTTCTAGCATCTGTGTATAATATAAAGGGTCATTTATAATCTCTGTAAGCCATGATGGGGCCTTTCGTCACATTGTCTGAAGCCTGCTTGCATTCTGGAGGCTGTTCTTGCTGACTTTTGGCTTGGAAAGAGAAGTCTTGGGATGGTTTTGTCTGTCTGTCTTCCTTCTGTTGTAATCATTGTGCTATTTTATCTACAGTGAGTTCCAAGCTGTATATCCTAATGCAGCCTTGACCAGCTGTGTTCCTGTTTTTGTCTCACCTGCTTGTGTGCTACAGTAAAAAAAGCTTAAAAATTGTATTTGTAAGAAAATTATGCTATTTATGGGAAGCCAAGAGTGTGATGTACCTTTCACTCCTGGCTGTGGGTACCTTTGTAACCAAACTCTCCCTTCTGTTGGTAAAGAGAGAAGTTGGAGAAATCTGTGTTCACAGTTGATTAGCTGAGTATCTTTGGGGTCTGACTTTTTTTTTTTTTTTATGCCAGTACTGGTGTTTCTGCTTTTGAGATGAGATGATAAGTGTGGTACTTTATCACTGTCACTGCTCTCTCTGTGCTCCTGCTCAGAAAGGTGAAAGGTTGTCCCTGGATTCGAGTGAAGGATCTGTTACCCTGCCATGAGCTGTCAGTCCTGTTCAGCCTGGCAAACCCAGGTGATGGCTTCAGGCAGGGAAAGCAACGGATGGAGAGCCTCGGGGAAGCTTCTCACTTCCTGCAGTGATTGATTCCTTTTATAACAGGTCCCTGAGCAGGTCATGTGAAGAAATGAACCTGGGAAGGTGTTGGGTTTCTCCCCACCCCAACGTGCTGTAGAGTGGGAGCAGCCTTTATCTTCAGCTGCTGCCCAAGGCTCTGTCACAAGGTTGTACCAAGTTCTGTTCAGCACCTCTCACTTCCATGAAAGGCTGTTCCCAGGCAGGAATTACAACCTGACTGCCAAATTCCTTGGACTTGCAAGGGGGTATGTGTACCTGCCCTACTTGGTCCTTAGAATAAGCTGTTAAAAATGTGAGACCTACTCAGATAACAGCAGTTTGGGGCTTGTTTGGAAAGAAAATCTATGCATTGCAGCAGCACGCACTGAATAGAAGCCCTGGCAGAATCAGCTCTGTATGTAGCTTAGAATAATCAACATTTCTTGCAGTTTTTGACGTAGGCAGCCTGCACAGTGCCACCTCCAGAGCCACAAAAGAAGTGCCAGACTCCCAAGCTGGTTGAAAATAATCCTTGAAGGAACAAGATGACATTAAATTTGTGTCTATGAAAGGGAAGGCATAGAGGGTAATGATTAGTTTCCATTTTCTCCTGAGGAGTTACAATTTTGAGCTGCCATTAACAAGAGCAGATTGGCTGCCAGATTCCCTCTGGCAATTCCAGAGTCTGCCCCCATCACCTACCTTTCTCTTCTAGGGTGTGTGGTGGTGTTTGCCTTCATTCACCTCATTTCCCTTCAGGAATATGAAGCTGTCTAATTTCAGCATCAGATATGGAGGGATTTTTCAGAGTGCAGTTGATTTTTGTTTTTCTTTCCATCTGACACAGAAGTACCTTGTGTGCACTCAAGAAAGTGGGATGAGTTGTCTCGTAAACCCAGGAAAACCAGTACTAGTGTGAAATAATCAGTGTAGGATAATCCATGTACCCTGTAAACTGCACTTCTTCCCAGCTGACTGGGAGAAGGCCAGAGGGACACACATACAAGCTACATAACAGTTAAAGCATAACATGTGTAATTAAATATTTATTTGGATTTCATTGACAAGCCAGAAAAATGATCTTAACATGAGGGGAGGCACTCGAATCCTTGATAATTATAGTCTGATTTAAAATGTTCAGTGACTATTCTGAATTTGTTTCCAGTATTTATGGCCCTTCATGCTCTATTATGTTTGCTAGTGTGGATACTGCTGCTTCCTTCCTCTCCTGTGGTGGGAACAAGTCCTTTACTCCTCACATCTTAGTGAGAAGTTTTGGTTTTCATGATTTCAGGACACATTATTGTGCCATTATCCTGGCAGGTTCTGTGCACGTGCAGGTTGTTTTACCTGACATGAAATGCTTTTGCTCTGAGCCTCGTGCACAGCTGCTGTCCTTCCCATGGCTAGAAGCACTGGGCTAAAAACATGTTCAGGGTAAATAATGCAGAGCTGTGGTTTTCCCAACCGCTCTCATTCTCCCCCTTTCTCCTGGCTGCTTTTCCTTCCGTGCTCAACTGGCTGTTCCCATGGCAGGAGGCGATATTACCTCTGTCTGGACAAACCCCATGACTAAGGCTTGGAGAGACCAAATGGCTGATTGCACCCAGTGTGCAAGTGAAATGAAAAAGAAAACTTTACTTTGAATTATCACATTTTCAGCCTTTAGCTCCTGTCGTTGTTTCTTCTGGTCCTGCTCCCTAAACTTTGTGTGGAAGTTGTGTTGAGCCTGTTAAAGGATCTGATGTCATCATGTGATCTGAAGCTTCATGAATGTTACCTTTTTCCCCCTTGTTTTGGGCGTTGGTTTGATGCTGCAGATATCAGTAGAGACATTTGGGTACTCGGGTGTCTGATCCCTATTTATACCCCACAGATCCCTGACAAATCTGAGACAAGTGGTTCTGTAAGACCTCCCTGCCCACCTGGGGTCACCTCAGGTGTGACCACAGTCCACACTTGCTGATGAGGAATCACATGGGGGTTTATGGGGAGCAGGAGCAGTGTCTCAGGGAAAGCTGCATGGCTGAGCCTTGTCCCTGCTGCCGGGCTCGTGGCACTGGGCACAGAGCCACCCCTTCCTGGGTGTGCCAGCGTTCCTGGCTGGCTGTAGCCCAAGGGTCAGTGAGCAGCCCACTGGCCCCATGTGGTCCTGGCATGTGTGCTTCCTATTCATGGAAATGGGAGCTATCCAGAGAGCAGGGATTCCTGTGGAGATGGGAGGGGAATGCAAAAAGGGGAAAAAACCAACAAATGCTGTAAATGGCATGTTCTGGAGAAATCAAACTGACATAGAGGAGGCAGTTTAGGGAAGGAGAAGGGAATGTGCAGGTGCATTTCCACTGTGCAAGCAGTTTGATTTTTGGTGTGTAAGGCTGGGGAGTCACTGTGGTGCTTGAAGGGATCAGCTCTATTGAGGGCTCTTGCTTTAAGATGGATGAGGAGCCAGGACTCCTCTGGTTCAGCAGGGAATGTTACACAAGCACTGGGTGTTTTTTGGAGCACAAGCTGGTGGTGTCTCCACTTCCCACAGTGACCCCAGTTCTGATCCCCAATCAGCAGGAAAGCAACTCTCAAACCTGTTAACTACACTGATGTAGAAAAGCATCACAAAACATTCCACGCCAAAATAGTCACAAAAACGTGAACCAGTATTTGGCAAAGATGAGCAATGCTTGCAAGGGGGAAATGAAAATAACCTTTTTTGTACCCCCTCAAGCATGTCACTGGAACCTAAAAACTTTTGTTTTTTTCAGAGAAGTTCCCTGAAAGGTCTCTAGGTCCGAATTCCCTGTGCTTACACTGCAGTTCCTTCTGTCTCATACACCTTGCAGTGAGGGGTCTGTCTCTCTCTTATTTTCTTATGAGACAGTGTGAGACACTCGTCCCTCCCTCTCCTACATTTTCCCTTGCCCATTTTTAGGCTGTAACCTCAGCAGGACAACAACAGGACTTGTTCAGCACCCAGCTTGTTTGAGCCCTGCTGACAGAGAACTCCACCACACCACAAAGCAGAATTTTCCAACTCTGCTGTCGTTCAGAATGGTGGGAGGCTGGAGAATGATACCATAACAAGCAGGATGGAATTAAGACCAGTACAACGGGAACTGACTATCAGGAGATTTGGAACACTTCTTTTTTCTCAAGTCCTATTGTTTCTGATAAGTCATAGAACTAAATTATGCACTGTAAAACTCTGGCCTCTGACAACCAAGCAAGAGGCATTACTGGATCTGTGGTTCAGGTTGGCAGAAGCTGGGGATCTTTCTGCAGCTATTAGAAGGAGAGGGTGGGGTGAGAAGTGAAAACTGCAAGTTAGCCTGGCTATGGCTGGCAGAAGAAACCACCCCACCCCAGATACTTGGTCTGTTTTTACTGCAGTCTGGTGTGTGTTGGTTCACTGGCTGTCTTACTGGGGCTGATTAACGTGTGTCCTTTCTCTCTGCAGGCATTGGTGTCACTACACGGTCACAAGGACAGTCTCCTGCCAGGTGCAGAACGGGTCAGAAACGGTGATCCAGAGGGTTTATCAGAGCTGCCGGTGGCCAGGACCTTGTGCCAACTTAGTGAGGTAAAAACCTTCACGTCTCATGTTGCCCAAATCTTCCTGTCCTTCCACTTTGGTTGGTTGCTAGTGAGTACTGCAGAGAGGGCTGAGATCAGAGGGTCAGCTGGGATATTCTGCTTTGGGGTGGTGTGGCTGAAGAATGCCACTGGTGAAGGTAAGTGTAGCATTGTTTCCAATTTTAGGAACTCTAAACACAGAGTCTAATTTAGAAAGGAGGTATTGTTTATTCTGTGCAAGGTGGAGGTTTCCACAAATCAAGCACACTGAGGGGTAAAATATTACATCTTTTATAGAGGAAAGTTTACATGAACCCACCTATCTAATATACATTCTCCACCTGCCTAATGCCTATTTATTTGGGTGATATAATCTTACACAAGATGCTTGAAACACAAGGATCTTTTCTTCATTAAGCAACTTCTATTGTAGAAGTTATGTGACAACATCAGTTACATTTACAAAAGGGGAGAAAATTCAGTCTGGGGACAGATAGTTCAATTTAAAGACATCAGTATTAGGACAAGTTACGTGAAACAGTTTAGGTCAGGCTGCAGTGCCAGTTTGTGCTTCTCCACACAGAAGGCTGCTGCTGGTCAGGCATGAAAGCAGATAAATGTTCAGTGTGACTGAACAGGGTGAGCAGGGATGCTGGATCAATGGTTCTATGTGACTTGTTGGTACCAAGTCCCTGTACTCAGAGCTGTAGTGGTAATATTGATCACATACACTGGAAAGCTGGGATCAAATCCCTTATAGGCGATGAGGGACAAAGGTAATGTGCCCTGTATCTTTCAGCATGGAATTTCTTTAGACTTCCTGGATCTCAATACCCTTTAAAGACATGTTAAAACAGTACGTCCTCTCCTCAGACAAGAAACAAAGCTTAAAAACAGCTACGTGTCAAAAACTTGCCCTGAGCCTGCTTTGCCTTTCGATCATTTATAGTCTTGGAACCTACATTTAAGAAGGAAGAAAAAAAGTGTGAAATAGCTGTCCCCATCTACCACCTTTCAGTAAAATGTCTTTGCATTGTTGAGCTTTGCCGTCTCTGAAAGACATTCTCAGAGCAGAATAGCGTTACCCACCCATCTGGGAATTGGGGCAAAAAAAGCCATTGTGCTCTAAATTTGCACCTAGCTTCTAAAACAATTTCCCAAGTAGACAAGCCATAACTTAGCTCACAGAGCTCAGTCATTTTATTGTTATTGTTACCAATTCACCCACAGGGCACTTGTTGAGGTCCTCCTGTAGTTGATAACCTGGCCAGAAGGTGATTGAACTGCAGGCTGAGACCCACCTCCCCGTTCTTGTGACACTTCATCTGGAATTCACAGTTTGCTGTTCATGGGGCTGTTCCCATAGTTGGTTCTCCAGTTTCCACTTGGCCAGTGGTCAGTCTCAGTTTTTTCACTTGTAATATATCTGCTTTGGTGTCTCTTTGGTCTTTATGCAAGGCTGTGGTTGAAACACTTCATATTTTACACTGTCATGGCCAAACTTCTGTTGAAGCTTTTTAATTTCCCAGGCTTTTTAGGCACATAATTGTCATTAGAAACTTGTGAGCTTTCACCTTGTCTTCTAAACTCGCCAGAAATCTTACTTATTTTTCATTGTTAACACAACTGGAATTTCATAAGTAACAAACATTTGATCATGTTATTAGTAAAAATTCTTTTTGTGGGCCCCTGCAGTTGATTGATGCCATTGATTCTTACATTAACCCAGAGACTTTAGGAGTAGTGTGTGCTGTTGTGACATTGTTCATGGAACATTTTCAGTTTCAAATGTAGTTTGGTTTGTTTGCCTGATGAGTCCAATTGTTTGGAGACAATGCAGAACAGCAGCAGACATCTCAATTTTTCTTTCTGTGTGAAAATATCATGGAAAGAAGCTGGGGTTATTAAATATTCAAGATCTCAGCTGGTGAAAGCTCAGCTAACAGGAGCTGCATTTTTGGAAGATGATCACTATGGAGAAACCTTCCAGAAGAGCTGGGGGGACATCAATGCTCTGTTCCCTTTGAGTTGGGAGGAAATGCAGGACAAGAGGATGGAGCCCTTCCAGGGAAATGACTCTAATGTCTGTCCTCTAACCACATATGGTGTGACATTCTTGCATAAAGTAGAGAAAGACCCTGCACCTCTTTCCCAAGGACCTCTCAGAAAGCTGCTGACAAAATGCTGGAACCCATCCACTTACCATCAGAGGTAAAACAGGTTCCTGATAATTTCCCCTACTACCACTGTCTGAAAGGAAGAGCCCCAAGAACAAATAACAACAAAGGTGAATCCTCTGAGTTCCTGAGAGTTGAATGGGCTGTTGGATAAGTTATCCCCAGCCAAGACATCTCTTGTAAGTGGTTGTTTGTTTTCAACAGTGCACCTGACCTTGATAAGAGAATGAAAACCAGCTGCTGAAAACGATTGATCTTGTGACTTGTGACTGCTGTGGACAATGTCTGGTACCCCTGAGCCAGGCTGTGTGGTTGAGGTGTTGTTTTCTGAGCACACAGCAGCGCAGCACTATTTTGTTGCCAGCCCATAGTGATGCTTAAAGTGGCTTTCTTTTGTCTTGGAGTCAAGCTGAAGTTCTAAAACTACCTTTTAAAAAAAAGTACTTTCTCCTTCTCTCTTACCAAAATGGGTACTGTCTTTTTAGGAAACACTGATCTCTCTCCTAATTCAGGTAAACACCATCTCCTGTTTTCAGATGAAAGCTCCTTGTGTATAAAGGATAGAAGTAAGAAAGACAGTTCCCAAAGTCACAAGGCAGTGTAGTGCCTTTTCTATACAGCCCCTCACTTGCTAGAGCGGTTCCTTGCAAGCTGTATTTGTTTACCTGATTTTTCTGTTTAAAAACTGGCTTTGAAGGGGCTTGTAAGCTCTTATCAGCCACCAAGCTGTACAACTTCCTTTGACAGGTCTCTGAAAATCCCTGCAGAATATGAACAGAGCAGAAAACTCAGCTTGGGTGCCCTACTTGTTTCTATTTCCTCCTTACTTTGTCTGTACCAGTCTCTCTCTTTTTGGGATTTCTGGAAGTCTAGCTTCAGGCAAGGCCAGGCTTACTCCAGGTCTGGTAGTGGCTAGAAACATTCTTGCTCTCTATATCCCTGTGGTTGTTTGGGTAATATAAATATATCTGCTTTTCTTTTTCTAAAAAAGTAAATTTAAAGTGTCTTTTGGCCTTCTCTTGTTCTTCTCTAGGGAGATTTGTGGTGCCTGAGCTTGAATTGAAGGACACAGAGTGTTCTGTGTGACTGTAAGCAATGCAAAATGTCAGTAAGCCACTGGCACTATTTTGGCTTTGTAGTGTTTCTCCCAGTTGTGATTTGAAACAAACTGTTTTCATCTCCTTGTTTACAGGGAGTCAGCCATATCTGGGAGAGCTTTCATTCTGCCAGCACCCGTTATCAGGCTGCTCACTAGCAAAAGGGACGTCAGCCAAGGAAAAAGGCATCTCTCAGACTCGTGGTGACAGCTGAGAGGGGCTCTCTGCTACAGAGACTCTGCTTACGAGCAGACATTGGCGTGGCCAGACGAGGAGTTAATCCCTTTCCTGTCTCCCATTCATTTGTGTTGGGTTTCTTTCCCTTATTGCACAAACTTCAGCTCAGGGTCAAGCGTTTGCCAGAAGAGGATCTATGAGATCCCAGCCCTGCAGCCTTGGCTGTGAGATGTCCTTGCTGTCCATTCACTTGCTCCTGGGAAGCTGCAGCAGAGCTGCTTTAGCAGGAGTGTTGTCATCTTGGCTGGCCTGAGCTGGGCTGAGCTGCTCTGTTCTTGCCCTCCACTCCAGGCTCTTTATTTAGCTTGGGTGCTGAGTTGCTCTGGAGCAGTCTTGGCTGGAGGATTTCCCTCAGCAGATCTGTTCTTGAACTGTCTCCGTTTGTGCAGCGAAGGCTTCGGCTCCTGTGTGCCATGGGCTGTGCCTTTGCTGTGTCACGCTCCGGGGCGTACGGCAGCTCTGCAGCAGCCTGGCTGCAGCTCCTGGGCTGCTTCACACTCACGTGCCATTTGTCTGTCTGAAGGAAGGGACAAAGTCTCTGCCTTGAGGCTTCAAGGGCAACCTAATCACTGGTTCTTTGCTGCCTGGATGGCTGACCCCAGCTCCCAGTAAACCCAGTCATCCAAACTGTAACCCTTCTCTTCAGCAATCCCTTTGCTGCAGCAGCTGCAGGATGATGCCCAGTCCTGTCTTGTTGGGACACTGCACTCCTCAAGGCTCACTGAGGAGGGTGGTCTTGAAGGCCAGGCAAGGATTTGAGACCTACATTCAGTTGCTGGAGCTTTTGTGGCTTCCTGTGCCTTCAGTCCAGCAATGCCACCTCACCTGTAAGATGAGAACAGTGCTGCTTTTGTCTTACTGTGTTTTATGACACAATAGGGCAGCTTCTTGCTATACCCTAGCTGGCCAAAATCAGCCTACTTTTGATTAGAGTATTGGTGTATGATTGTTGTGGTCAGTAAAGCAGTGTCTCAGGAGGTGCATGGATGGGATGAACGGCCTTGGCAGATCATGTGCTGTTACAGCTTTCAGAAGACAAACACTTTCTGCTTCAAACTGTTGTTGCTGTAAAAATCTCCATCTCATCTCTGGAAATGTGCTGCTTCATTTGTGGTGGAATATTCCAGCTCCTCTCCTACTTGTCCCATCCTTGAAAATGAATGTTCCCAGCAAGGCTGTGTGAGTTTTTATCCTGCTATGCTTTGCTGTGCTCTATGGTCACAGAGCTGTCTCACTTTAGCTTTTGAGTCTCCTATCTCTGCATCATTTTCTGCCTTCAGAGACTTCGAAGATTTTCCAGGAAACCCACAGCTGGCTTGTACAGGGATGGGTTTACCTGGTCTCTTACTTTGATAAGAGTCATTGAAACTCCAAACCTTAAGTTACTCATCTGTTGGCTTTAAACTTCACTCAGAGATGGGGGAGATGGAAGGAAGAGTGTTCTTGCAACACAGCAAATCTGGGCTGTGATGCCCTTTCCAGCTGCCTGTCACTGCCTGTTTTTTCTTTTCAGTATTGTAGCTGGTTTGGCTTATCACAAATGCTCTGTGCATTTAATGTAAGCAGGCTACACATCTTGCACGGATCATTCTTGTTGGGTGTTTTTGAATGCTGGGTTTTCTTTTTTTTTGTTCTTTTCATTTAAACTGAACACATTACTGCTCCCGGAGGGATTTTACAAGCTAGTTTGTAGAATAACAAAGAAGGAATTCTGCAGGCTCATCCCATTTGGTCTTCTGTGCTTTTGAAAACTCTGTTGCTACAGGGTCAGTAGGAGAAGTTGGAGATCCGTCACCCAGGAGATTGGCCTGTAGCTGATGTTTCCCCTCAGTTTCAGAACTAGTAATGCCACAGGGAAATCCTTCTCTCTTTCTTGCTTTCCAGTCAATTGAATAATAAATCCCAGAGCTTACTCTAGTGCATTAGGATTGCTATTTGAAGTCCTGTTACACGTAAACTCTTTTATGTGTTTAATTCCCTTACGAGTCCACATCTTGGAGAGAAATGTGCTTGGAAAAAGGCATCTGCTCTCCGAAGCACACATGGGATATAAATGCAGGATGAACAGTGCTCCTACAAACAGGACAGACAGAGGCTCTGGGTGTGTAGGATTAGAGCTGTAGCACAAAGGGGCATTCTCAGCTTTGAACAATGGCTGCGTGGTGCTGGCTGGGCACAGGTGGAGGGTCACCTGCTTCAGGGGTTGTGCTCAGGCTGCTGATTGAGGCCTTTTGATCTTGCCCAGACATTCTCTGAGCGCTCCTCCTCCTTGCTGCAGTGCTGCTCTGCAGTAGCACTGACATCTGATTGTTAATAAAGACAGGAGCTGATGATTACTCTGGTGGCATAGAAACATCTGTCTCTGTGTCCTTGGCCTTTTTTCTTGGGAATGAGAGACTGTCAAGTATTGCTGTGGACAGCAGGGCATGGGAGGTAGATAAGTTTGTTTCCTGGGTTAGGTCTTTTGCTAAGTTGTTTGAACCAGACATGTTCAGAGCTAAACAGAGTCTTCTTCCTCCCCTTTGGCAAAGGCAGAAGACACAGTGAGCTCCAACACTCCTGCAGCTGCTGGTTGTTTTTTTTTTTTTAATCCGGTGCTTGCAGGACCGTATTTGAAACTCCTCTGGTTACGTTGTTCCCTGGGGAACTATTACTCTTGTAGGCAGGGAAGCTGGAAGAACTGGGGCTGCAGGAAAAAAGAGCACAGTTGTGATTCACAGTGATGGTCTCTGCCATGCCTGTAAGTGCAAATGTGATGGCAAAGGTGCTTCTTGTCCCTGCATCAGCTGGGGCTCTGGTTTGAGGTGAAGTTGTCTTGTGTGTGTTACACAGGGGAGCTGCCTGGTGTAATCAGTGTCTCGTAGGCTTTGAGAGGATGGTTATGATGGTCTGTTTGGAGTGGGTGTGGTGGTGTTGGGAACCAAATATATACTTGATAGCGTCTCTGAGCTCTTAAAAGTCCCTTCTTTCCAAGTGCTTTGAGATATGGTTACTTAACCTCATGGATTTGAAATCTGATGTCAGAACACTCTGATTTTCTGTGGGGAGTTGTAGGGTTTTGGCATGTCTGTAAATCAGGGCATTGCTACCAAGAGTTAGAGGAACTACCTCAAGCTTTGTTCTGAATGCCTTTTGATGCACTTGTAATGAAGATGAGGGTCCCTGGAAGACAATGTGCCAGTTATATGTACGGGTTTGGACCCATGGGATTGATATCTGACTTCAGTGCCATGAGAGAAGTAGGCAAAAGAGAGCTTGGATTCCTTGGTTTCTGGATTCTTTGCCAGTCAAAAAGGCAAGTTTATTCATCCTATGATCCTGAAACCCATCAGTAAGTGATGATAAAACTTTCAACCTGGGGCTTGAATAAAAATGAGTAGAAGCCTTTGAAGGTCACTGAGGTCTCCTTGGGCACAAACTGCAAAGGCTGAATGAATCAGAGTAACAAAACCTCTTGTCATGTGGAAACGGGTTTCACAACTTCCCTCTCATGTGGGCTTTGTGCACAAACAGCTTTGTTTGTGAGTGTCAAAGGGCAGGGGAAATCCAGAAAGGGGGAAGGTATTTCCTGTGTGTGACAGGCTGTCCTGCTTGGGTCATGGCAGAGATCACACCTTTATCTTCTGACCTGATTTTTGAGGCTTTGATCCAAGAATGTGACACTCTTCCCCTTTCTTGTGTCATGTCTGGCTGTTGTGTTCAGTGACACTTCCTTGAAAGCAAGGGGGACACATCCTTGTGTGCTGAGGAGTGAGATTTGTTGGCTGCCATCCCTCAGTGTGTCCTGACCTCTGCTGTGCTTGTAGCTTCGTACCCCCAAATCAGTTTATCAGTCAGCTCATGCTCCTTCCCCAAATTACCACTTCCTGGGCAGTCACTTAGAGCCACAAGCAAGAGACGCTGTTTCCCGAATGGTAATTGTATGTGGACAAGCTTCTGTAGCTCATCCTACAGGGATCAGGCAGCTCCAAGGACAGCCATGTGGTGGCTCTGATCTAGGAATAGCAGTGGCTGTGGGTTGAGCTTTCTGGGCTCTTCCCTGGGAGTTGCCCCACTCCCTGATATATTGTTGTGAAGCCTCAGCAAAATCCCTAGAAATGACACCTGACTCTTGCAGTGGAGTGGCAGATCCTGGTAGTTCGCTTCTCCATGAAATGCTTGGAGTTCTCCTGCTGCAGGGAACTGTGTGCTGAGCACATCCTTTGGCTCCCTGAGGAGCAGAGCAGTGCGGGTTGTGGCTCCTCCAAACCCCTTCCACTCTGCTTTGTCAGATTTCTGTGCCAGTGTTTGTGGCTTGAGTGACATCCAAGGGAAAGGCTTCCCTATTTTGCTACCAGTCCTTTTTTCTGCCTGTTGTGTTTTCCACACGTTTTCATTTAGGGGCTTCTGATCTTTAACAGGTATCTTCCTTCCCTCTCCTTTTCCATATATTTTTTTCATCTCCTTCAGCTGCAGCTCTACAAGTGTCAGATGGTGGTGATGCTTTGCTAAAGGTGCTTTCTTTGCTCCCCTTCTGGAAGAGCAGTCAGAAATCTGCATGATGTGATGCCATAGGTCACAACAGACCTTGGTGCCATGTCACAAAATTGAGGAAAAATGATGCTATGAAGAACAGACCAACTTCAGAAAAAACTGGACTTGCAAGCTGGGCCCACTTCAGATACCACGATGCTGAACAGAGCTGCACACATCAGGATTCTTCCAGGGAATTCAGGGTGGGTGGTAGACTGTGACAGCTGAGCCTCCACGCTTGTCATGCCCTGAGAAGTCCTCCCTCATTTGAGGATTAAACTATAGCTACTTCCTTGACACAGAACTGCTGCCAAGATTCCAGTCTGGCTCAAGCCACTCTCCACACTTCATAATGAAGTTTGAGAGAGTTTTAACATCTTGGTGTTGGCAGAAACATGGTTTTAAAATCACGGTGTGGTTGGAGACTCGCTGGCTCTGGACACTGGTAACAAGGCTGGAGACTTTCATCTGAAGGTCAGATCCAGCTGTGGTGTTAGTGACAAAGTCATGAACTTCTGACTGATGGTTCGGGGCTTACGTGTGGAAAGATGTCTGGAGTCCAATGCCAGGAGTGGGAGTTGGGAGACCTGGGTTCAATTCCTGGGCTTTGCCAGAGCTGTTCTGAGAGACCCTCAGCAAGACATTTAAAGTCTTTGTGCCTTAGGTCTCTTTGTGAAAAAGCACTGAAGGTCTACCTACATCAGCATGCTCCAAGTCCTCAAACTCACACGTGACTGTGGACTCCTGAACAACACTGGATGCAGAAGAACAAAGAAAAAGGTGGGATGAGCTGGCTCTGTCCAGCCTATAGAAGACAAGTGCCTGGATCACAGCTGTGGGTATTAGCAGTGACTGGTGTGCTTTTTGGCAGCTCCAAGGGTGAGGACATCATGTTCTCAGGAGGCAGTGCTGCCTTCCCGTCTCTGGGTGAGGCTGTTCCCAGGGCAGGCAGCCCTGTGCTCAGGAGGAAGCTTGTGCAGCCCCCCCTCTCCAGTGGCTATAGGAGAACTTAGTTTCTGTGTTTGGCAGCTGGCACAAATCATCAGCAGACAGCTTCCTGAGAAATTAGTTTCCCAAAGACTCTGCTAACCACGACTGAGCTGCTCCCTTCTTTCCAAGACACACATGGGCAGCCTCTCCTGGCAAGCCTTTGTTACTGCTTTTTGGAGCAGCTACCAGTCACTGCAGTGCTGTCCTGGGTGTACACCTGCACCTACCTCCCCTTGGAGCAGTTTTGGATGAGATTCGTGCAATCTCCAGCTCCGTTTTGTCCCGGTGCCCAGCTGAGCCCGGGGCAGTGCTCTGTCTCCTGCCTCAGCAGGAGGAGCCTCTTCCCCAGGGACAGGGTGCTCATGCTCAGGGCTTGTGTCTGCCTGGCTTGGAGAGACAAGCGTAAACTGCAGCCTGCAACACTGTAATCCCAAAGCTTCAGACTCTCCCTGTGTGTGCCAAATTCCTTTGGCTGTTAAATAAGGGTAGGAATTTCGAGGGGAGTTTGTAGAGTACAACTTCTGTGTTTGCTTTTAGCTTCATGAATAGCATCAGTGACTTGTTGGCTGTATACTGGGAAAATGCGGAGCTGCCAGTTTTGACAAGCTGCTGTTTTAAAGGAAAAGTTGTCACTTATGCAACTGTCTGTGTTGACTTCAGAATCACTGGTGCCTTGCACAGCCCTGCTGTGTCTGCAGGTCACCCTCCAGTTCCCAGTGGGGCGTGGCAGTATTCGTGCTGTAATTGGGACCCTGGGGATGCTGTGCTGCTCACAGAGCTCACAAACCTGTCCCGCAGAACCTTGGCTGTGGTCCAGAAGAGTGCGACCCTATTTCAGATGGGGGAGAATTGAGGCACAGGTCAGATAGCTGGAAAAAAGGCTCCATGAAGGTCACTGATGTAGTTGTCATGTTGATGTGTTGGTATATCCCAGGTCTGAGTGGTGGGGAAAGGGAAGGCACCCGGGACATGGGAAACTCTATTACTGCTGAGTGAGGGAAGGCTATTGCCAGCCTCTCTTCAATGTCACAGAAGTCCCCAGAAAGGGAGAGTGTGGGAAACAAGTCATCATCTTGCTACTTGCAGGACTTTGTAGTGGTGAGATGTCCACAAAGCTGCTGGTGGTACCTGGGGGAGGAGAGGTGAGAGGAAGAGCCAATAGAGCATGAGAGCTTAAGGAGGAAAATAAAAGCTGTGGAATCAGATCCGTGCTCTAATAAATCCTTGCTGATATTTTGTGTGACTCTTTTTTCTGTAGCTGTGGGTGGCTGGGTGCTCTGGTATATATCCAGGTGGGAAGATGTGCTATAAATTAGTAGCAACACTGCCCTCGAGTAAGTCTCTGCATTCTGCTGACTCCTTGTTTGTGTTAGTTACAGGACTCTCATCAGGCCCACGTACAAAATGTCCTACAGAACGGTGACCACGCTGGAGTGGAGGTGCTGTCCTGGCTTCACGGGGAGCAACTGTGAGGAGGGTGAGTTATCCAGCAATGCCTCTGTCTTTACGGAGCAGCAAGGATGGACTGGCTGCCTTGAGCTGGGGTTTGTTTCTTAATTTGCCCTACACCTCTTAAACACAGGAAGAAACCACCTGTTCCCTTCACTCCCCATTGTTATCTGGACGTCACACACAAGCTATGAAAGGTGGTCTTGGAAAACAGATCATTCTGAATGCTTGCAAACAGACCTGAACAGGGAGGGGGAAAGAAATGAAGAAAACAGAATCAGGGATTCCCTCAATCTGTTTAGAGATGTGCTCGTGCTTGGCATCCCTGTTGCGTTCAGAAAATGTGCTTTCTCCTTTTTGTGTGTCATCTTCTCCCTGTCCCTGTTATCACCATCAGTTGCTGTGTCCAATAAAAGCTGGTTCCTGGATGGCTGCTGCTGAAAGTTTTATGCCTGTAAGGTCTGAACATAAATAATGTGTGTTTCCAGAGAGCTTTGAATCAATACCTTTGGTTCCCCTTTCTGCCTGCTCCTTGACCTATCGGTGCAACATTCATGTTGCACAGTGCATGTGAAAACACAGTTCTGGGTTTGGCATCACACAGAGGAAAACACAGGGCTCTTTCCAGAGCAGGAGGAAAAAGTATTTGAGTTTTTTATCACAATTTTCTTTCCTAACATTTTCTACTTTAACTGTTACTTCTGGGGGTTTGAAACAAGTCCTGCTTCTCCACCAAGTTTCAGGTTTAGGCATTAAGGCATCTGCTGAACCTGACATCAAAGTTCACAGCTTGTGAATGGGAGAAACTAAGCCTGGAGTTCTCTGTTCATTTGCGTCAGGTCAGCACAGCCTGTCTCTGGCTGCTGAAGGGTCATTGGGGGTGTTCAACATCTCTGAGTCTGCTGTTTGTACTCGGTTTCTTTGTGCTTTGATATCTTAATACCAATCATACAATTCAGGCAAATCTCTGACTAGGAAGTTGTATCGTTAGAGTCCCAAAGAGTGATGGCTGCAGACAGCAGCTGGCTCCAGGCTGCTGAGGAAACAATAGCTTCCCCAGAAGCTCCAGAAAAATCTTACAAAGTGGCAGAGCTACCCTAAGTTGCAGTCTGCAGGAGAGAGCTTTACATTTTAATATAATGCTAAAAGAAGTGAGCCTGAGAGAGAAGCTGGTGTGTGCAGCTTGAGTTTTTACCTGTCCCTGCAGGGAAAGGGGAGCTGGGGGTGGTGGCAGAGCTGTTTCTTCCAGTGTAGCTGGGTGAGGATGTGCCTGGTGACCTGAGGAGCCCCTGTGTGCAGCCTGTTCGTGTCTGTAGGTTTGGACAGGTGTGAGTTATTGCAGCTTAGTGGTGCTGCTGGTACAAAGGAGAGATTCCAGCTCCCTCCCGCAGTGCCAGATCTGTCTCAGCAGAGTTCAGTGGAAATAAAAAGCCAACATAAGCTTGTTTGAGAAAGCCGGCAGCGATCTCGCAGGAGCAGGTCTGTGGAACGAGGTGACAATTTTATACAGTTACTTTTCAAGGTGGAACTGTTCTTTTGGGCTTGGATATGGTCTGTGGAGTGTGAGCAGAAAGCCAGTAGTAAGCCCTTACTTTCATGTGTGAGATTCTTTCTACCTTTTTTTTCCTCTCCCTAAAACATCTGGTGCTACCGACAGTCCCATGTCCTTGAATGAAAGAGGAAAATAAAAAAAGTCCCCTTTCTAGTGCAGCAGGGTTGTGTCACTTAGTTTTTCATGTAAATACTGGTGCTAGTGGTCTGCATGGCCCTTCAAGCTGTCAACTTCAAAATGGAAATATTTACCTACTCCTTATGTTAATTCTTAGTGTTAGTGTCACTTGGAAATGAAAGTAAAAGAGGCTAAAAAGAGGCTGTTTTAGGGTTTTCGACAACCCAGTATAAGGCCTTTTGTACTCTTTCCTTTCTGTGTTCTCACCTACTGCAAGTTTGGTTCCTCTGACAGGGTGGCATGCTTATCTGTGTGAGTTCTTCCTGGAAACAGCGGACAAAAGGAAACAGAAAACTAAACTGAAGCAAAACAAAAACAGTGCAGTGATGAAGCCACAGTGAATTAGCAGAGTAGAACCTCAAAATGCTTTAATCTTTCTTTGGTAGTTAGATTTCTCCTCAATATTTCATTTCACTTGTATGTACAGCTGGTGCTTTAGAAGTTGAGGTGAGGTAGATAAGGCTGGAGGCAGCCTGGACCTGCACTATTTTTTACTTGCCTTCTTGCTGCGTTGCAAATCCTCCAGTTCTCTGGCAGCCACTGTTGTTCTCCATGTGCCAAAGGAATGGCAGCTGCAGTGGCTCTGAGCTTCCACTGCAACATCTCCTGGTTCTAGAGACTGAAGGGAAACCCTTCTTTTGCCAATGGGTGTTGAAACAGTAAGGTTGTGTTTCCATCAGTAGGAAGGACTAAGCCAGGAGATAATGGATTGATTAAGCACATGGCAGAGTTCTGGGAGCTGTGTGTGCATGGGCATGGCTGATGGTGGTCTTTGCATCCTGATGCTAGAAATTTGTCTATAAGATCTATTGATTCCTTCTTTAATCCCCAGTAAGCAGGGTTAATATTTGCTCCTTTTTTGTGCTGTTCTGGAACAGTGTCTTTGGGGAAACCACTGAAGCATATCTGGAGGATAGATTATTTTTACTAGATGTCCTTATATCAAGCCTTCCTTGCCCTTTTAAAATTTATTTCTTTTTCTGTAATTTCTTTTTTATGAGGGAGGACAGGATGGGGAGAAGGCGAACCAAGGAAAGTCAAAGAATTTGAAACCATTCAAAGGCTGCAGCTATTTCTGATATTATAACTTCTTGTGATCTCTCAAATGGCAGGTCAGCTTTTCTTTTGCAAAAGCAGCAGTTCAGTGTGGGTGTCTAACCCCAAAGTATGACAGACTCCTGATGAGACTGGCTTGCTGTAACACACCTTCAGTGGGAAAACTCCCCTCTGCTAGAGCAAGCTGTTAAATGAGTTCAATCATTAAAGTGTCTCCATCCTCAGCTGGTAAGTTTAGCTTCAGACAGTAACCACTTAACTGTCACCAGTTAAGGTGACAGGCATCTACATTAATGCTGAAAGCTGCACATTTTTTAGATTTAAATTAGCCTGGGAATCTAACTCCTGCATTGAAGCTGATAAAGAGCAGCATTGTCTGGAGGAAGCCCAGCTCTAGAAGTGGATGGAGATTTTGCTCTCAGTGGGCCATTAATTTACCGAGGTAAATTAACCTGTTTTCAACCTGTTTCCTTTTTCAAGCTGACGCTGCTTGGGCCTTTCTCCCTTTCCCTTCCTTGCTTTCTACTCAGCCCAAGTGTGCCAGGTTGGGCCGAATTCAGGGGAAACGTCCAAAATGAACGTCTCCTCAAAGGAAAGCAGGTTACAGCCACCCCTCCCCCACCAGGTTTGGGGGAAAAAAAAATATTTTCCTCAGAGGAAAGTGAAGGAAAAAACCTATTTATTTAACAAACACACAGGAAAAGAATAATAAAGCTAAATAATAAAACCTCTGGCTGTGGAGAGAAACCTGGGAAGACTTTAAAGTCCTTCTGTGGGTGTGGTCTCTCTCCTCCTCCTTGGAGCTGGCTCAGCCTGGGCCCCCTCCAGGCCTATGGTGGAAATTTTCCCAGTGAGTTCTGGTGCTCTGATGTTGAAACAGTCCAGAAGAGAAGAAGGGAAAAGCCGAAGTCCCAGAAAGAATCTAACTCCCAGTCTCTCTCCGGAGAAACAGAGCTGAAAAGCCGAGAGAAGCAGAAAAGGGTGCTTCCTTCACTCCTCAGCAGCAGCAGCAGCTAAGCTCTGTGTCCTTGAAGCACAAACTGTTTTGAAAAGTTCGCTCAGTTTTTTTTTCTCTTTTGCACCCAGTTTTAAAGGCACAAAAAGGCTCAGGATCATATCTGGGCATAGAGCAGTGATAGGGGATACAACAGCATAAAGTCACCCCAAGACACCAAGGTACGTCAGCGTTTGAAAGATCTCCAGTTCCTTTACTGGTTTTGTAGAACTGTGACCTGCTCATTGAGTTGATAGTCAAAAATCACCAGTGGTACCAGGCCTTCCCAAAGGGTTTCTTGCAGCTTCCTTGGTTGGAGAGAGAGACTTGATGCAAACAACTCTGGTGAATATAACTGTCACTAGATGCTAACTTTTATTTTCCAGTTTCAGGGGGTTTTTGTTTTGTTTAAAGTGGAGCCCAAGCCTAGGACAGGAAATGAATGCACTGAGCCACCCAGTCTGCTGACTGCTGATATAAAGAACATATGGATGAGGGCAGTGCAGGGGTGAAGTGGTTTAGCCGTTGCAATCATGCATCAAGCTGAGTGATTTGAATCCAAGATGATGCTGACATTTCAACTCAGCCTTTTTTCTGTATGGCTGAAAGTTCAAAGGCAAGCACAACCTCTTGGGAGAGGAAAAGTGTCCCCAGCAAGTTCAGGGGCTCAGAGCTGCCCTGGAGCTTTCCAGCCAGGCAAGGTCTTATTTTACTTTACAAATATAGCATAGCTTTCTTCCTTGTTTGTTTGTACTGCTTGAGTTTGGGACAGTAGCCAGTACCCTATTTACCCCAGAAGCAGATTGATGGTAGACAGCTTAGCTGTTGGGCAAGAAACAGCTCCCAGAGTAACCTCAGCACCTCTAAAGTGATGCTATTGTGATTCTAAGCTTACTTTTTTTTTTTCTTTCCATAGGAATGCAAGTAAGATAGGAAAATTGAGCAGCCTTGTTCCTGTAATGGCTTAATTGGAGAACTTACTGGTTTGGTTTTTTTTAATGTCCCCCCTCCTCATTTCTTGGAATATTATTATCTACTTTTAATAACTATTGTTTGCATCTTTCTTGTCATCCTGATATTTTTCAAACCTCTTAGATTCCCATGTGTTTACAGTTTTCAAAGCAGCATAAGAAAATGAGGACTTTCCGCTTGGTGTGATAGAGTGCAAAAACCCTTTTCATTTTTACTGCTGGTTCACAAAATTTCTTGATCCTAGGAGGAGAGATGCAGAACAACACTGCCAGGAAAATCTCAAGTGAGCAAATGCAATTATTGACAAATTTGATGAGACCGTGAGAAAGGACATCAAAACAAGAGACCTGAAAGTTTGAAAGCCCATTGAAGTGCTCTGAAGGGAAGAGAATTCAAAGTGGTGTTGATGGGACCTCACTTCTCCAAGCCTTGTTCTTCTTCCCTGTGAGCCGTTAAAACACAGAACTGTCCGTGTGTGTGAAAATGCAACACAGAGATTATGGGGTAACATTTCCTGTAGTATCACAGCAGTTCTCTCCAGGAGTTGAGCTTGTATGTTCTGCTTTTCTCAAGTACCTCAGTTCTTTCTTCAGCAGAGCTTTTTGCTGCCACTAAGCTTTTTCATCTTCCCTTAGAAACTGAGAAAGTGTAAGAGAAAACAGTGAGAGTCAGAGCCATTGCACTGCGTGTTCCTGTTACTGCTGAATCCTGGTTCAGTGATGTTTGTCCACTTCAGCTGAGTCCAACTCCTGTCATGAAACAAAAGCTTCCATGTGGACAGTGAAATTCTCCCCAAGGTGGTCTTCTCAGTGCCCTCTGACTGGCTGGGCAGTTTTGTGCTGCAGACGTTGGTGGACTGACATTCCTTCCCTTCAAGTTTGGATCTAACAGGGATGTAGTTCTCTACTAGAGACTGGTTCAGAAATTCCTTTTGGGAAATGTGGCTTAGCTCTCATTTGAGACTTTTGAATCCAAGTACAACATTTGGTTCCACATAGCAAATTTGCTTCTAAAAATATCTTCTCATGCCAAAGTTTGTTTGTTAGGTACAATAAGTGAATTATGTGAATAAGTGTTATAGACTATTAAGTGCAATATGAATTTACTCATAGTTTTCCGGTTAGTAAGTAGGTAGTAAAATGTCCTATCTCTGTAAATCTACCTTCAAAAATATTTTATGAAAAAGTATCAAAACATGTGAGTCACCCGTGATGGGATTGCTGATATGTGGAAGTGGCTTCCTGAGTAGTGATGTTTGTGATGTAGCATACAGGTGTTGGACAGTACCTACCCCAATATTTTCTTCCATAGCATGCACCTCCTGCTGCTCCAGTGTTCCACCTCCTGCTTGTATTTCTGCTGGCCTCTTCAGTATAAGATCCACCAGCAGTTGCTCAAACCACCCTACAATGTGTCACCCACTTGCTGTCTGCTCCCATCACCCTGCTGACCATTCAGCAACCTCTGGCTTCAGGCATAACGTGTGTCACCCTTGATCAAATTGATCAAATTTTCTGAGGAGTTCTTGGAGCATATGGTCACTGCTGGAAGTATCCACAGCCTGCTGAGAGCACTCTGGCATAAGCACTCTGTGACTACTCGGACAATTTCTAAACGTTCATCTTCTCCTTCAATACATAGCGAAAAAAAAAAATCATCCCAGTTAGATTTCCAATTATTTTGACACTGCATTCCAGCATCTGAGTAGTTTCATTTTTTTGGACATTTCTAATCTGAACAGGGAGAATTTTACTGAGCACCTAATGTCAAAATATTTGAAGTGCTAAATATCTGCAGATGTTATCTTAACATAATTGAGAAAGCCGTATGCTGTACCATTACACTGTCCCAAATTTTTTAGCTCCCATCAAATTACTGTGGTATGTACAGAATCTTCTGTATTTTGATAAGCTATTGGTTTGCTTTCCCAAACACATTGGATGCATTCTGCTGTGTATTTCTTAATTCACAAGTGAAGGACCCACTTGTTTATAGTGAATGGCTTTCCTATGAATTTGCTTTATTTCTATCAGGAGTGAGCATAATCTTCCTTTGGGTAGGGCTGGACAGGGCCTGGAGCAACCTGGGCTAGTGGAACATGTCCTTGCCCATGGCAGGGGTGGAATGAGATGAATTTTAAGGTCCCTTCCTACCCAAACCATTCTGTGCTTCTTTTAGACTTGTATAAGCTCAGAGATATCTCTAGTGGTTGATTAGTTAGATATTGAAAGTTTTGCACCCAGTTTCAGCATCCATACCCGGGTGAGCTCCTGAATTACTTCAGAATAGCACTTGGGAAGTGTGGGTTCTGAAGAACCTGTGCAACCTCTTGACATTGTCTTCTTTCGTAATCATTACTGCCTCCTTCAATCCTGAGCTTTTAACATGCTACTTTCTCATGTAGCTGTTTCTTTCAGAGCTCCTGTTTCCCCCCAAATTGTCACTTGTCTCCCATTCATCCTCACAATGATGAAACTTTTATTTGCTTGAGGCTGTTAGAAGGGAGTTGTTTTTTTTTTTCTCCTATGTGAGTCTCGCATTGTTAGAGCCCTTGGGAGTTGCTGACAGTGTAGTGTCCTCTGGAAAAAGGGAGATGTGACATGTTATGCTGTGAATCGTGCAAATGTAGTTAGTACCAAAATCAGGAAAAACATTCTCCTGAAAAACTCCACCCTATCTCTCTTTTCCACAGACATTCCTTTGGAGGTGGTGGGGAAAGGGTGGAGCTGTGTTTATACCAGAAGTTAGGACTTTTTGGAGTGTACACTGCCATTTGCACAGGGAAGAGCTAAATGAGAGGAGTAGTTTCTAATTGGTGTCCACTGATCAGTTTGATGCCTTCCAAGGTAATTACAGATAACAATGGAAGAAGAATTAAGCCCGCCTGCTGACGCTGTTTCCAGGTTTCCTTGCTGCTGCACTGACTTGTTTTTTCATCAGGAATAGGAAATGAGGCTTAGGCCTTTGATATGAAATGCCCACAGTTGGAAGGGGTGGCAGTGAGGAGTATCTTTCTTTCACTGACTTTCCAAGGCTATTACCCACTTAACCAGCTGGTTTGTGTTTAATTTTTGAGCACTTAGGAAATTACAGCTCCCTCCCCATCGCTTTTCAAGGGCTTAGTTATGAAATATGTGGATGTAATGTTGCTATCAAACAGTGCTGAATGGGATGGTTTATTGAGGAAGAACTTCATGAATTTCTTGCAGGAGAATGCTTGAGTGGCCTGATTTGCAAAGTGCCATGTCTTTTTAGTGCAGTAATTTATTTACTTTTAGTTACCTTTGATATCTGACTCTAGAAGCAGTGGAGACTTGTGCGGATGTAATGTTGGTGAGGGTAAGGGAAAGATGAGGGACAAAGTTCCAGGTTTTCATGATCTTCACCCCTAGGTGTGACTCTCTGTTCAGAATCCTGCTCCCACCTCTTTTTTTCTGTCTTGTCATATACTGGGGGAGAGACAAGAACATACTTTAAACCACACAAGTTCTAGGAGACCTGTGCAGAACTGATCTCATAATGAGCTGTCACTTTGTGTGAGTGATGGAGAAATATCTTGTACTCCTGAGATTTAAAGACATGAGAATAAAGGAAAATCCTGAAGATAGGAGACTTCATCACCAGCTTTCCACAGAGAGCAGATGGACAGGCCAAGGTACTCTTGCAAAGAGTTTTTTAATAAGTTTAAGCCAAGCTGTTGACAGTGCAAGCTGTTTGCATGCGCGAGTGGCAAGGTGTGTCTGAGGGGATGTGAGATGAAGGGGAGAGGTTGAAGGAGGCCACACAGTACATGAGGTGGTGCAGTTGGTAGCAAGCTGAACTGGAGCCAAGATTTGGGGGTGAAGCAGATGGAGACATTCCTGTTTCTACCTTAGGGACTCTTGCCTTTTTCCCTTTTTTTTTTTTTACGTAGGTTTTCCATTAAACAAGTTAATGCGATTGGTACAGTAACACTTGTGTTTTCTGTGGTAACTAATTCCAGTTGTGGGCTGCTCAAAAATGTCAACACGGGGAGGATTTATGCAAGTGCAGGATCTAAGCAGGGTAAGCCTCATCCACACAAGCTTTCTTCAGACAGAAGAGATTTACTAGATACCTAAATCCCCATTATAACTATCCTGGGATGCTTTGCCGTGGGGAAATGGGATTGCAAGGATCCAGGTAGAGCTGGGATTACAAGCCCAGGAGTAGGAACAAAGGTGAAGTTTCCAGAGAAGTTTGAGGTTGGTTTCATGTTTTGTAGACTTCAAGGTGAAAGCAAGAGGTAAGCATTGAATTCCCATGTTGCTGAATCCTAGACTTTATTCTTACTCCATTCCTTGTTATGAAATGAGGAACCAAAAGTGTTCCTCCAAATAATAATTTCTTCTGGAGTTTAATTTCAATTTAATGTGAAGTGTTAGGCAAAAGCATCTTCCATGCATTCCAATGTTGTCTTCTCTATGTGAGCCCATTGGAAAGGTGAAGGCAGCAAAGTTAGCACAGCCCCATTTGGGAAGCTACAGAAATGTGCAACTGCAAATCACACAGTTCACTCAAAAGAAACTCTGTGCTGTCATTAGTGAGGGTTCAGACTGTGCCTGTTTGGGCAGAGGTGACAAATGGAGTTTTACCAGGGACTGTGATCAGCCCAGCATGGCTTGTTATTCCATTTCCAGGTTAGTGTAAGGAATGGAGAGCCCCCCCTAATCGGATCTCTGTGTGCTGGAGGCTGAGCAGTACTGGGAATATGTGGTAGACTAGGATTAAAATGCAGTTAAATCTTGATTAAACTGAAGAGTTGGGCAAGAATCCATGAAGTGAGATTCGTTCAAGGACAGCCACAGAGGCAGGGATAATTAAATGCACAGATTTAAGTAAGAGATTCTGAAGGTAGTGGGATCCCAGGGATGGGAATGGAGTTTGTGGAAGATGTCAAAATGAAGTGTTGCTCTAAACTCAGGAGAAGAAATGCTATGTTGGAGTTTGGTGCTACAAATGCTCTGTCCAGGTGTAACATTTACTGCTAAATAATCCATGGCACTGCCTGACACACAACGAGTAAAACCTTCACGGACTGTGGTACCTGCATGTGTTTGTGTTGGTGGTTCTCAGAGAGGTCAAGTTTCAGCATTTATTGGAACTTCAGCCTTTTAACTGCTAAACTCATGTGAAAGCCAGTCCTAATTGTGTTGCACATCTGAGCCCCAGGACCTTAAATACTGTAAAGGGATGTGTTGCATCTGTGAAGGGAAGTGTTTGGCTCAGAAAGGAATGTGCCTTTCATGGTAGATGGCGTTTGAATATGTTGTACAGTTAAATAGTTAGATTGGTTAACTTTGGAGGAGTCAGTAGGTTGTGTTATACACAGCTGAAAATATCATCAGCACCAACAAGCTGTTCTGAATATACCACAACTGGTGGTCATTTAGGGCTAACTCATGGTTTTTAGAAACTGGACAAGAAGTAGGTATAGACCCATTCTAATGATGACATGCATGTGATTACAGAAAGTCTGATTAAAGGTTTCCTACGAGTGTAGCACTGCAAGATATCCTGATTGTCACTGCAGTGTCAAGAAATCTTGTTGGATGGTTCTTTCACAACTTTACCATTCCTAAATAGATGAAGGCCGGGAAAAACTTACTGGAGAAATGAGCTTTGCTTTTATGTGCCATCAGATTTTGAACAACATTTCATAGAAGACTTCATCAAAATGCATAAGCGAGTGAAACATCACCATTTAACCAGGCTGCACTAGGTCCCTCAACCACCAAAGCAGGAAAGACACTGAGGAATGGCTCTGTGAAAATCCCCTATCATGCAGTTCATCAAAGACTGATAAACTTTATTCTGGACTCGTAACATATGCTCCTTGCTCGGGCTCCTGATTTGTCTGTCCTTGGATAGTGTATCCAAATCCACGAGTAACATGCAAGTTTGCATTTCATTTTGAGCCCAGCAGGCATACGGCAATGAGGTTACAAGACCTTTCCAAGTGAGCCTGGAGGGACTTGTTGGCTAGAGTTTGGATTTCTGGCAAGCAGCTCCCTCCAGCTCTCTTCTGTAATAAACTCAGGGTTCAGTCCCCGGCCTCGCACAGATACCGCGTTCTGTTGCGTGTCTCTGGGTAATCAGTCACTGGGAAGGCACAGATGTTTGAAGATGCACAGCAATGGGTGCAGCATGAAAGAGAGGCAACAGCAGGGTCATGCTACAGATGCAACCACATCTCACATGTGTTCGTTCTTGACAGGAGAATTCTTGTAGCGTTTGTGGTTTTCTGGTTGCTAATGCCATCAAACGAGGACTCAAAGCTAATAATGCTCGGGGCTTTTATTGCTGTTCCTTAAGCCATGCAGTGCCAGGTATGGCTGATGCCTCCACTGCAGGCAGATCCAAGAGAAGAGAATTAAAGTAACAGAGAGGGGTGCAGGATTGCCCCAGGCAGTGGCTTAAATTAATCTAGGCAGCAATTCTAACAAGGTCAGAAGCATTAAAGAAATCTGGGGCTAGAAGATGTCCTAGCCTTTACCTGGTTGTGGAGATAAAAGACCAAAAAATCCTGCATTTTTTTCTTCTTTTCCTGTAAGTGAAATACACTCGAAGCTTAAAAGAGAAGAAGGCAGACCCAGTCAGGATTCAGAGTTTGATGTTTCATTTATGTGTACATAATGAGTTGTAGTGGTAATGCTGAAGAAGTTCTGGCGTGTATCCACTGTGCGAAGTGCAGGGCCTGTGTTCATTGCTAGGTGGTCTTTCATTCTAAAAACCTTGAGGGACATCCATGGCAGATGGGCTTTAATTAGACTCTGTCCTGCTGCCAGTGACTGTCAAATGTGTCTCCCCAGATCAAGCACTAGAGCTTTCTGTTGAAGGTGTCAGGTCTTGCTCTCATGGAAAGAGAGTTTCCTGCAGCTTGAGCTGTAGAAAGTGCTTTGGTACCCCTGAGACACTGACAGAAATTGTGAAGTATCTTGGTTAATTAGTTCTTCAGCGGCCAGTTTGGGTGGAGATACAAACCTGTTGCTGTTGTCAGCCGGTGTTTTAGTCTCAATGGCAGAAGCCTGTGCTAAGTAACAAAGGTTCTGGTTTTCTCTTTACCGTGTGGAGAGTTGTTAAACCCGTATGGCTCAGAGTACTTGTGCAGGGATGGCTCTGCTGTGTTGCTGCAGGGCTCTGCACGGTTAAAAGTTACAGCCCATTCAAAGAGGGGAACAAGCTACTCCTAAACTTGGCTTTTTTGATCTTTTCTAAGTTAGCCTCAAGTGATTAAGCAAACTGTGTCTTTTCAAGCATTCTCCAGTTGTGCGATCTGCTAAACACATCTTGCAGCGTGATCTGCCAGAGATGCCTTGAACACTGTCCTTGTGCTGTGCA
Organism: Rhagologus leucostigma; assembly: GCA_013397725.1. NCBI lineage: Eukaryota > Metazoa > Chordata > Aves > Passeriformes > Rhagologus > Rhagologus leucostigma. The sequence goes on from VZTD01004418.1 coordinate 568,705, forward strand.
CTCGCTGGTCCTTGTGGGAACATAAATAAGCAGTTACTTCTATTGCATCTGGTCTGTCTGGGTGGGATGCAGAGGATGGGTATTGGTTTATGTTTAACATAAACTTGAAGATTCTTGCTTTTGTCTTAATATTAGCACTCACAGCAAGGCGGCAGCTCTTTATAGCTACCCAGGAAAATAGACCATTCTCCTTGCAATGTGAGGGGTTCATCTACAGTGTGATGTGTCTGTACAAAGTATCATTCTTGCCCTGACCTTGTCTTAGGGAAACAGAACATCTACCAGCAGTGGTAGTTGGGGTACTAACCATAAAACTGTGAGCTCCTTACAGACCAGTGTAACCAAATCCCTCACACACCTCATGGGGAATGTGAATGAGCATTTACATGGCTCCATTAATGCCTAGTGGGCACTTTTTTTTTCTGCAGGGGCTGTCCTGTGACACTCAGCACTGCTCTCCTATACCTGAACAAATGTGAATGTTGTGCACTCCGGAATAAAAATCTTCACCCTGGAATCTGTGTTCTGCTGCAGGCTCAGCTGTTAAGCTTTGGTCTTTGTTGATTAATGCAGAAGAGACAGCAAAAGTAAATTGGATGCCTCAAACTCCTTAGAAGTAGTCAGGAGTAAGAGATGATGGTTTTCCTGAAGTATATCAAAAGCTGATTATTTATCAGTCCTCTCTCCTTGGAATTGTGATGATCCCAGAGTGAATGAGTATCCTTTTTCCTATCCACATCTTTTTGTACGTTATTTGTATCTCAAATCAGCAGAAACTGTGATCTTCACCTGGCTTTTTATGGCAGCTTGTAGAACTGTAAATGTGACTATGCTTTGACAGCAAACTATAAGTCAACCTTTGGTCACTGCAAGCTGGAACGATTTGAAAACCTGTGTAATCTTTTGACCAAACCTGTGCTGATATTCAACAAGAACTGAAGCCAGAACAGCCCTGATGACTTCAGAGTTTCATTATAAGCCAGCTATAGCACCTAATGTACACTCAGGTTGGGACAAAGGATGTGATGGGTCAGCTGCACCATTTGGGCAGCAATGTGCTTGCTCCCAGGGGATCTGTTGAGCAGTGGTGTTCTCAGGGCTGCTTTTCGCTTTGGCACTGAAAAGCAGTGGGCACTTTCTTCTTTTCACGACTGCTCCTGAGCACCAGCCATCCCGGGGCAGTCCTTGCCAGCATCTGTCATGGTTTTCCTTTGCTCCCCAGCTCTCCCCTTGGCCCTGAACAGTGTCACACTGAGCAGCTCCCTGGGAATCATCCTGAGGCTCTGCACAAACCCAGCACTACAACAGTGTGCCAGGTTTGCTGGTCCAAGTGTGCACCCGATTTGAAGTGTCTGTTAAATCCCTTGTTCTGGCACAGATCCCTGTGCAGCTTGATGTCCCATCCATGTGGATTGGAGCAGGCAGGGTTGAGCTAGCTCTGGATCTGCATTAACCAGCTGAATAGAAACAACTTCAGTTTGGGTGCAGTAATCAGCCTCTGCTGGTGCAGTAGCGTGGGCTCTCTCCCGTTTGCTGTCAGCTGAAATGGTTCCCAGTTTCTGAGAGAGTGTTGGAAGAGCTAAGAAGTAATCATCAAGTTTTTTCTGACTACTACAGATGACAGGGGAGAGTTGGACCACTGATGTTAACATAACAAAACTCTGTGGAACCTGTATAGAAAGGGAAGGTGATTTTATTTCAAAACACATCAATATGTTGATTCTACCCACTCACATTCTTGTAACTGTGAGCACTTGTGTGGATTGGATCACTTGTGTGACATGGACAAAAAGGCACAGTGGTTGTCATATCCTCTGTCTTTTGGTTCTTTCCAGGCTGTTGCAGACCGCTGGATTTTGGAGAGTCTTTCATGCCTTCTAGAGGTCAGCAATAGTTACAATGTTACCTTTTGACTTAGGAGTTTGCTTACTTCACTGTCAGTAACTACTACTTAGGGCCTCTGCCTGCTGTCTTTGACCTTATTTTGGCTGCCATTTGTCTGCCCATCGAGATAACAGGAAGGAGCACAGTGTGTAACCTTCACGTGTATTTCCTTCTCACCAACATTCATGTTCCTGTCAAAAAAAACAGTTGGCACTTGGACTAGGTGATTGTTGTAGGTCCCTTCCAACTGGGACTATTTATTCTAGAAAACAATTTCCCTGTGTGTGACATACCTGTGCCTTTTGAGATGCACATTGGGGGCCAAGTTCCATCCAGTGCACCTGTAGATCCAGGTTTCTCTTTGGGATCTTGGAGTTGCTTTGGATCTGACAGCATGGGAGCTTCTCTGTGTTTGCTGCCATAAAGACAGTTTTGATGTGCCCTGAAGCATCTTCCTGTGTGCTCTGCTCCCAGCGCCTGCTCCTGGAGTGTCCAGCCTGCCCGTGCAAACAAACCAACCCCAACCCCCGCAAACATCATTTAGTGTTCAGATTGCACAGCTTCCTCCCTCACTCCAGTGACTAAATTCCACTTCATTGATGCAATAGGATGCTTCAGGCCGTGTTCTCCAGGGCAGTGATTGCAACTCCTCATGTGATTAAAGTTACTTGGCCAGCAGCCCTTATCACGGCAGGGTTCATTCCTCCAGTAAGAGTGGCTGGTGCACGTTAACTACACTGGGGTTCCAGATTTCATAGCCTTGGGATTTCTCCCTCAATAGTGAGAATATGCTGGGATTTGTTGTGATCCCACCTGAGCCCCACAGGATATTTGGATAATGGGCATACAGCAGGATCTGGGTGCCTGCAGCCATCAATCTCCATAGGCACAGTAGATGTTTTTATTGCCCTTGCTTATCTGGCTGTCCCTCACTCTTTTAATATGAACCATACCAAATAAAGCTGACTGAGGATTGAAGATTATCCGTGGTATTCATCGCTTGTAGGAAGGAGAGTTGGTTCAGCATTGGCTTTTAGCATTTGCTAGGCCTTGTCTCCTTGACAGAAAACAACAGACTAAAGCGATTACCAAGAACAGCTGCTTAGAAGGGGCTTTGAATATTTTTTCCGCCTTTGCTGACCTGAACCACAGCAATTATAAGTTCTGGTTATTGTAAACTTACCACAGAACACAAGGCATACCTTAAAATGATGTCATGTCTAGACACACAATTCAGGTATAAATTATGGAGAGAAAGTAGCTTGTTCAGTGGTTAAACTGTAAAAATTTAACAAGATATTTCTGTGTCTCTAGCCTTCACTCTTGCATACGTATTTCTTTACCTCTCACCAGGAGAATTCTGTGACTGCCTCTTAATTTTTTTGTGTTGGGAGATGGAATTTCCTCCCTGTTCTTCATTTCATTTCCTATTTCTGCCTCGCTAGGTCTCAAGAGAAGCAGTGTAGCCATCTACTCAGAGTCCAGAGCTAGAGAAGAAGACTCTTGGGTCCAGTCATGACTCAGGCAAGGTCACACAAGGGGTGATGTACAGCAACCTCTCCAAAATTTGGCTTGCTGTTTTGGGTAGCTTTGTTTTATGGGGTGGTAGGGGAAAGAGAACTCCGCTGTGGTGCCCAGGTGCCTGATTTTCCAAGTACTCAGAATTTGGAGTCTCGGCAACATCCCAGTGAGGCTGCGTGGGCCTTATGTTTCAGGGGGAGTTGGATCCCATTTACAGCAGGCTCATCTCTGCGGTTGTGTGAGCTGGATTTCTGTCTGGAGTCACTGCTGCAGCTCTCAGGGGATTGGTGGGCAGAGCTGCTGGGCAGTCTCACACCTGGAGTTTCCAGCTCTGCAGGCTCAGAGCAGGGGTGGCTGTCGCAGGTGCTGGGGAACAGCAAGTGGCAATCAGTGAGCAGGACATGGAAATCAGTGTCCTGCCCACCACCAGGGACTTGGGCAGAACTCCACTGCTGCACAGGGAGGGCTCCCCTGCCGACAGGCCCTGGCTACTCTGACTTGTGTCAAAATACAGCTCCCCACACTTGGCCTGGGCTGAATTTCACCATGAGATCAGAGTGGTTGGCTTACCACCTGGTGTAATCTATACCTCCAGGTAGCTGCAATGAAATGCAGACTTTGGAGGTGGAGGAGGCCTGTTGGGTTAGCAAGCCAGTGCAGGGCTATTCTCCACAGTGTATTCTGTTGTGCTTTTCCTGGCCTAATTACACAGTCCTCAAGTGAAGGAATTTGGCAAGGACATTCTTCCGTTTTAGCTGGTGTTTGGTCTCAAGTTCTCTTAGTAAGCTTTTTCTCAGTCATCTCCATTAGAGCAAACTGCCATCTAGAATTTCTCTGTGTAGAAGCCTGTTGTGGATTTTGCTTCTAGGTCCAAATACAATACCTCTTCTTACCTGAGGAGCACCTTGCTCTCCCCAGGCACCTGGTCTACCATCTATGTGTCCCCTTGAGAGCAAGGATCTAACTCTTGTCATACCTGGGCCTCTCATGGTCTTTTTTAACCCATAATCACATCAGTTTGTTTCCTGGAAGCTATGCTACCGGTCTCTGGAGACAACTATTAATGCTCGGCAAGCGGAGATGGCAATTGATTCTAGAGAAGTTGCTCTGCTCTTGTTGCCATGGGGACAGTTTTGGAACACACTGAAGAACAGTTTCACTGTTTTCAGCATATGCAGCAATGTTCTCAATTCCAAAGGGACACATGTTTCTGCAGTCTCATGGACTTGAAGTGTCCACACTGGCAACTGGTGTGGAAGACTTTTCCTTGGTATCCATGAACTTAGGTAGAGAAGCCCTAAGCCTTGGTTCACTCTCAACACCCATTTTTTTTGGTAGAACAGCAGTCAGGTCAACTTTCCCTGTGCCACATAGACATCAGAACTATTCTGGAACTGTGGCTTTCCTGTCCTGACCAAGTGTTTGTACAGAGGAGGTCCCCAGGTCCTTTTTGCTGTCCTGCTTTTCAGGATCACAGCAAGACCTGTTTTCGTTTGGATGCATTTGTATGCATTGTTTCTCCTGGCCTCTTTGTCCCCTGTCAGCCAGGAATGACCTTTCTGCTGCGTTGTTTCTCTGTTTGCCCCGTGCTTTGCTGCTGTCTGCAGGGCAGTGTGTGGAAGGTGAACATTGTGCATCCTGCCGGGTGCCCAGTGTCGTCTGAGGGATTAATGCTCTGTGCAAGGGGCACAAACCTTGTGGTATTTATGAAGGCACCACAAATTGCCATAACATTTTCAGAGATCAACAAATAAAGTGATTGTTGAAGCAAGGCCACGGAGTAGATGCTGCCACTGGAATACTTTGCTGTTTTAAGAGCACTGAAGAAATTAAAACTCCCACTGCACTCTTCCAATGCCTTGCACAGGCTGAGGTGGCCTTAGGGCCCCTTTTCAGCTTTTGATTGAGTGATTGTTTTTGTACATGGATGTCTTTTTTTTTCTTTAATGGCTATTAAACATAGGAGGAGAGTGTTATTACAGCTCTAAGTGCTGTCAGCCAAAGTTTGTCCTCACTTCTGCTTCTAGGATATCCACTTGCAGTTGTCCCAGTTTTCCCTATTCATGGCTTTTAAGAGGTTCTTTTTCTTTCATGAGGCTCTTGATCAGCTCAAGTACAAACAGATGGAAAGCAGCAGAGATCCAGCTCCATAGCAGCACCCAGGCCAGGGTCTTAACTCATCTGAAGTGTTTGGTGCTCAGGGACAGGGGCTACAGCCAGGAATTTCGTAGCCTGGGGCAGGATGCTGTAGGTTCCTCCATGTGTTGTCCTTCACTATTCTTCCATCTTTACCTCTCCCTCACCTCCCCTTTCATCCTGTCTTTCCAAGGCTCTTGTTTGCCCAGGTGGAGCTGGCTTCCTTTCCTGGAATACTGAGGTGTCCCTTTCCTGGCCAAGTCCAAGGACAGGAAGCTACAGGCTCAGCTGGCACCTGTCTCCTCCCTGGGCACAGGGGGACAGGGAGTGACGGCTGATGGTCCATGGGAGCTGAAAGTTACGGAGTTTCATGGAAGAGTTGTCTTGGCACCCTGTTCTGTTTCATGGTGTTTAGGAAGTGCTCTGCAATGGAGGAACAGTTTCTCTGGATAAAGGATTCTGGTCCTGCTGCTGAGTGTTGTGAATGCCAACTTGTATTGTTCCTGGAGCCTTTACTCCAAATGCTCACAGAACAGAAGCCCTAATTAGCATAGAAATTGTCACTAATGGGCCATCTTGCCTGGAGGGAGGGGAGGTGGGGGCCGGCTTTGAGCCCCTGGTCACTGCATTGCCTCAGGAGTAAGGAGGCTTGGCCATGTCCTGACTTTGTGCCAACAAGGGGAATTCTCCAATGGACCACTGTGTGTGCTTCTCCTGTGGAATGATCACCAAGTAATTTTGCCAGGGTCAATGTGAGCCATCTTTCAAACAAATGTCATATGGAAGTTTGCAAATCCTATTGTCCCAGGAAAAATTAGCTTTCTCCAAAGTGTTGAAGTGTTGCAGGAAGCAAAACTTCAGACTGTGCTGGGATATTGAACTACGTGGAAGTTGGAGAATTTTCCAGCTTCTACTCCATGTGGAGTAACTTAGCTTTTTCAGCACCTTAGGGGCATTGACATACATCCAGAGAAGGGAAAGGAGGAGAAATGCAAGAAATGAAAATGTGAACCAGAGCTGCTTAGGCAGAGACCATGGCCTGGATGAGATTCCCTTTTGCTTCAGATTTTATAGGATTTTTATGGGAAAGGGAAGAGATATGATCTCTGGGAAGAACACACCTTTCTGCAGCTTTCTACTCAGAGATGGCCTTTACCAAGTGTGTGTATATAGATAAGCTCTTAATATGAAGCAGAGCTTCTTAAAGTTCTTAACAACATCTCTGTAAGTATCACCACTAGGAACTCTGCAGGGAGAGCTTTTGTTGAATTTTAATAGAAATTTTTAATTCTAATAGAAATTTTAACTTCTAGGAAGTTAAAGTTTGGTTGACAGTGGGACTTGCTTTTCATGCATTGTAGTTGGGTGAATACTATGTTGGGAACTGAATGTGCCTGTTGGAAGTGAAGCAGTGGATGGAGTGTAGTGTGAAAACTGCTGTGGTGCTGATTCTGAATAGATCTTGTGTTGTTTAACACAAAACAACAATTTCCCTTGATATAAGTTCTGAATATACATAGAAAAAATGTGTGTGGCATCGGTGGATGTGCTGAAAAGGAGCATCTTTGCTCGCAGATTTCCATGTTCCATATTTGTGTGTTTGGTGACAACCCACTCTGGCATTTTGTGTCAGGTAATTGCAGGACTCTCAGCCTATCCTACCATTTTCCAAGTAGTGCTCTTGGCCACACCAGCAAGCCAGGCTGTGCACATTGTGAGGACAGACTCTATCACATTTTTTTATAATCTCAGCTAGTTCCTGAAGTGGAGCTTTGAGTGACTGGTGACAGATCTGCTCTAAGTTTGGAAGCGAATGCAAATTATTTCAGAGAAAATCTTTTTCACAGAGCAAGCCTCTGCTGGCTGGGGAGGAAGGATCAGATATATTCACCTAGGCTTTCTCATCTAGCCAGCTTCACATTCCTTTCCCTCCTCCTCTCAGGCTTCTGTTTCTTTTGTTTCCCCCAAGACCCATTGTTCTTGTTCTCTTTCAGTGGTTAAGGCACAGCTGGGGTCAGGAACAGGCAGAGAGCAGTTTTGGGGTGCTGCGCTGAAGTGGGCTCCCGATTCCCAGGCTCAGCTGCTCGTCTGTGCCCAGTCCTTGGTGGTTCACAGCAACTCCCACCAGTGCCATCATCCACAACTTCTGCTTGGTCCACAGGGTCAGGTATTCCAAACTCCTCTGCTTGTACTCTACAAGTACAAGGCCCCTTCTTCTGCGCTGTTAATGGGGAATAATCACATCAGTCCCTAGGGAAGCTTAGGATGTGGGAAAAGGAACAGGAGGCAATTGTTTCCTCATCTCCCTGGCCTGAGACACCCCAAACCTGGGATGTTGTGGACAGACTTTGGTTCTGTGTGTGCCATAGGAGAGCAGCAATGCCTGGGGAAGCCTCTCTGCAACTGGTACTAAACTGAATTTCACTCTTGTGCCAAGCGAGTTGGTAAAGGATTGTCTCCACCTTGTCTCCACCTTCCCTCCACCTTCCCGTGGGTTTTCAAAATGGCAAAAGCTGCTCTCCTGTGCTTGGCTCCTCAGGTTGAGAAAGGTGAGTGAACTGTCAGAGCTCTCAAACTGGGACTGCACAGGGGTCTGTAGGCTCTGTCTAACTCCTCTGCAGCTGCTCCTTGTGGAAGAGGGTGAATCCAGCAGGACCTTCTCTCCTGTTCCTTAGCTACCTGAGGAAGGAACCTCCTGTGCCTGCTTTCTGCAGCTGCCTTCCCTGGAGGGCTCAGTGTAAATGCAGGAGGGCTATTGGCTTGTGAGAAGGAAAGTGATACTTTGGAAATTGCCAGGCTCCAGGATTTAACTCTTTAGCCTCTGAAGTTCCCAAGCACTGACTGTTTCAGCATGTTGAGTTAGCCCCTACTTCCCAAGTGTCCTGCAACTGAGCTGAGCTGTCTGGGATGTGCAAAGCAGCCCATTTTCTTCTCTGCATCCATGGGATCCCAGCTATGCAGGCAAGAAATCATCAGGGAACAACCCAGCAAGAAAAGGAGCTGAGAGCAAGTGCCTGAACTCGGCAAAGCAAAACTCTGGGAGTGGCTCACCTCCCTCCCCACCTTTCCTAAAGCTCAGCAGCACTCATGGAGCTGGAATGGGGGCTGCATTTATCAAATTCCTGTCTGCAACAGCAATGCAGTTGTTTTAGATTAGTGTACAAATAGACATTAGTGTAATACATCTGTTGTTAATCCACATCTTGGTAGAAAAGAGATGCCAACACATCATTTATTAGCCACATAGATCCTATAATGTCCTTTCTTTTGTCTTTTGAGTATGTAATGGGTTCCAGGATGTCTTTTATTTCATTGTATACCACATTTCCTCTTGTCTAACATAGCAGGACATAATGTGTTCCAGGATATAATTTATGCCATTTTGGAACTGGACACCACACAATGTATCCTGAACTTTTCTGAAAACCTTCAGTGTTTTGTGCTCTGCTCACAGGTCTTTGCACAACTGATGGATAGAAAGAGCCGGAAAACTAGCAGGAAGGAAAGCAATTTATTCTTAGTCCAAGGAGAGCTGAAGGACCATGAGGAACTCTGGATGCTGGCACGGGAGGCTATAACTCTTACACCCTTGATTTGTTTAGAAAGTTGGAAAGGGAAGTGCTAGTCCATCTTAAGAGCCTGTCCATGACTGCTTGTGTAAGACCCTGATAGTTTCAGTGGGATTCCACTTTGAAAAGGAACCAGTTAAGGGCTAGCTGTGACAGATACATATCTCCTTTTTTTGTGGAAATTGAGAGCTGCTGCTTATCTGATTATATCAAAACTCTGTGCCAACCACAGATGAAAGAATGAAAACCACCTCACTGTCTTTTTCCCTGTCTGGTGATGTTAATGAGGTTTGAGAAGTAGATGACATTCACAGGTGATGAGGGAAGCAGGGACACAAGTCCTGCTGAAAGTTGGGGAGTTTGGTGGTAATTTGCTTGTGGAATGATCATCTGGGGAGGAATTGGCAGTGGCCACTTGCCTGATAGCTTCTACAGGAGTCTGTTCCTTTTGCTTGTCTTTGTCATGAATTAAAATCCCACCCAGAACGATGGAATTCCAGTCCTGCATCCCCTCCCCACTGCAATATCCCAGTGTCAGCTTTGGCTTGTGCCAGATGTTCACTTTGTGGTGAAGTTGGACACTGGAACAAGAGACTGGTCTAAAGGGACAGCACAGAATTTCAAATCACCTTCTGCATGGAGGAAGAATCACCATGAGCAGAACCTTTGAGTTTTAGGTCAGACCAACAGTTGTTGTCAACCTGTGGAAAGGTTTTTAAAGATTAAATATTTTGGCAAGATAAAATATATTCCCTTTTTTTGGGTTTGTTTTGGTTTTTTGTTTGTTTTAGTTTGTTTGTTAGTTTGTTTTGTTGTTTTCTTTCTTTCATCAAAGGATCTCACAGGAGACAATTTGTCTTGCACTGTCCCAGTTTCCCTGCTGTGGACCCCATTCTGTCTGTGTGTGTCTGGCTTCTGATGCCTCAGTCCTGAGGCTGGAGGTCTGTAAGGGAATAATGGCCCTGTTAACTGCAGCCCTGAGTTCTTGCTCTGTCAGACCTTTTTCTTTAGCATGTGCTGCTTTTAAGCACAGGAAAAGTACAGGGAGTTTGGGGAAGGGTTGCTAGGGTAACCGAGACGTAAGACCAGAGGGAATAATGTTAATAAAATAAATTGCTGACTCGGAGCAGCCTGATAACTCAGACGGGTGAGTTCTCAGGCTTGACATCATGTTTTTCTCCTTTTCTCCCTCTCTGCCCTGCATCAGCTGCCTCTCACTTGCAGGCACTGTCATTCACAGGCCTGTAGTTCAGCTAAATCCAATACGGTGTCATGATATTAGCACACAGGTCTCTTGTGCCAGGATCTCGTTCTCAGGTCTCCAGAGAACCAAATGTTCAAACTTACTAAAAGGCAAAATGTTGTAGAAGTAAGAAACTCTTTATTCCTCTCCACACAGCTCAGCACCATTCCTGCGCAAGGGGAGATAGGACAGAATATGAAATAACAAACAGCACAGACACCAGTCAAGTGATTAATTCTCCTGCCAAGGCATAAGAATACTGGAGGATGAGAAGGAGTGGAGAAGGTGGAGTTATTTACATTGTGAATAACAGCTGTAGGTCTGTATTGTGCTATAAACACAGAATACAGTCTCAAACTGAAAGATCTTCCTGTCTGCACTGTCTGCTTTAGTTAAAAGATCACAAAATTAAGGCAGTTGTGAAATTGTGTGTGTGCACATGAATGGTCTCGAGATCTTAGTGTCACAGGACATGAACACAGCTGAAATTTCTCTGTGGTTCAGAAGATGTTCAGAACTTTTTACTGCTATTGAGATCTCTTCTGGTTGCATTAGAGCAGATAAACCTCCCAGAGCACAGCCCAGCAAGTAAACTGTGGTGCTTGAGAAGAACCTTAAGGAAGAATAAGTTTTTCTGTTAACTGCCTGATGTATGGTCCTTTATGCTTTCCTTGATGCCAGCCCTTTTCAAAAGCTTGTTCTTCCCGGCACTTCTTATTGGCATTTATCTTGTTGGTACCCGAGGCAGGTAGTTGCTGTTGAGGGCCTAGATGGCACTTTGTCCTACCACCATAAAATTTAAGAGCTCCTCAGGAGGAATGGTGTGTGCCTGTACACAAGAGCAGGAATCAAGAGCACACTTAGGTGCTGTGCAGGTTGGGGCACTAAAGGAAACTTCCAGTGACTTTCCCATGGTTAACAAACAGTGCTCTGTAGAAGATGTTGGTGCTTCTCAGCTCTGTGCCTCAATCCAGTTTGCATTTTCTCTCCCTGGAACAGAAATGACAAATATTTGAGTGATGGAAGCTGCCTTGATCATGTAAAATTATGCCCCTGTCCTTCTTCTCCTAGACCAAGCCCACTTTGTGTAGCACTGCTGAGAGTCTGGTGAAACCCCCTGCCCTGCACCTGCCTGGCCCCCAGCATGGCCTGTTGGGGGATGTGGTGCCCCAAACACTTGACCTCTGAGCAAATTGGCTTTCCTGGGGTCCAGGTAAAACTGGCTTGTGGTCCTCATCCAGTCCTTGGTCCATCAGCTGCTCTAGAATCATCTTTAGAGACACATTCTGTTTTAGTGCCTTACAATGGCCAAGGGAGCCACTTCCTAGGCCGTGTGTGCTCCTGTCTGGGCCGTGCAGCCAGAAGGTTGCAATTATTTCCTTGCTCTTTCAGTCTTCATTATGTTGCTCCACATGCCTTCATATGGTAAAGGACACTACAGTTCTAACAAGCTTGGCTGGAATAATTCCTTCTTGGCAAATACTTCCCCTGACTTGAAGCTGAGCAGTGAGACCAAGGAATCATCTTTATCTTTTGCAGTGGGATGGTGATGCTGCTCACTCAGCCCTGTCCCTGCTGAGGCAGGTGAAAAGATTCCTGTGGGAAAGGGAAGAAAATACTTCTATTTCGGCTGTTGAGACGGTGTCTGCAGTTCACCAAGCACTAGGAATGTGCTGTTCCCATGGTGATCCCGGGCTGGTCAGTGCCATGTGCTGGGACATGACTCCCCAGACCACTGGGGGAATGGGGTAAGAAGCCTGTGCCCAGTTAAGCACAGCTTAATACAGAGCTGTACAGGCAAATGCAGGGTGCAGTGAGGGAGTGGGATGGCTCTGTGGGAACTGTAGGGAAAGCAGTCAACATTGAAGACTCTTAAAATACTTGGAGGTGGTTTATTTTCCTCATGCACTTTCTCAAATGAAGCTGGTGCACTTTCAGGTACTCTTTTACTTGCACAATGCATGGTCCAGTAGGTTAAATTTTATTCCTTCCTGCCCCTGAAGCCCCTGGAACTGCTCTTGAATTTACCCCAGCGGAGCTGAGGTTGGGATTAAAGCAGATGGGAAACTTGGCGAGCCGTGCAGGCAGGATGGCCTTTGCAGGGGCCAGGCACAAGTGCACATCTGTGTGCTTCTGCCATTCTGTGCATCTAGTGAGAGAGGGGGCTTAAAGGGGGTTAGAAAAAAAGAAGGAATCATGGTGTGATGCAGTGTTTTGGCACCACTGAGTTATTTTGCTTAATAGTTTGGAGATGATTTAATCTTGGAGATAATTAAATTGAAGGTGTCATTTCAAAAGATAACAATGTCTGTATGAGCTCTGTTAGGTTTGGCATAAGCTTCGGCTTGTTTTGTGGGGATTGAGGGATTTTCTTGAGTGGAACACGGAGGAGGAAAGTGGAACATGGGGGAGGAAAGTGGAACATGGGGGAGGAAAGTGGAACATAGGGGAGGAAAGGCAGGGCTAGTTTGATGGTCTTTATTTCCACCCTTTCTTGCTATAAAATAATCTGACATAATGCAGAGCAAGAAAGCAGCCCCTGTGACTTCAAGGGGGTGAGAGCAAAATACTCCCCTGGATTTCAGTGTAGCTTCTGATAAAGAAACATCTTAGATCCAGTCCTATCTTCACGTGTCTGTTCCCATGACCTGCTCAGGGAGAGGAACTGCTCTGTGAAACAGGGCTGGGGTCAGGAAGCACTGTGAGCTCTGCAGGGACCGTTCTTCAGGATGTGGGGTCCCAGGGTCCTTCTGGGCTCCCAAAATGTCACTCTCTTCTCCACTGTCACTTATTTCAACTGGAAAGTCCTGTACGTGTAGCTGACATGGTTTGTGGCTTGCTCTGTGCCTTTCCTGCAGGACAGCTGTGCCTGACAGCCACCTCTCCTCCAACCCCAACAGGGAAAGTTCCCTGCCCTGTGCTGGGCACAACTCAGTTTGTGGTCCCTGTGGGGACGTGCTAATCCTTGTACTTTGGGTACGGGTCTCCTCCAGAGCTGTGTGTGATGTGGGGGACTTACCCAGCCGAAATTTAACATTTAGCCTTCTGGTATGTGACCTACAGGTGACTGGAACACGTGTTCCAGAACTGAGGTGCCAGCCTGCTCCTATAGACCCTCTTGCATGGTTAGAGGGAGCCAGCCTGCAGTTTTCCCAGCCAGAATCCCTGTGAGTTGGCAGGGAGCCCTCAGTCACACGTGTCAGTGCTCTGCTCCATCTCTGCCGTGCCCCAGGCCCTGCCTGTGACACGGGGGTGACCAGGGGAGTTGGGCGGGTGGGGAGCAGGTCCCTGCTCAGGACACCTGCCTTGGTTAGAGCTCCCCTGACTGTCCTTAAAGATGCTCCGTCAGCCCAGGCCCTACTCAGGAATGGGTTTGTGTGGTAAGAGATTGGTAGCAGTTTTCCTTTCCTTTCAACACTGCATTTTTAATAGTATTTTGCCTTGTTCCTAAATGCTGCATTTATTTCTCGGGGTCTCAGAGCTCTGCTGCCACCAGTTTAACACCTGCTGGGTGACTCTCAGAGAAGAAAGGCTCTATGTAATAATGTGTGTGTGTGTCTGTATTTTTTTTCACTTTAGCTCTGATGTGAAAAGCCCTGTCTGGGCATTTAAGCGGCGTGGCTTGTGATATACACCAATTTATCTGCAAGTTGGCAGGGGGTTTTTTTCCTTGCCAGCAGGAGAAGGAAGGAGACCTGGGACCTCCTTCTAGTGAATTACTTAGAAAAACAGCCAACATTTAAAATTACGGGTTTGGAATTGAACTATAAATTCCAGTGAAGTAAAAGATCCATGAATAATATGTCATTAGGCTGAAATATAATTTGTTTGTATGTTTTAAGCAGTAGAAAGGAAACAGGATATAATTCCTATTAGCAACGTATATATTTTCCCCAAGCAAGAACCAGCTGCCTGATGGAAAGTTTATGTTTTCTCTGTAAATGTTTTTAACTGTTTGGTTGTATTGGGTTCTTTTTCCAGTGGTACACAGAGCTTTAATCTCTCCTGGTTCAGCTGGGTAGATGTGCTGCTCTCAGTCTGGGATTGTGTGCCCTCTGTTCAGTGTGAGCATGTCATGGGTTGCCACAGATTCAGCACAAGATCCAGAAATCAAGAGTAAGTGTGTCTGTCTGCTCTGATTGGCATCTTGAGAATTACAAGCCAGGCTCACAGAAGATCTTCTCACATCTTTGCTCAGATCAGACCAACTGTTCTGTGATCTGGAAAACTCTGGTGAAACAGGAGGAGGTATTTTTACAAGGGACTTTTTGCATTTCTCACGTAGTGTTGGACCCAGCGTAATCATAGAGCACTTTTGGTGTTTTTAAATGGGGACCATGTGATTTTTTTTATGCCAGTAGAAGTCTGAGTGAACAGGATCACTTCTGTTTGAGACGGAAATTTCCACAGATCCTTCTACAAAAAGGTTTAAGGCATTTGTGGTGGCCTTCAGTGTTTGCCCTTTCAGTGAGCAGAGGTGGATGCCAGCTGAACAATCTGGAGTTTCTCTCATTTTCCTGTATCTGTCTCCTCACTGGAATGATGGTGACATTGTGGCTGCACCCGCTTATCTCACAGCAGGTAGCTGTGGAAGGCAAAGGCTTCTAGAAAACTATTTTTTTTAGAATGATTCCAGTTTAACATATATGGGTCTTATCTTGTGTTTAAAGTCACTTTGGGTTTAGTTTGGAGGGTTTAGTTAAGTTCACTTTGGGAGGCTGGAGTACGTGACTTGGTTTGAGAAGTTATGCTGGCTCCAAAGTGGTGCATCCCAGGGGTGAGTTGGGGCTCACAAAGAGCTTTTGTGGGTTCTGAAAAGGTTCCGAGCTTCCTGCATATCTTAATGACCTTGATAAGGGCTTGCTCTGACTTCAGCTTCAGAGAGATTGAGAATTAAAAAGAGGACAAGTTGTTCAAACATGCTCTGTGTTGACACCTGGCACTGCATGAGGCTGAAGGAGCAGTATCTGTCCAGCAACACTTGTGTACTGTAAATGTGTTAACTCTGGGAGGTCCTGGGCCACTCTCACTGCTTGGAACTGGAAGCAACTCAGCCAAAGGCAATGGAAGAGCATTTCGATAAAGATGGCATAAATAGAAACGTGGTGGAGACCTGCAGCACCCCTGTGAATCCTGGGCGAAGCCAGAAAGAGTTAAAGAGCTCCTGTCCAGGGAGTAATGGCAGGAGCTGCCATTTGGTGCTGACAGACAGGGAGTCACTTGCTGCCTGCAGCTTCTATCAATTTCCACTCCGTTGTCAGCAAGTTGTAAATAAAACCTCTGCTGGGCTGCTCTTTGTGCTGGCTCTGGGACTGCAGCCGCCTCCGGGCGAGCTCTGATGGATATGGAGGCCTGATGGATATCCAGGGGCCTGTCTGTGCCTCCAGCCATCGCTCAGGGCAAGGGAGACATCCCGGCATCCCGACATCCTGCTGGCATGGCCTCACAGGCTTCCAGAGGCAGGAGGAGGCCCAGGGCACTGTGTGTTTCTGTGGGGTTGCTGGTTCACCCCAAGGAAATAAACTGCTGTCTGATGTGAACTGGGCTTGATTTTTTGGCAGCTTTGAGAGAGAGAAATAGGATTAAAACTAAATGGAGGAATTCCTCTTTTCAAAAAGAAAAATGGAAGAGGAGGGAAAGGGTCCAGCTCGAAATCGAGCTTAATGTTGCTGCTCACTCTTGGAGTTGCTCAGAAGGCATCCAAAAACTAACTCATGTATTTTTGGAAGTACCCTGGCCCAGCACGGTGAGCTATGAAACAGGGGCCCCGAGCTGTGCTTTGTGGCTCCACAACCAACTCCTGCGTGCGATGGGGACCAAACTACTCAGGCCAGCTTTTCAGAGGCAGTCAATAATTTTTGGGCTGTCTGGTTTGGGAGTTTCCAAATCCAAGCAACTTCCACTGGCTTCTGTTGGTGGTTGAGGGGAGGCAGAGCCTTAAACAAACAAACAACCACCACCCCCTGCTGCTGCTGCCGCTGCTCAGGCATCCCGGCTTAAGACACCCGAAGTCTGCAGTTACCAAGTCCTTTTTCCTCACCAGAAAATGTTGACTTTCATCTTTGTGTGGTTTTTCATCCATAAAATAACAATGTTACAACCAATTGCTTATACCTGATAGTTGATGTAAGGATTAAAAAATAGTTAGTTTCCTCAAAGAAAACAGTTGTGAAGCAAACTTTCTAGATGTGTTGCCAGGGCTTTCATGATGGCCCTGTCTCTACGGGAGGTGAAGATGCTGTGTAACTCTCTGTTTTGAACTAATTTAGAGCATTTCTTTTCAGGGCTCCTGCGAGTCTTGTCCTCTCTGAACATGGGTGTTCCCATTCTCCAGTTTGTTTTTCACATCTGTGCGGTCATCTGGAACAGCCCAGTTCCCTGGGGGAGGCTGTATGGAGAGCATTGGATTTGAGCAGTATGGTTATCATCCCCAGGAAATGGTGATTCGAGATCACTCCAAAGCAGCAACCCCAGGAGGACACTGGCAAAACTGCAGCTTTGGGGGGTTTGAATGGCGGCTCTGGGCCCCAGGTCTCTGAAATAAGGCTGAAAGCTTTTAGATTCTATTAAATGGGCATTTTTATTTGCATTTGCTGCTGTGATAAAAGCAGGGGCTGTTCATGTCTCCTCCTGCCTGAGGGCAGAGTGTTTGGTGCTGTAATTTTAGCTGTTCAGCATCTGCTCTGTTCCACCCCTGCTCGAGAAGGGGACTCAGCACTAAACTTTCCAGGTCTGTCTGCAGTTGATCTGCTTCAGTCCTACTGGCATTTTTGATGGGAATTTTACGACTTCTTTCTTGCAAGTTTGGTACACATTTTGTTTTCTTTGGAGCCAGTATTGGCTCCTCGTGCCTTTCTTTTGGAAGCTCCAGTGATCAATGCCTTTGGTTGTGGGAACTCTTGCAGAGAAGAGTTCTGTCATCATTTCTGGGGGTACGGGAAAAACAGATGAAGAAGTGTAATATATGCCAAATATTATCCTCAGAACTGCTCTTATCTGATATCTGCAGCTGTACTTGTTTAATGTTAATATTATTTTGCTTAGCTGGACCTTTCTTTAGAGAAATTTTTGTTTAAAAAGTGGAGTTCTCTGAAATCAGGCATCTTTGTTCAGCAGCTAGAATTATCTGTGTTGGTATCTGTGTGTGTGATTTGCTTTTACTGCATTGGGATTTTTTTTTTAATACTCTGTGTTTTCTAAAGTCCCGTTCTGGTGGAAGCCATCAGGAGGAAAGGAAGCCATCAGGTTTCAGAAGTTGGATGCTCTCCACTGGTCAGCTGGATAAGATACAACACCTTATTTTTAATCTGGCACTGCTCTGCCACCCAGATTGGCACCTTGGGTAGGCTCTTGGAAAAAAATAGGAATTCTTGGGTAGCATGAGCCAGCAGGACAGATTCTCCATTTGTGTCATTGTCACATGTGATGTTTGTGCTGCCTTATGCTCAGTCACCATCTGCTCCTGAGCCTGTTAAGTCATCTGAGCAATTAGTCCAAGGCTCATTCATCAGCCATGGACTATTTATACTTATTTTTGGATCCCGTTCGTCACAGTGCCTGGACCTAATGAAGGGAGTATAATGAGGTATAGATGCCAAGGCAGGTAAATGAAATAAGTAAAACTAAAAGTTCTCATATCCCCCCAGTAACTTTTGTAACCAAATAAGCTGATTTTGGAGACAGAGCACTTGGCCTTTTAAGGGAAATCTGTTGTTCAGTCTGGTAATTCAGGCTAACACTTAATCTTTAACTTCTGCAGCACTGTTATGACCCAAGGCAAGGCATCCATCCCTTTTGTGAAAGAATTGTAATCCAAGCCTTGACCATTCAGGATAGTGGTGATAAAACAGGAGCTATTAAAGCACTCACTGCACAAAGCCAGCAGTTACAACAACATTTTTAATAGGTGTAAAAGTGTCTAAAAATATTACCTGCCTGCACAAATAAGTTTAAATCGGAATAAGGAGTAGAGTCTCTTAAACACATCAGCCTAAGATTCAAAAAACTTTTTTTTTTTTTTTTTAAGTGAAAAGCTTAAATAATTTCCCCAGAAAGCCAGTTTGTAACTTAAGCCTTCCCAGGGAATGATCCAACGTCCAGTCTAATCGTTTTATGTGACTATTTAATCTACTGTTTAACAAACAAAAATACTTGCAGTACCATAGCAACTACTGCACAGATTGGTGCCCTTGGGACAGAGATCAGCTTCCTGATCCAAAGCAAACCTGCCTACTCTGTATTCTGAGATATACTTTAGGGCAACCTTGTGGAATCATAAGGAAGACTTTCAAATGCAGGCTAAAATGGACTCATTTTTTGGATGTGGATGTTTCATTCGCTGGCCCAGAGATGCATAAATGTGCTCCTTGCTTTGGGATAAATAGCCATCCATAATTCTTCAAGGCTTCAAGGACATGAAGAGTTCCAGTCTTTTTCCTGGATGTAGGTGTATTATAGCTAGAAATCACTTTATTATTTGTGCATAAAACCTGTGTGTATTGAGTTTCAGAGGAATGCCCAGCTAATGGTTTTATATTTAAGGTAATAAAGAACCTCTTCTACTCTGACTGTGTCTGAAAAGCTTTAAGAGACTCTGCAGAAGCTTTGGTTTTGATAAAAGGCTCTGTCATGGGTCTAGACCCCAATACTCCTGATTGGCTTCCTGTCTTCTGGATGTTTATTCCACAACTTCACTGCTACAACTGAGGGTTTTCTGCTCTAGCCTTTCATATGCTTTGCTCTGGTGCTGTTGGATCTGCAGCATATGGAGGAAACTACCCTGGACCACAGAACAGCTCAAAACCACAACTTAACTGTGATCCTATTTCAGTCAGTTACATCTGTGTCCCTTGATGAATGTGCCCTGGACATATGGCTGTCCTGGCACAAAGCAACTGGGCTTTATTCTGGAGAGCGTGGATTTATCCTTAGGCTTGAAATGCTTCCAAGTCTTCCATAATTTATTTTGCATCTAGAGCTGGTCAGGATTTTCTCAACAGAACTCATTTGTGTCAGAAAACACTGACTCTGTGCGATCTTTGCTGTTGTTGTGAGAGATGTGTCAAAACTGTTGGCAGGAGCCAGAGTGGCAGGGGTGATGCTGGTGACCAGCTCCAGGTCTCCTGGTGGGCTCCGTGGCTGCCTGGGAAGGGTGGGAAGGGATCAAACCAGGGTGAGCTGGGACACTGGAAGGTGCTCATCAGCTGAATGCCCCACTCATCAGCTGCCCCCAGACTGGATGACATCCCAGTGGGTGCATCCTTGTCTTGGAAACTCTGCAGTGTGGTATTTCCTTTTCTCCTCTTGCACAACCAGCCAAATATTGGCAATTTGGCATTGTCTTTGAAGCACAAATCCCTCTCTGGTCTTGTTTGCAAGGGAGGTCTGACTGGGACAGAAGAGCTGGTTACTGTCCCTATGTGTTATACAGAGCATGGGGCTCTTCTTGGGTTGTTTCCCATTCTCTGCTTGGGTGCCTGAATCCTTTCATGGCATTACAGCCTGGCTTGCAGGCAGGAAAGAAGGGAGATATTTTGGAATTTGTTAATACTCCCAGGAATGTATGCTGCCATAAAAGTTTTTGGGTAGTGATGGTGTGACTATATAGTAAATATTTGTCTATTCCCTTCCCCCTCCACCCTTTTCTGCTTTTCTTTTTTCCTCCTGTTATTCTGTGAACTTTCATTTCTGCTGTCTGCTCTTTTGCATTAACAGCACCAAACAAAAGCTGTTAGTATGTTTGCCTAAGAGAAATAATTTATCATATATGTGTGTGTAAAGTTTGAGAACCCTTCTGGTTCAAAAGCATAAATAAAATGTTGAGCTACCACAATCCTAAAGCAAATTACTGTACTTCATCTAAAAAGAATCTGTCTTACATTGCAGGATCTCTGGGCACTCTGTGTAAAATGATACCCTACTGAGAAATAGAACTTATTAATGAAAGTTTTGACAGAGAAGATTTCACTTTGAAAATAATGTTCCCCAAAGCTTTTATAATAATTAGGTTTGAAACAAGGCTGTGCAGAAGCAGTGATTTCCAGGCTGAGTGATCAGATATAACTTTCTTCTCTCTTTTCTTTTTTCCCCTCTTCCCTTAAAATCCCCTCTCACAATTGGACCTGCCATAGATTTAATACTGGAAAGCACCAATATGGTGTAACAAAGACAAAAAAAAAGAAGGAAAAAGCAGGAGGATGCTTCCTCCAAGCTTTCTTGGACTTCTCCTTTTCAAATTATCCTTGGTCTTGGAACAATTTAAAATCAAAATTGTACTTTCCATTGCAACCCAAATAAACTGAGATCGGGGCCTTCCTTAATGAGCTCTGTCTTCCTCTTCTGTCCAGTCTGTGCCTTTGTTCTGCACATAGCTCGTTAATACCTGAATCACATTGATGCCCTGCTTTGCCACTTTAATTACTGTAATTTATTCTTAAAATCTTTAATTGCATACTTTTGCACTGTGCTTCTGTGTTGTACTTAGAGTTGTAGCTGGGTTATTTACTCGGAGCTGTGAGTCGATGTTTTCCCATTTATCCCTCAGGACGTGATGGGGAAGGTTGCTTTTGGTGACACTCTGTGGGATTTAGGGGACAGCAGGGCCCATCCATCTCCTGCTACAGCAGAACTGCAGGTGAAGCTTGCAAGGCACCATGAAAGCTCATGGGGTCAAGCAAAGGAAATCTTAAAGCAGTGGAGGTCTGGGTTAGATGCCCATGTCTCGGATTTGGGATTGTGTCTGTGACAGGAGAGTGGTTGTACCAGGTGTGCAGCACCTAACTCAGGTTAAATTCACTGGGAGAGTTCACAAATAGTTTTTCTCTTACGCATTCATTGGAAATAACTGCTCTTGCTCACACTGATTGAGGGGATGTGACTGTTCATGTCACTTATTGATTCTAGAGGAAATACTCTTAGAAATCTAATTATTGGTACAGGTAACTTTGTCAGGTTTGTTGCTTGGGCAAATCAGCTTATGGTCATTAAAAGCATTGTTCTAGCAAGGAGAAGAAGCTGCTTGTCCCCTCCCAAATTTAGATGATATCCACATGCAGATATTAAACTTGAAATTGCTTTGATAGTCTGGTACTTTAACTGGTGCAAATCCCATGTAGAAATGCTTATTTTGGGTTGCATTAGGAGTAGAGGTGGGTGTGTGCTCTGCTCACTGCAGCTTGATGAGTGTCAGGCCATCAGTTTAGCAGGCTCTGCCATTCTGTGCCCTCTCTGCATGCTGTGACACAAAGGACAATCTGCTGGCTAAAAAAACCTGAGTGTGCTAAGAAATGGTTCACCTGACTTACGTTAACCATTGAATCCCAGAATGGTTTGGGTTGGAAGGGGCCTTCCAAATTAAGCTCATCTTGTTCCACCCCCTGCCATGGGCAGGGACACATTCCACTGTCCCAGGTTGCTCCAAGCCCCATCCATCCTGGCAATCCATCCTTCCAGGGATGGGGCAGCCTCAGCTTCTCTGGGCACCCTGTGCCAGGGCCTCGGGTACCTCCAAGTACCCTCTTTTCTCATTTTCCATCCAGACCCTCAGTCAGTTCTTGGCCAGAACTGCAATGGGGGCATGCATGGAGTCTGCATCCTCACAGTCTGCAAGCCTGCTTTAAATTTTGGTGAGTACCAGCATTTTTAGAGATAATCCCAGCACTGATGTAGCTGGATGCTGCCCTGCTGGAGAGGTGCCTGTGGGATTTGGCAGTGACATCTGGAAAAGAGCTGAGTGTTGTGCCCTTGCAGCCTTCACCATGGAGAAAAAGCTCTGCAGGGCTGGTGTTGCAGTGATGCAGTTTTGTGCTTTCCAGGTGAATTCACTGTGGATACACTGAAGGCCATCTCGTTTTTAAAATGGTTTGCTGGCGGCATAGGCCCTTGACATGGGGATTTATCCTATACCTTGATATGGAATAGCATTATCTTAATTGTTCTTGGCGTGGTGCAGGACAGATCCAGCCTTTCAGGCTTCGGGTGGGAGGAGGGAGAGCCTCTGGGGAGCACAGGGGTGTTTCTCTGTTGTCTGGCTGCTTGATTTAATTGCTGGGAGTTCAGCTGCCTGAGTGGCTGAGTTTTAGTGCATGATTTGTGTTTGAGGTTTGTCAGGAGGCCTAGATCCTTGAACCAGCATGCTTTTTGCTTTTCGCTTTTTCATCTTAATTTTGAATAAATAAAACTAAATTATGGAGACAATTTCTGGAATTTTATCACTCTCAAAGCTTCTTCAAATACTGGGCCTGCTCAGATCCCAGGCAGCCAGGTCAGGAACATCTGTCTATCACATAACATCTGTCTATGAGTAAGACAGATAAATTAAGAGATTTTCTTATTGGTCTTAGAGTTGGGAATGGAAATGGAGACCTTTGCTGTGCTCCTCAGACCACCCTTCCAACCACATGCTTATGTTTCAGTGCTCAGGCTCTTCTCAAACACGTGCAATTAGTGATCTGTGCTGCTCATGCTATCAGGCATCTCCATTAAATTTATTATCCTGCAAAAGATCTAAGCTTTTGCATAGTTATACCCTGGCTGTGTTCCTTTGTGAATTATTTACGGTAGTATTTTTGGTCTTCAGTCATCCAGTTTTGGCTAAAACTCTTCTTCCTCCAGTTTCCTGCCATTTATCCTTCATGCTCAAAGCCAAACTTTTATATTGTCTGATTACCACATTTCAGATGTTGTTGTTCACCTCTACCTTAGAAGGAGCAGCTTTATCCAGCAGACATTACTGAAGCTGTAGGTAGCAGATGAACATTTTTTTCCTTCTTTAAAGAGAGGGTGTCAGCAGCTTTGTATTGAAAACAAGAAATTAGAAGCCTCTGCTTTTAATAAGCCAAGGTTATTTTGTAACATAGGGAGGAGTCTTGGTTTTTAACAATTGTGTTTTCGCCATTGATTTTGTTTGCTGCCATGTGAGTTTCTCAGTTGGACAATGAAAAATATTCCTATTTTAGCCAGATCTTACAGCAGGCACTGCTTTTTACTTCCATCAAGGGAAGTTACATGTGGGAAGGCTGCAAGGGATCAGATATTGTCTTTATTTATGTTGTTTTCTTTTCAGTTCTCATGCTCCAGGACAGTCCTGTGATCTTTGCTTTGTCAAGCAAATATTGCTGATTTTTTTAAAACCCAGCAGAACATGTCACCGGGAGTTACAGCTTTGGAATTTCAGAACAGTAAAAGCTCATCTGTGGAAAACTTAGGATTGAAGACAAACTTTACTATCTTCCCTCTAATTCTAACAGTGACTGCAAAGGTGCTGGAGACATGAAAGATTAATGCATTGCCTGTAGTGGCTTTATAGCCAGTGTAGCTGCAGAGAATAACCTGGTTTCTTACTGAAGGTGAAGAGGGAAAGAATTAACTCTTCTGATACCTGAGAGATGCTTTGTGAGTGTGGAAGTTGGTCCTTGCTATTAGAGATTTTCTGAGTATTTTTGACTCTAAATGTAGATATTATGTAGGCAGGATAAGACTAAGTGGGTGATAATGTTTCAGTAAGAAAAAAGGAATTACTCTGAGGAGTCTGTGATAGAACAGCAGCAGCAGAAGATATCTGTATATATGTGCGTGCCTGTGTCTTCTTTCACTCTTGCCCAATCCCATACAAATTAAACTATTTAATCTTCCTTGCTCCATTTTACGAGCTGTGCATGGGTTCACATATTAACTCTAGTTTGTGTTAGCTGTAACAGCATTACAGATGATGGATGGACTGTCGTGCGTGTCCTTGTTCATTTAATAGAGATGGGAACATTTTTCCTGCTGGCAGGTTCTCATTTCTCTTTCTGCTTTCTCTGTTGCTGCCTGCTTGACAAGAAGATCTTTGTTCTGTAGGAGTTCATCTGCTCCTGCTGTTTGTTCTGCACCTGGAGTCAAGATATTGATTTGTGGCACTGTGTAATCCCATCCAGAGCAACCCACTGGGACAGCCTGAGCAGCGTGGGGATGCTCCAGGTGGGAAGGACACAGAAGGAGGAGGGTCTTTGAAAACAGGAGAATCCTCGCCTGCAAATACCCTGCAAAACAGAAATGTGAGGACAGCCCCATGGCGTGAGTCCTGTGGGTTTGAGTCCTGAGATCTTCAGCAGTGCCTATAATAGTAGTAAAGGGTCTGTTTGGGGAAAATTTTTGACAACCTTTAAATGCCCAGTGTGGTCTCAAGTTTCTCTTTGGAGCATGGCTTTGCCTTGAACTATCCTTTTGGGGATAGCTCTTCTCCCCCTCCCCACCTGCTTATCTCCTTATCTCTTTCATGCTAAACTGTAGGGCTTGGTTAAAATAACAGTGGAGTTTTTAAGGGAGCCAGAACAACAACAACAAAATCTCTTCAGTGAAGTGGCTGCAGGTCCTTGATTGCTTCCATCCCATCTTGCCTTGGGGCTGTTATTTTTGCTTTCTTGGTTAGATGCTTTATGGATATTAGCATCCCCTTTCATTGTGGAGACTTAAGTATTTTGGTACCAAATAGTGCTAAACTTGCCTTCATGTGAGACGAAATGACCAAGGAAATCTGGCTCAGTTGCCTTTTGTAATATCTGCAGGTTAACTTCCAGTTTGCTTTATCTTCCTCAGTTATACTGCTATAGGTGTCAGCTGCAAACTTGTTCATGGTTGAGTTTATACCAATGATACACACCCAAAAAAGGAAGAGGCTTTTTCAACCTTGACCTGCAATAATCCAGCTAACCAAGTGTGTGGAGAGAAGGTCTACCTTTAAAACAAGATGCTTGAAACTTTCAAGGTCAGAGGAATAAAAACTGTTGTGCATTTTTTGCTGCTTTAGGAGAAACAGCTCTGTGGACCTCTAGTGGTCTAAGGATCAGACTTTTAGCCACAGCTTTTATCTGGAATGTAACTTTAACACGTTTCAGAAGTTGTTCTAAGTTTATAGACCTGGTCTCTATATGTAGAACTGCTTTACTGAAGAACTGCTGGGTTCTGCTTTGGCACTTTAATGTCAAAAGCTGAGCAACATTTGAAAATCTAACTAAAAGACCCTTGCCCAGCAAAAGGGGGAAAACAGTCCACCCAGTCAAAAGAAAATGCAGACATAAAGGAAGAATCTAAGGTCAGATTTCACCCCAAATTTAGGGCCTGTGTTCTCAAAAAAACATCACTCAACATTTCTTTCAGACTTGGACTTCACAGAACATTTTTTTCTCTGAAAAATGTTCTACCAAGAGAAATGTTTTTCCTCCACCAAGATGTGTGTGTGTAATACAGAACATGGTATCCTTTACATCCCCAGCACTCCCACATTTTCCCAGCACATCGAGAACCAGTTCAGTGAGAGAAGCTGGGAGCTGTCACCCAGAACACACGAGGGAAGCAGGTTCTGAAACCATACAGTGTGAAAAACGTGGAAAGAGGAACATTTCTCAAATTCTCCATTTTAATAATGCAAGTGCATCCAAATTATTGCTTGAAGTGTTGATTTCAGTTGTCAGACTGATGTTCTCTCTGCTAGGAGGCAGTTTTTGAGCTCAGCCGTGGTGTGCAGGATGCAAAGGCTGCACATCCCACCTGGCCCCCTGCTCCCTGCTCTAATAGAGACCTGATGCTGTGGAAACACCAGGGAAAAGGGGAACCAATCCCAGTTTATGGTGCACTGTCCCAAACAGTTCATAAAGCAGTGCTATTTTCTTTAAATTGCTAGTTAGTCCTCACAAAAGAGCATTGTATGGCCACTCAGTTGTTTGTATTCTTCCCTGCCTTTGGTTGTCTGCTTCTCTGAAACCAGATTTTATTGCAGCAGTAACTACAGAATACTCAGAGCATGAGAAATTAGATACCTGAAAGGGTGAATCTGGGTTTTTTATATGTAATTAGGCTGTGACAATCCCCACAACAGACTGGAAGGGGGAAAATTCAGGTCAGCTTGCGCTTATCCAGCTGCAGCAGATAGAGAAATGTAGTAGAAAGACAGACTGGCTGCCCCATTCCTAACGTGCAGTCATGGCAGAGGAGAGGACTGTGAAACTGGCCCGAGACCATCGTTTCATTTGGGAATGTGTTCATAATAGTTACTGTAATTTTTCATAGACCTGAGCACAAATTTTCCAGCAGTTCTCTAAAATGAAGCTGCTGTTGGAAATAAAGGTGCAAGTTGTTTAGTGTCAAGTCATGCTTCAGAGGATTTGGAAGCAGCACTTGCATTCAAGGTTCCCAGTATTGTTCCTTACAGATACCAGTTGCTCCACAGAAAATCTTATTTAAATGCAAATGGGCTAGCAAGGCTGAAGGCACAGCGTCAGGATTTCTTGCACCTTTATTAACATTGTAAAAGTGTTTGTGGGGTTTTTCTTATTTCCTAATTTCTAATTTTCTGGTGGACTGGATAGGTTATTTTTTTTAATCACTTGGAGTTGATGGGAGGTGTTTGAAACAAAGGTGATGGACCACCTTCCCTGGTGTCCGTGGCATGGCTATGTGTGCAGTTCTTACCTTTCAGTGCTCTTTGGGCTCAGCTCATGGGATGAGGGGAATGAAGCAAAGTGATGCTGCCTGAGGAGCAATTCAAGCAATCTGTGTGCACAGAGCCCCAGATTTCAGACTTCTCTGATGTTTATTGTCATTTGTCTTGCTCTTGAATTTTGCATCGCCATTAGAAGAGCTCACCCTCACCTTTAGAGGCACTGGCTTGGTTTTTTTCATCCTGAAGTGCCTGAGTTCCCTGTGTAGCTGTGGCCACTGCTTTTGGAGATGGAGTTCGGATCTCAGCCCATTTCTGCTGACTAATTCAGTGTTTGTGATGTGAGGAGGCCACAATTAGTAGGTGAGAGATGGATGTTGGCACAAAGAAAATGAGAGGAGGCAGCAGATGGACAGGATGCCACTCAGCGATGTCTGAAATGGAAGACAAAGATCTGGTGTGCAAGTTGGGGTCCCTTCCAGCAGGAAAGTGGGCCTTTGTCTTGTGGGACAATGTTAGGGCACAAAGCCATCCTATATGCTTGGAGTGGGGAACTTAACAAATGAGCTCATTCCTACTGAAACTCTAGCACTCTGAGCATATTACTACTATGGATTAATGCAATTTATTTCTGTCACTGACTGATTCATAGGGTGTTCTCCTGCAATTTGCAAAAGCACCTCGTGAATCATTTAAGTAGGAATTATAAAATTAAATGCTTCTTTCCTCTTCTGACGCTAGTCCTTGGAGCCAGGCTATCTGGGGGAGGTGTGAGGGAAGGGTGTGTGACTGTGCACAAAGAGTCATGTCAGCAGTTTCCCCTCTCTGCTTCTCTCAGATCAGAGCTTGGGGGATATCAGGATGTCAAGGAACCCTCTTGCTCTGCTTCACATGCTCACGTTGGAGAGAGCGTTGACTCTCACTCCACAGCTTTGCATGGGTTTGGTGGATCAAGTGCTACATCCATTTTATGTGACCATCTGTGTTTTGTGTTTAAGACCCACTTACACTCCTCTCCTGGCAGATTGCAGGCTGCCTGCAGGCAAATTTCCCAGATAGGCACCAGCTTTGTACCGTGGGCTTGGTGTCTGGCTTTAGCAGATAACCCTGAGCATGGCCACTTCCTTTGGCAGACCATGGACACGGGCTGTGGCCACCTCAGCCTGCCCAGACCAACCAACCTACGGATGGACAGGTGTTATCTGCTCCTCCTGTGTGTCTCCAACCTCCCTGTGATTGCCATCACACTGTGGTGCTAAGATCAGGTACCTGCTCCTCCAGGAGCTGTTCTCCCTCCTTCACCTCTGGAGTCAGTATTTTAGGTATTATTGATTTATTCTTCCTTCCTGCCCCTCCATCCCGCCTCCTTTTGTGAGCCACTGGTTGATTCTGTCTGTGCCCCAAAGTACTTCAGTCAGTTGGTATTTTTCCCTTTGTTACCACCCTGACACTTTGGAGTGGGGTTCTGGAGCTGGGTTTGGTGATGTGCTGAGCATCCCCCACTACTGCTGGCCATACACATGGGATCATCTCAGCCCTAAAGAGCACTTCTACAGTCTGTGTATTTAGAGAGCAATGAGTTGGATATTTAGTTGAATAAACTGAGACCTAGAAGGATGGCACCTTCTAGCAGGTGGACCAGTGAACACCGCAAACTGTCGGAAAGCCAGAACACTTCAAAAGTATGATGTCAAAAAGTATTTCTGAAATAATTTGATTCATTAGCCAGAAACACTGAATCTGTTTTACCTATAGTGTACCTTTTCCAAAGGGGTTTAGGAAGTGAAAACATCAGGTGTTGTTTCATTAGAGTATTCCTGAGTTTGCAGGGTTTTCTCTTTTTTTTTCTTTAAATGACTATGCTGTAGCTTTAAACCCCCAGAATATTGTAAACATATTGCAAGCATATGCTTTCCATGCAGAAAACCACAAAACAATAAACCTAATGTTGAAAACCACATTAAAATGAGGGAAAATCACTTCACTAATGTTTTGTTTCATACAATTTTTTAAGACTTGGAATGGAGCTGAGTCCATTCTCTTGGCTGCTAATCAAAGAGCCAGCATGCTTCACAAAGGAAAAATGTAAACTTTGGAGGGCTGACGATTTTACTTTTAATGCCCCTTTCAGACAGTGGTTTTTATGGGTTAACAAATGTTAGCCAATACTTCTCTAAGAGAGACAATCAGTACTTGGGTATCTGAGGGTAGCTGAGTTCCCTTTGGGGGACCTGGAATCACTTAGTTCTTGTTAGCCCAGTGATTAGAGCTGTTGAGTTTTCAGTGTGTCACCATTTTTGTAACCTGTTAAGGAAATAAACAATATTTACAAAGGGAAATAAATTAATGTGGATTCCTCAGTTAATTGCATTCATGTCTTCCTAAATCAAGGTGCTTTATTTGGATTTGCTGGAGGGCTACAATTCTTGTCAAAGGCTGATTGATTTTGACTTTTCTGTGCCTTCATCTGGATCTGATTCCCTCTTGTAAAGTCGACTAACAACAGAAACAGCTGATAAAAGGGCTTTTCACTTGGAGCCCTTTACAGCTGTAATTGCGAATTATCAGCCTGAATTAAGATAGGGGAAAATTATTAGTAAAAAGGTACTTGGCTCAAAAAGTTCCATACATCGTAATTTTAGCTAAGTCTTCTGGCTGCTTTCACATTACATCCCCTGATTATTCAGAAGCATGCCTGCTGGTCTCAAACTCAATTAGATGATCTCCTTTGTCCATGAGATCACCTCTGGTTTTGGCATTTATAAAACTTTTTGGAGGTTTAGAAGATTTGAAGAGGCCAGGGTGCAATGCCAGCCACAGGGGCCATGCACTGCTCTGCCTTCCCTGACTGAATCATCTGCACTGGGGAGAACTCGGGTGAGCACACAGGGACTGGCAAAGGCTACAGGGGAGCTTTGCACTCCTGCAAGACAAGGATATCACAAATGGGAGCAAACCAGCACTCCTTTGGCATTTCTCAGTGCCCGAGGGAGAATCGCTTGGGAATCCAGAAGTGAGGGGATGTGGAGTGGAGGTTCATACTGTTGAGTGCAGTCACTGATCAAGAAGCCATTTCTCTTTTGCCTGGGAATAGAACAACAAAACCAAAGCAAGTCAGGAGCACTCCTGCCACTGAAGCTGCTACTGCAGGGTGGTGCTCTGGTGCCATGGATGAGTGCAGTGTGGGAGTAGAGGCTGGTTTATCTCTTCAGTGTCTTCCTATAAGAGTTTTCACGGGGGTGAGGCACCTGATTCTCCCTGTACTGCTGGATTTCTGTATGGAACATCCTTCCTTGAAGGTGTCAAGTGATTTGCTTTGCGTGGGGTGTGATCCAGAGCTGTGAGAATCTTGAACTGAGCAGTCAGTAGATGTCAGTAGAAACGGAGCCATTTCTCACCCTGTGGGACTGGGCTCTCCCCTCAGTTCACCAGAGCTGGAGGTGTCTTGGCTGTGTTTCACTTATTGGTGATTCTTCTCCTGGTCAATGCTCTTTGTGCACACTCCTAAGCAAACCAGGTAAGCACGGATTCTTCATTTCCTTGGCTTTATTTCCGAGGCACCAAACTTCTGCCTGGCTCTGCAGCTGACCTCTGCCTCAGTTGTTGACTGGCTTCCCTTGTAGAAAAGGTTGGAAAAGACCTCTGAGATCATTGAGTCCAACCGAACAGACCCTCCACAGGCTCTGCTGCTGCAGCACCTGCAGTACGAGCTGTTCAGTGCTCAGGGCTGTAGCTTTTTTTCTTGGCTATTGCCTCCCTTCCCTCAGAACTCCCATTTGCTCCTATGATAGGCCTGGATGTAGATGTACTGATGTACCTTCAGTAAGGTGGATATGTGTAATCTGTATAAACATGCGCTATTGCTCTGCATCCATTTAGTCTGGTGGAGTTCTGCCTTCATTTTGACTCCTAAACCTGCCTGGCTTTCAGTTATAGTTGCTCTAGCTGTTCTTTAAGTATTTCCCACTTTTTTTTGGTGTTTAATTTCCAAGACATGCTATAGAATCCTCATTGATGTTCTCCAGGGCATTTTCAATCTACTGCTCAAATAGAGAAAAATCTTTACATTCCTTTCTCGAGTCCTTATGGTCTCCTCAAGAGCTCCTCAGATCTGCTGATAAGATCAGAATGCTCCTAAACATCTGATGGATGTAATTATGGCCAGCATGATTGTGAATTGTGAAGATTAGGAACACCACAGTGCTCGACAGTGTTGGCTGCTCAGCAAGTCACACCGGGGAGTTCCTCCTCTCCCAACACATGTTCACCCCTGCCTTGCTGTGCCTTAGTGTCATCTCAACCAGTGTCTGAGTCATTGGAATTTTGGAGTGATCAGACTTCTGGCTTCTTTCCTTTTTTAAAAGATGTGTAGCAACATCCCTAATCCATAGCCCAAATTTAGTATCCTGAATCTCTGCCCAAAAAATCATCAGATGAAAAGTCTTTAAGCTGTTTCCTTTCCTCTCTGGGTTCTGTTTTCCCATCTGTCTCTCCAGCAAGAGCCATTTGCTCTCCCTCCTCCTCCAGGGAGTCTCTGCAATGCTAAGGTGGGACTGAGGAGGGAATGCTGCATCATTGCCACCTCTTTAGAGGATGGAGTCAGGCATCTGGCAGGCTGGTGCTTCTCATCTGCTATCTCAGGCTGCAAACATTTCTTTTTCATTAAAAATTCCACAAGACATTTAGTTGCTTTGATTGAAAGTGCTGTCAAGGAGTGAATGAAGTGTAACCAGTGCAGAAGAATGTTCTTGTCTCTGCAGGGAACTGGGAGCAGGTGCTTGGGTGGGAGGATGGGCTGCTCTATGCTGCTGAGCACAGTCCAGGGAAGCTGCTGAACCACAAACCACTGGAGTCTGGGAGGGTTTCCAGGTCCAGTATTGCTTTGTGCTTGTCCTGTACACTGCCACACACAGCAGCTATTGGCTGCTATGGAAATTGGGATCCCAGGAAACCTGTGACACGGGTCTGACCGAATTCTTAAAGTGGTATTTTATATGTTGAGTTCTTTCTGTAGAAGAGAGAAGAGATTCTGTTATTTACTGTGACTGGCACCTTGTGTAGCAGGTGACAACCTGAGCTATTGCTTCCTCCCTTCCATCCCCTCAGTCCATCTGAGCAGCCTTAGCACAAATCCTGGGCTTTATCTGAACCCCTCCTTCTTCCCTCATGAGGTAAACCAGACCAAACTCAGGGGGTTGCTGGCCCTCAATGCCTTCCTGAATACAGATTTTAACAACTTTTCAGGCAGGACTTCTTTGTGTGTGATACTTTGAGACAGTGTTTGCCTTATCTATCACATTTCAACTCTTTCTCTTCGCTATGAACCAGTTTCTTTGGCCCATTATAACAAGATTGTCATATTCTTATGCAGAAGGAAATTTGTGTAACCTTAGGTAACCCAAAGTCCTGAATTTTGGGCCTTACCAAGTGCTGCTTACATATTTTTGAGCTAACCAGTGCTGGCTTAGGTGTTGTATGACAAAAGAGAGCAACTGTGTGCTGGAGGAGCCATTGAGTGGCAGCTGCTTGATGGAAATGTCACAATTCCCGAGTGTTCTGGTTGTGATTTGAGGCAGACCCAGATCAAGTACTTTGAGTTACAAGGATATTCAAAGCTTAATCCGGGAGATGTAGTTCAGGTATATCTTGTGCACCAGACACAGAGCAGAGTGGATTTTTTCCATGCCATAATTTTCCCCTCCTATCACAGTTTGGATTGGATCTGTGGTGGTTTTGTTTGGTTTTTTTTTTAGCACCTTTGTTTTCAAACTGTCCTCACCCTGTGTTTAAATGTACATCCCACAAGCCCACATGCCTGAAACAAATACAGCCCGTGTGGAAGCTGGTCAGGAGGACTGTTCTGCCAGTTCCCTCTGCTTGCCCAAGGACAAGGAAATCCCCTGTGCAAGTCTGGCCATTCTATTCCTCCTTTCTCTTATTCCACTTTGACTCAGCAGGTTTCAGAGGAAGCCTAGATTTTCATCTGGCATGGAAGGAAAAACAGTTACCTTCTCATCACAGCTCTTTGTAGAAAGGCTCTAAATTGCCATCACAGCTGTGTGTAATGTCTGCAGAAAAACAGGATCCATCCTGCCCCATGCCAGCCCCCGCCGGCTGCCCTCATTCCCGCGCAGATGGATCGGAAGCCAGCCGGGAAGTGACAGCCTGTTGCACACCTCCATAGCCGCCGGGAGCAGCTGGAAGTGCAATATACCATGGAACTGCAGTGCATGGAAGAACAGCCATCACTTATTCCCTCCTGGATAGTCTGCCTGGGTTGCTCTCGGATGTGCAGTTCCTCTTTCATCTGAGACTTGGCAGGCGGTGCTTTCCTGGTTCATTGAGCTCTTTTTCAGAGAGAGACAAAGATTTAACTTTTTTTCTTTAAGGCGGTGTGGAGGAGAAGTTGTTTGCAATCCATAATTTGGTTCCAAATTGAGAGCAGCAAAACTTTCCAGGAAAGGATGAGTTCCCC
The DNA here is from genome assembly GCA_013397725.1 of Rhagologus leucostigma. Lineage (NCBI taxonomy): Eukaryota > Metazoa > Chordata > Aves > Passeriformes > Rhagologus > Rhagologus leucostigma. The sequence goes on from VZTD01004418.1 coordinate 601,950, forward strand.
TTTGGCATGAAATTCAGTGGTTTTCGTTGTTTCTGGTTCGTTGCCTGACTTTTCAGAGATTGCTGAGCATATGCAGCTCTGCCCAAATTCACTGGGATACAGAGACTGAGGACTCCTGGAAGTCACACCTTCCTTGTTTAACTTAAGCTCATCTTACTGGATCACTGGAGGAACTAAACTTTAATAAGTGGCAGATTTATGTCATCCTTTAAATGACTTGCACCTCACACTGCATTTTCTTTTGATTAATATCAGGCAATGATTTAATCAACACTTTTAGTTACAAGCACATTTCATTCCTGGCTGGAAGTTATAAATCAGCAAACTCTACGAAAGGATGTAAATAGAAACCTACAGAATTGATTTGTCAGCCAAGAGGTACTAGTTTGTAACAACTGTTACTCTAACCATGAGAACGTGTTTTTACAATTAGAAAGAAATGTTCACTTCAAATGGTATATTACATTAAATAGAAAAAATATGCTGTCAGATTGGAACTCGAGCTGGGGTGATGGTGGAAGCAACTGAATAAACCAATGAGGAGAAACTGAAATGGGATTTTTCTCTGTAAACCCATTCAGTGATTTACCTTAAATATATTGTGTGTATAACTGAGTATAATCCAAATGCAAGGTAAACCAAGTAAAAGCAAAACAAAACCATAATCAAGGTGGTAAGGAATAACATTAAAGTAAATTGCCAAATATTTTGAGAATTTCGGGAGAAAAACCCCAGCTGCTGAAAAGTACCTTCTAAGGGGTGTTTAGAACTTCTGACATGGTGAGTCTGGAAGTGCTTGCCATAATTCTAGTTGCTGTGTTTGTTTTGATTATATGCTCTGTATGTTTTGACCAAATACATGAAACAACAAAAATTATAAGCTTCAAAGGAAATTGATTAAATTTAATTAGAGTTTGACAGAAAGGAAGAGTTTGAGTTAGACAGAAACAGCAGATAATAATAAATAATTGGGAGAAAAATGGCCAAACCCATATACTATTGTAGCCCTCTTTAAAAATGAGAGCTTTAGCAGCTCCAGCCTGAGGTGGGAGGGTCCAGAACCCAGGGGAATCTCCCCAAGGCTGTCTGGAGATGGGAGCAGAGAGGTGCTGATCCACAGGGACTGAACCACAGGGATCAAAAGAAAACTGCATGAAGTAAAGGAAGTCATTGCCTTGTCAATGACCTGATTGATAATTGAAAATCCTGGAAAACCAACTGATGAATCATGCAGATAAAGGAATTGCATGTTTAAGGAACTGGTTCAATGGATGTATGAATCCCAGTGCAAAGCAAGCAGATGGAATATTTGCAAGATCCCAGCTCAAACTGCAGACTATAATTTATGTTCCCAGTGTGGTAAAAATGTGAACATTTCTGTGGAATGAGATAAAACCTTCAGGGTTGGTACCCCCCAAAATGTGGTGGTCCCCGGTGCTGTAGCCTCCTCAGCAGAGGGGAAATTGCTCTATAATTGTGGCTTTGGTTTTGAATCTGAATGGTTTCTAATCACTAACCTAAAGGTGCTTTCAATAACTGTGCATCTGCCTGCTCTGCAAAACTTCTCAGGGTGCTTGGGCTTGGTTTGTTGGTTTGCAGCAGTTGGGTGCAAGTGCTTGTGCATTCCTGGGATGTGCCGGGAATGCTGCTGGGGCAGCGGCGTAGGCGGCGGGCACTTGTGGCCATGTGCTCTCCAATTTTTCAGCATTAGCATGCATGTTTCAAACGTTTTTTTTGGACCTAAGTGAGCAAAATTAAATGTAGCATTCAATTTGAGATGAGCCGCTGATTTATATAAAACACACACAAGATTGCCTGAAGTGGTTGTGGAGCCTCCAGTGTTGGAAACCTTTAAGAACCACTTAGGCAAACATGTCAGGAATGATAAGAGCTGAGCTGATCCTGCTTTAGGATGAGAGGCTGGGCAGATGGCCTCCCGAGGTCCTGGCCCCACGGCTGGAGGTCAGGGAGGCATTTCAGAACGAAATAAAAAACAAAAATCAGACCTCTGCAGATCAGCTCTGGCCAAGAAACACGCCCATTGTTAGCAAGTACAAAAGGAGAATTTGAGCCACTTGCACTTCATGAGCCTTTAAAAAAAAAACCCTCCTGAAATAGCATCCAGTTGTTTAAGTGACTCAGATTTTTTTGCTTTGACAGCGTGCTTGGTAAGCTACATTGTTTTGAATGATTTTCTGCTCAGTTCTGTGACATTTATTGCTTTTTGGATGAAAAGGAGAAAACTCCCCTAGGTCTGTTTAGAATTTGTTCATCTGTAATTTCCACGTATGTTTCCTTATTTAGCAGTTGGAGTTGGAAGTGTGTGTTGGCATTCCCTCCCTTCAAATTTATTGAGTTACACTCAGAAGAGCCTCTATTCCTCTCTGTTGGGCAATGCGTACAGAACAGCTTATTCAGCAGTTGCTAAATAGGTGATAGGTATGTGTGGTTTCTTTCCCTTTAGTCCTCTGCCTTGTTTCCAGCCTTGCCTATAGTCGCATTTTGGGTTGGGAATGGAGAGCTTGCTCTGAGAGCTGCCCCAGCAGGATGTGCCTGGTGCCCAGGTGCAGCCCACTCGTGGTGTCCCAGCCACACGTGTCCCAGACGTGTCCCAAACGCCGTGGCAGTGGCTGGTGGGGCCGTGGGACTGGCAGCGGGGTGTGCCGAGAGGGAGCTGCTGGCCAGCCCCAGCTCCCAGCTCCAGCTGCAGGGAACGGGGCCAGCAGGGGCTGGGGAAGAAGTTGATGTCATTGGGTTGACCTGGGACCCACCCACACACGTGCCCAGCCCCACTGTGGACATGAAGGAGATGACTGTCATCTCCCACTGTGCACCCTGGAGCACCTCCTCCCTTCTGCTCCCTCAGGGGTTGTGACTGCTGACTTGCTGCTTCCAGCCGTGGGAAAGGGTTTGGGATGGGGCCTCTAGGTTCAGGAAGGTCACTGTCTTCTGGTGTAGCAATCTCAGTCATGTTACTCTTTTTCCTCGGTATTTTTTTGTCTAGCCAGTCCCTCTTCTCTCTAACACATTTGTCTCATATGTGTCCCATGGCACCTGGATTGGAGGTGGGACAAGCAGCACATCTGGTCTGGATGCTGGGGGTGTTGGGAGTGACCTCCTTTGCTGCAAGTATTTTCAATCCACCCTGAGTTGTAGCTCTGGCTGTGGATGCCCTGAATCGCTGTCATGCTGCGAAAGGAAAGCTACATGTGGCTTCTCAGACATGGAGGTTGAATTTTTCTTTTTTTTTTCATTTTTGAAGACCCTTGCAGAGTTCAGAAGTCAGATCAGCGTTAACACAGGAGCGAAGTTGGTTAGATCTTAGTTCAGCTACCAGTGTTCATGAAGTGCTTGTCCTATTGATAAGGAGTGAGAGCAGCAGAAACGGTACAAATTCCTCTAACAAGACTTGCTCTTGCAGAGAGAGAAAATTAGGCGAATATTTCACCAGTAAGGTACAGTCACTTCAGATGAAGAGTGTGAGTGGATGTGCCCACCTTCCAGCTGGCTTGCTGACTGAGGAAACGTCAGGTGACAGAAGCAATATGCTCCAGATTGAGCCCATGGGCTCCAAAAAACCTCTACTAGAATCATGAGCAGAGGTAGAAAAGTGCCAACATTCAAGTAATTCTTTCCAAAATGCTGCCAGAAATGATTTAACAATGTTCCACTCCTAGTAGTTCTTCCTCATTGCCATTCATTTCTGGAGGAAGTCCTAGTGGCATTTTCGTGACTATACTTTCCCCGATTGAGATCAAGCTTGAATTTCAGCTCTTCCCTCGTGTTGTTCCAGTCCGTTGTGAATCCTCATTCCCCACCCTCTGCAGGCTCATGAAAATTTCCGTTCTGGCTGCAGTGGCGTGAGCAACCTGGAGGTTGGTTACTCATTTAAGCTCTTTTAATTTCCTCTGACCACTGTCTGGCAGAGCTAAAGGCTGCAGTACAGACTGTGGCCCTTTTTCCATGCAATTTGCAGTGTTTTTTCTCCTAGGTGAGGCCACTGCATGGGTCAGCCAGGAGAATCCAGTATTGCTGGAGGTTGCATGAGATTTTAAACTGCTTTTTATGTCTATGGGCTTCTGGTGTTTGTTTGTAAGTCATCACTTCTGACTCTCTGCAGAGGTTAATTGAACAAACCCACTGTATGGTTCAACCTTTTGGGTGAAGCTGGTAGGTGGTGACTCAGAAGAGCCAGTGGTTGGTCTCAGACTGTGCCTGGTGCCTCGTGAAAGATCCTCTGTGACATTTGCTGGTCTGTGATGATGAAGATGGGAGAGATCCCTCATCTCACATGGTTGTGGAAAATCTCTGCTCTGTTTAGATGCAGAGTTCCCAATTGTGCGTCCCAGCTGTTGGACCCAGCTGTTCAGTGAATGGCAGACACAATAATTTAACAGAAAAATACGTAAGTGAAAAAATGAAGTTGATGTATGAGAGTTCAGCTTCTCTGCTGTGGTTTGAAGACACTCATTCAGTTATCCTTGAGTTCCTACATAGATCATGGTAGGCTACCTGCAAACTTCAAAGCAGAAGTTGGCTCCTGTGTGTGTGTTTGGGGACAATCCCATTGTTTACACATAGGTTTAGGGTCCTCCCTTTCCTTTTAGTGTAGCTGATAAAATGAGAGAAACAGTGGTTTTAGTTTATGGGAATTCAAACCCTAAAAACCTACTGTAAATGAGAAAGAAATGCTTTGAATTCATGATGTGAAGTGCACAGGACGTTGTTGGAGTTCCAGGAATGATCCTTGTCTGCAGGTTAACAGCAGGGATCTGTGTTTTCAGGGGAGCGTTGCCCTTGTGGAAGGCTCAAGGAGCTCAAATCTGAGCAGTCTCTTGTGCTGAACCCTAGAAATTCTGGACGTTAGTGCTGAGTGAGCACTGACATTGCCACTGCTGGTGGCAGTGACTGCCACCTCCGAGCTCCCCTTGCTGCCCCTCTGGGCTCCTCAAACTGGAGAGTGAGCTCAAACCCCAGCAGATCAAACGCTTGTGTGCCACTGCTGCCCTGGTGGCAGCTGCGGGGTGGCTGCCCCAGCCTTTCAGCCTCTGCAGGGGCACTCCTGGCCCCTCTCCAGGAATCCTGAGAGCCGAGCCTTGTCTAGCAATGCTCCCCTTCTAATCAGAGCTGGAGGAAAGGATTCCTCCAGGGTCCGTTCAGAACAGGAGCTGATAAAGATCCAGAAGGTGATTTCACTCCTCTGTCCATTGATCACAGGCAACCCAGGGAGACCAGACCAAACATAGACATGTCGGCTGTGTCCCAAGGTTATGTGATACAAATGCTCTTGCTTAAGAGGTGGGGTTTTTTAAACTCCTCTTGATTATGTGGTCAGTGTGTTTAATTCCTTTCTCTGCTACATTATGAAGTAGGATAAAATCTCGGTCTCTGTTGCTTTCAAGAGTATTTCCTGCGTCTCCCTTCCTCCCAAATGCCCATTTCTTCTTGCCTAATGGCTGGAATCTGCTGGAATAGGACTGGGGCAGTGTGTGAAACCACAAATATACAGCAGCCTTTAGGAGGATCAGGGATCCGTGGTCCAGAATGCAAATACATGCTTTAAAAACGTTCCACTGAGCAGGAAAGGAGAGAGGATTAAAGTTTCACTTCCTTTTCATTTTTATGAGCTGAAGTTATTTGTCAGTTGGAAACATGATAAATTAGACAAACATTATCCTTTCCCTCCTCCAGGTTGGATGTTCTGCTTTGCATTTCACAGTGCAATGAATAACTAAGCTTCATTACCACCAGGCTGTCAGCACTGAAAGGCTGTTGCAGAGCTCTTTGCCTTTAATTGAATCGAGTGTGCTGTGCACCTCATTCATGGCTCCATGAATTTGTCATTCAGAGTGTGAATTGCAACAAAAGATGACTTCGGTTGGAGCATTGCTGCTGCCTGGTGTTCACAGGTCTCTTTTCAAAGCTCCACCAGCATCAGGTATTTGTACTGTGCTGTCATAATAATGGTATCGTGAAATAAGTACAGCAGGGACCATTTCATCATTTCAATTACGTGATTGAAAGGTGTGGGGAGCTGCAAAGCCACTGAGGTTAAGCATGCCATGATGTATAAATAGCCTTGGATAACTGTAAGCATCAAATTGGATGCAGATGGGTTTGTGGACTTTGCAAGTGGCTTGCTTAAGAATGTCTGCACCACACACCCAACCATGCATCCATCATGGTAGAAGTGCAGTGTTTGTCAGCAGGTCTGAATTATGCTAAAAATACCTAATTTGTACCTAATATTTTGTGTGAAGTGCTTTGCTGCAAAGGATGGCATTGTTCTTCCTGTGCTGCATTTACAAAAATGGTGGCACAGAAAGCCCTGGTGGCAGAGCAGGTCAGATAGGAGCTGGGGAGAAAATCTGCTTTTGGGGCAGCCCCGTTCCTGTGCCTGGGCAGGGATGAAGGTGTTCAGGAGAAATGTGGTGTGGAGCTTTCCTTATGGAGCTTCTTCCTACAGCAGCCAGCAGTAGAAAGTAACCTTTGAACGGAGGCAGTGAAATCTGCTCAAGGACTTTTCTCTTCTTGGGAATTGGTGAAGGGTCCTTTCCCACTGCCTCCCTCTCTGAAGTGAGGCATGGAAGCCCTCTCTGGCATTCCTGCATTGGCCAGCGGGAATCCCAGTTCCCTGGGATTTGGGTCTGTCAGTGAGGGATGGGGGTCTGAAGGCATGGCAGAGCCTGAGCTCCTGCCTGGCACATGCAGCATTCTCAGCCCTACAACTGGGAAATGTTCCTGTCAGCCACACCAGGGGAAAATGGGCTGGGGTGGAGACAACTTTTCCTCATGAGTCTGGATCACTGATTGGTGCCGTGCAGAGGTTTCATTTCTCACCTCAGGATTAAATCTGAGATTTAATCTTTATTTTTGCAGTGACTTAGTCTTCCCAGTGCTTTTGGCAAAACGGTCAGCTTTGATGTTGGTCTTAGCCAGACGCTCTCATGAGATGAAATGCTGCCCATCCCAAACTTCCCCCGCAGTTCCATTTAGCAAAGGAATTTTTGAGAAGGGTCTTTGGGTTGACACTTTCAAGTGCTGAGGGTACCCCTGAATTTTTAAAGCTTCTAAGTCGCCACCAGTCACAAGTTCCGTTAGTGTGTGACCTCCTGTTCCCAGCCTGAAGAAACAAAATGGGGCAGGATGGAGTCAGAATTTGAAATCTCTATAAAAGGGCTGTGGCCACCTCCAGCTTAGGTTTGGGAGAGGGTCACAGCTGTAGAGGGGTAGGTTTGGGTTAGACTTTACTGGGAGATGACACTTGGAGACTAAAGCCTGCAAAGATGTTTTCCTTCTGCAGTCTTGTTTTCAAAGACATTGTGGCAACAGAGCAAGAAGATGATCTTTTCACAAGGCTTCAACCCATCTGACCAGCATTAAAATTGCTGTTGTTGGGGTTTTAATTTGGCTTGTGAAGAAAGGGATGTGCTCCAGCAACTGAGGTTGAATATAGAAGCAGCTGAATTTTAGAGTTGCAACTCTTAAGTAATAGCTATGATGCTTCTATAAAATGTGCTATTTTTAAGTGTCGGTGCAGAGAAATGATCTATCCAAAAGGAACTTGGTGATCTATAGGCAGTACAGACTGCATAGCCAGGACATGTTATGTGAAAGGAGAGGGGAAAAAAATAAAACTGAAAAAGAGAATTATAGGAAACCAGTATCGTAGCACTTGGTGAGCAGTTCTTCAATAATTTAGGAAAGGTTATACCTGGTCTAACTCAGCATTAAAATAAAAACCATGGGGTAAGATTTGAGCTGTAACATTCCCCTGTGGTTAGTAGCGAAGTTTATTCTGACAAGCTAATGGGTTTTTTGTAGAGATATCTTTGGTCTCCTAAAGTCAAACTCGTGGCTAGTTCAAAGTTTTATGGCTGTGAGGTACCAGTTTTCATTTTCTATATGTTGCCATACTGTGCAGTTTTTATGGCTACACTAGAATTACTGATGTTTGTGCATACTTACCAAATTATTTAAATATCCTGGTGACTCTTAGCCCAAAAAGCACACTCAGGCTCTCCAGGGAAGTGCCTGCTACTCCGCACAGTTGACTCATGTGGTATACATTGCTGAACAGATTTGAAGTACAAGCTGAGAACAGAGGCCCTGTGCTGAGTGACTAAGATAAATTACAAAAATTGTGTTATTTTCAGCCTACATGCAGGAAACTCTGAAGTCAATGAACCTTAGGAAAGATTAACAAATGCAAGATGCTCTTTGTAATTTTTTTTTTTTTTTGGTATCGTTCTCAGCGTTTTGTTTCTTTATTTCTTAGTTTTGTTCTTTTGCTCTGTGTCCTCACCCTGTGTTATAGCCCCAGGCCACTGCTGATCTACCTTGGTGAGAGGCAGTGGGAGAAGATAAAAGCTTGGGACACTTCTTTTCCTTCATCTTTGTCTCACTGTTGGGATGCAGGAGAGTTCCCTTTAAACCCAGGGAAGAGCCACCTGTGATGAGAGGAAGAGTGAAACTGTCAGCTCTGGCATGGACATCACAGTAGGAAGCCCAAGGAGAAGCTTTTCCATTTGGAAATGGGCTGCAGGTGTAGGACGTGGGTGCCCCGCAGAGCCAGCTCTCAGCTGGAGAAGTGGGATGGGGCTGTGGATCCGGGGATGGAAGCAGATCCTCCTGCAAAGAGAGGCCTCCTGAGATGGTCGCTGAGCTCCAGGTCTGGAGTATTAATGGATATTTGAGTGTGTCTGTCAAATAGATCATAACAGTGAATGTGGCATGGGAATCCTTGTTCATTTGATTGTCATGTTAAAACCCCCCTAAACTCCAAATTAGTCTGTCTTGTAATGCTAATTCAAAACCAGGATAAATTTGCATGCTGGCTTTCATGAAAAAAATGTGTCTCCTGTACAAATTTCTGAATCTGGAGCTTTCCAAAGAAATACAGCTATTAATATCTCAAAGAAATGAGCTGATGTCTAACTAATGATCTTTCAGTGCTGCTGGGAACATGGTTTATATTTTTAATTTTATATGATGTCAGCAACCACTTCTGGGGGCTGGCACGTATTGTGGGCGAGTCCAGAACATTTCAGAGACCAGCCAGGATTTTCAAAGCAGCTGTAAGAGTTTTGACTCCTGGGCACTAAAGAAAAAAATGTTCTTTATGAGCTAAGCCCATCCACAGTGCTTGTTTCCCAGGCTGCCTCGTTTATTCAATAATTTGAGACAGTGTTAGATTAAATTTCATCTTCCAAGCCCCGTCTGCTGAAGCTGCTCACCAGCTCTGTCATTTATCAAGGACACTACATGCTGTCCTTGATTTGATTGCTGCTTGTCTGGAAACCACTAGCAGAGGGTGAGAGCACAAAGAAACAGGGAGGGGAAAAAGAAAGGAAGAAAAAGAAATCCGTGTTTTGTGAAGGCAAGGAGTCCCTGGCTAATCTGCTGAGCCCTGTAGTCCCCAGAAGCCAACTCCTAAACCAGAGTCCTGTCAAAAATGGGTTCTTCCCTCATGTAATACTGAAGGAAGAGTAAATTTACATCTTGTTCAGGGAGGAGAAGAAGCCTTTCTGAGATGTCTGTGCTGGACCCACCTTCTCTGGTTCTGATTTTTTTGTTTTGACTGCATCTCCAAACAATCACTGAAGATAAATAACACAAGCAGGGAAGCCTAGCCAAGTGGCTGAAATTACTGAACCTTTGAAGACTAAACACATGCAGGATCAATCTTCCCTGTAGCCTTTCCTACTGACACTGGATCATTTCTTGCTGCTACAGAAAAAATTGTCTGGAAATCCCACAAGGCCTCCCAGAAAGACTGATAATCCCTTACCTGCAGCAAACTCTAATGTGTTTTCCCTCAAACTTTCAAGCCTTCCTTGCTGGGCTGCATTTCTTTTTCTTACCAGTTTAGGAAGGAGTATGGATTAGCTTAATAACTCATGGGGTCATCCAGAAGTTGTTAAAGCTACTGATGTCTTTGAAAGCCTTGTTCTCTGTAGCAGCCAGAGCTTGTGCTTGGCTTGGAGTTAGCTACACTGTTACTACCCGTGACTTTAGTAATTGAACAAGGAACCTTCCTGTAGTGACCTTCATCTGCATTTGCCCAGATAATTTTCAAATTCATACAGAGACTGTTCTTAGCCAGGTCACAGAGATGTTTGCCAGTGTCTGTGTGCTGCTTTGGGCAGTGCTGCTGCTGTACAGTGTGGTTACAGTGCTGGCATGGGAAGAGCTGAGCGTTTATTTCCAGTGCTGGCTTTGTACAGAGGAATTGCTGCCACGCTCTGCAGTGTCTCCTGAGGTACCATTCAGTGAAGCTCATCAATCAGTGTGTCACTAATGACTGGAACCCAGCTGAGCTGGATGCTGCTACTGCCTGCTGAGAGCAGAGCTGGAGCAGGGAAAACATACCTGGGAGGTGGGAGCAGCGAGTGTGAGCAACCTGCATCAGATCCTTCTGCTTCACTTCCCATCATGGCATGTTCTAAGTGGAGGGTGCCACCAGCATCCAAAATAATTGTGATTGCAACTGCAGTCAGCAAAGTCCTTGGCTGTCTCTCATTGGGAATGAGATGCCTTGGCTGAGATGCCACTGTTGCTGCTTCAGTTTCCTTTCCTGAGGCAATATGGGAAGCAGCGAGGCTCTACAATAGTGCTGTGTTGCAGCCCAGAAACTATCAGAGGTTTGTTAGTGGTGTCTTCCTTTAAGTGCCATATGTGTTCAAACTCCTGTTAAAAACCATGTTTATATATTAGGTGAGCCAATGTGTTGGTCCATCCCAGTTCTGCAGTTGGTGATGTATCCCTGCTGTATTAGGAGTTCTTGCAGCAAATGTGTGTTTATTTGTGTGCACTTCTGGCCATCCACAAACTGTTTTTTTCAGCTGAGCTGCAGTTTCCTTACACAGCACTACTCAGCATTACGGTGCCTGAGCCTGACTCTGTGCAGCAGCTAAAAGATTCCAGCAGCAGTGTCTGACCTACACTGCTCAGACAGGGCTTCGTCTGACCCTTCTCCCTGCAGTTGTCCTCCCTTTGCTCAGGAGGAGCTGTCCTTGTTCGCTGAGTGCAGCCTCTGCCTCTCCAGCACTGTTCTTCCTTCAGTAACTTGTGTCTGCAGTGTTTCCACATTTCCTTCCTGAGCAGGTTCATCCCTCAGTCTTACAGCAAGTTTTTTTCTTGCTGGATGCTAAACCCTGGGTGTCTCCCCCTCAACTGAATCCCTGCAGGATGTGTGTATAAATTCTGAGATTGGGTCACTGTGTATAGGCAGAGAGGTCTGTTCTAGCATCATCTGCCGTCTAGAAAGCACTGTCTAAACAGATCAAAGGGAGCACTGTGATGTTAAGGCTTGGCCACAGTCCCAATCCCTTATGGTCTTCAAGCCCATCCTCCTGGAGCAGCTGCTTGTGGAGCTTCCACCAGGTGCCTACAATGAGGATTTGACACAGTGCCACTTGGCACTCAGCCCCCAGCACTATGGGCTCCAAAAAGCAGCAGAGGCTTAGTCCTGCTAGAGCAGACACTTTCCAGGTACTCTTCCCTTGATCCCTCTGTCTGTCTTCTTTATCCCAAAGAGCAGGAAAATCATGACAGAATTAAAATGGGATTTGCTTGCTGCAAAATCCTTAGCAGCTGTCTCCTCAAAAGCTGCATATTTTAGCAACTCTTCTGTGAGGGTCTGAGAGGTTGCTGGTGAGATGCAACTGTTGCTTTTTGATGAGATAAGGATGCATCATATCCCCCTCTCCTTTCTCTTTGTGCTGTCAACTTCCAGGCTCTGATTTCCGTAAGGGAATCCTAGGTGGGTTAAACAAGAACCACGTCAAAGATTTCTGTTCTTCAAAAGTCTGAGATAAAGAACAGAAATTCCTTATCAGTTACCCTTATCTTTGAAGCTAAGGAAAGCAGATGGAGAATGAAGGCACAGGGATCATGTTGGTCACACTGGATCAGATCAAATATCCATCTAGCCCTCGGTCTTGTCTCTGACAGTGGCCAGGAGCTGATGGCTGTGGAAAAGTGTGAGTAAAAAGTACTCTGCAGGCCTGAATCGAGCAAGCTGTGGCTTAGGCACGTCCTTAGCTGTGAGCTGATTTTATTCCTCTTTTTAGCCCTCAGTGGATTTTTCCGTACCTTGCTCCAACCCTTTGGTGAACCTGTGAAAAGTTTGGTCAAAGGCAGTGTCCTTGGGATGATGTTACAGTGCAACATTCGTGGCAAACAGTGACACAGCTTCACTCCCTGCTGTGTGGAAGAGCAGTTTTCTGCCACAAACCCTGGGATCTTGGTCAAGGCATTTTGTTTCCCTCTATGTAAAATGAGGATTACATATTCCTGTTCCACAGTGAATTGGGAGGATGATATTTAGAGGTTGTTCAGATACTAGGGCTGAGAGATTTATAGAAACATACATATTAAATTAAGCAATTTGGTCTTAATCTGATTCCTTTCTGACTTCCAACAGCCCAAGCCATAAAACCAGGCTGTCTTTCTTTTAATTCTTTGTAATTTGGTTTCTCTCTCTCTTAAAGAAAAAAGCACAGGCATATCTCTACTGTCTTTATCATGCCTAATATTTGTGCTGGACATGCTCTTAATGTGGGTTTTCCAGTGTTTGACTCTGAGATACAGGATGCTATTGTACCTTGAACGAGATATCATTAAAAAGCACTGCAGAGTTAAAGAGTTCCCAGGGTCAGCAGGAATTCAGTCCTTGCCCCATTCAAACACGAGACTCCTCCATTGCAGAGTTTAAAAGGAATCTGGTGTTTTCCTGATTAGAGAGTCTGAACGTCTCCTCACTGTGGCTGGCTCGGGCTGGAATGCTTATCTCCAGAAAGGAGGGAAGAAAGAGGAGAGGAATAAATTCTCCTTGGTGTCAGGTCTGTCCTGGTAGGTGGAATGTTCTTCAGGGTGGGTGACACCTGTGACATGGTTGAATTGAATGTGTTTTGTGCTATGAAACATGAAACTGTTGCCTCGTCTGCTCAGTTCATGCAGAGCAGAAACTCTGAAAAGGCTGATTTATCCATGTCTTCTGTTCTCTAAGAATGAGAAATCATTCCTGCACCTTTTCATTTGTAACTTCATGGAACCCCACATGTGTGGCAGAAATTAGATCACCTAATTGATTTATTGTCAATCAGTGACTGTAAAGCCCTTGCATTCCTCATGAGCAATTTATAGAGGTCTGAGAGTTCACTCCCTGAGTTGCAGTGGAGGCTTTAGCCTGGCTACAATGTGGGTTTAAAACATGTTAAGAATCCCTGAACTTGCTATCCTCTGGTATTTCAGATTGTTTTAGAAGGTGTTGGCTCTGTGGTGGGAACGCGGGGTGATGAGAGAACAGAAGTGAGTGCCTGCAGACTGAGCTCCAGACTGGAGAGCTCTGACCCTGCAGGAGATGGACCAGCTGTGGTCAGGGCTGGGAGCTGCAGCCATGGGAGGCATCACTCTGCAAGGGACAGTAAGGCTTCATTTCAGCTCTATGTTCATTTAGCCCAAACTACTGCACTAACAGGAGGGGAAGGTTCACCCTGGCTCTTGTTCCTCTTTGAGATGAAGAGTTGGGAATATGGAAATAAAGGTGATATGGATTGTTTGTGTTTTTCTTTATTGCTATTAGTGCATATCATTATGTTATTGGAAGCTCTTGCTGTTGCTTCAGTTTTGATCACCTAAACAACTAACAATTCATGTAGGATTAGGAGTAGTCCCTCCTTCTTCCCAGATTGGCCACTGGAAAATATTGGAAGAATCAATTACACCCCCAACCCCCAAACAACCTCAAAATCATCTCTTTCTGGGAAAAGAAACAGCGAGAAGGAATATGTATGCACTGGTATAACAGTACGCATCAGTTTTGGCTCCAGCCACACAGATGGGTTTGGTTGCTTGGTGTTCATCCCCTGTTACAGTTATGTCTTGTGAATTTCCAGTTATCATCATCCACATACAAAACCCCACGGCCCTCAGTTATTAATTCCCCCTTCCCACTGACCTGGCTCTCCATAAATCTTAGGCCTGGAATCTTTCTTCCTTTCTTCTCCTCCTGCTCCCACCTCTTTCTCTCTTTTTTCTCTTTTAAATTAAACACATTCCAGAGAGAGGCTGGGAGCTGTTAGGAAGCTCTGCATTGATGGGGTCTCCTTTGGGATGTGCAGGCTGGTGAGATTCCTGCCCGTGCTTCTCCAGCCTGCAGCAAGGAGTAAGGGGAGACATCAGCCTGTGGCATCCAGCGCTCCCTGTTCTGCTCCAGAACCATTTTTGCATTCTGAGTTCACCAGGAAAAAGGCATTAAAAAATAAGAATAAACCCATACCAAAATCAAGATATGTGCAAACTACTATTTAGACTCTTTCCTCAAGGGGCCTAGTATTTAATCACAGAAGGAAATTAGATTAGTTTGACATGATTTGTTCTGGACAGATGTATGTTGACTGTAAAGTGATTTGATTATTATCTTCCAGGTGCTTATACATAGTCTGATTATTGACTGCTTCATTTTTTTCTGGGTATTTATGTAAAAATGGCTGGCTTCTGTTCTCCATTTTTAAAGATAAGCATCATCCTGCCCCTCTGCCCAGACTCAGGATCACAGTGGCCTCCAGAAATTCTTGAACATGTTCACCAGTCACTCACCAGAACACTCTCTAAGTGCTCTCAAGATACTGTGGCTCACATAATCAGAAACTTTAGAATTGCCTTGATAAGTCAATAATTCAGTAATTAGCATGATTTTTTCCTTTGGATGCTATGTTTGTGAGTGACACATCATAAAATCTTTCATTTTTAAACTTTCCACACTACGTTGGTCATGCCCAAAAACTCAACCTCCCAACTGGGTGAGTCTCTACCAATGTGGATTCCCCCCCACACAGAGAAGAAAGTATAAAAGAAGCTGGGAAACTGGAAAAAGGATCTTAAGGACTGATTGAAGTCAACCCAAGTATGGCAAGAGAAAGCCCTGGGGTTTTATGTAGTGCAGGCCCAACTGAGAAATAAGGCAGGGAAGCAGCGGATATCCCACCTATTAATTCTGCATTTTGTGTTTGGGTTTACCAGATTCTTTTTGCTGTAGTGCTTTAACACAATAAGTGGTGTAAAACATTTTAACTTTCTCAAAGAAGCCCAAATACTTTTAGCAGATGACTTGATCTCTCGTGCCACTGAGCATGTGCTTCAGTCTCTGTGCAATTTCCCTTTGACAGAGTGCCCAGTCCTGCAGGAGAACAGCTGAAGGCACAAAGTAATTTGATCAAAATTTTAAGACATCTTGAGGGACCTAAGGTTTGTCCCATCAAGAAGAACCACTTTTCACCTTTCCCTCACTTCTGCCTCTTAAAAACCCATAAGGAAGAAGAAAAAAATCCCCAACCCTTAATTTATATTTAGAAGCTGATTGTTTTCCTTGAATCCCTTTCTGGCTCAGCCAAACTCGGAGCCCGGGCTGACAGCTGTGAGTTTGTACCATCAATTTCCATGTACATGTTCCTCAGATAATTACCTGAGGGACCAGGTTTCAAACCACAGCGTGTGGCCCACGGCCAAGGCGATAGAGATCTGGCATTGTGTAGGAAGAAGGGTCAGTGCAAATCAAACATGAGCCCCATTCCCACATGAAAAGGAAATAAAACCTCCACGTACAGGCATGTGGAGACGCTTCTCCTTAGTCCCTCAGCTTAAACATAACCAAGCAGGAAAAATAATGCTGGCAAGGAAATACAACTGTGTTTATTGGCCATTTGGTGCCCAGCAGGTCTCAAACTCTCAGCGTTGGTTTTTCATTAATGCTGCACTGGAAACCCCGGCTGCCTGCTTGTTTTAGGAGCTGAAAATCTTCTGTATGCTGGAGGCATGAATAAAAGTTTGCAGCAAAGAACATAAAAAGGAAAACTGATGTGGCTGTGAGCAACTTGGGTGGAAAGCTGAGAGCTCCCCACACAGATAGTGCAGAAAGAGGTTCACCCAGACTGGATGAACTGTCTTGGAGGTCGGTCACCGAGGGATGTGAGTCACCCAGCCTTTGCCTCTGAGCAGGAAGAGAGGCCAGGGTGACCACCTTGGGCTTCAGTGTCTCACTTCCGGGTGCCTAAATTAGGGCAGGTAAATCCCACACTTGCAGTGTAGGCAGGGACTGTCTTGCAGATAGTGGTGCTTCAGGGGGAGGAGGTCAGTCTGAGGGAATAGGGTGGCAGGATGTGCCGTCATGTCTTGCCATGCTGGTGAAATTCAAACTGTCAGGGATGGCTCCAAAGGCCCCAGTGTGTTAGGCATGTTCTGTTTGTCCAGGACATCGACCCCATTGTCTGGTTCCTTTTCCACAAACAAGAGCAACCCAGTTTCCACAACCAAATTATTTCAGTGGGTTGTTCAGCAAGCAGCTCTCGTGATCTCAGCTGTAATCATCCTCAGTGTCACACTGTCAGAAATTGCTGGATTCTGATGTGTGTGGAATGGCTCTGTGCTAACAAGGGACCTGCAGGTGTGGTCATCAAGGTGTCCTTGTGTCCCACGGGCTGCAGGACAGAAGAGCTCAAACAGCACAGTCACCTGACCCAGCTGCTGGGTTTACTCCCCTCTCAGTGTCACTTGTCCCACCCTGGAAAGCCACAAACCCCAGCCTTGGTGAGGTGTCCTGTGAGTCAGCTGTGGATGCTCTTGGGAAGTGGAAGTCAGGGATTCTTCCCGTACAAAAATCCCAGGCAGTGTAATCCAAATGGCTATATTTAGGCATTTAAACCACAGCTCACTGAGTGCCCCCAGTGTAACAGAGCAAAAGGAGTGTGAGGAAGTAGCAAAGTATTTGTCCCACATGAAGACTAAATATCCATTATCAGCGATCTCTTTGGCCTGCTTCCTCTGTTGTTTCTTTCCCTCTGGAGATTTGGCAATTGGATTGATTTGCTGCCTGACTCACTGTCTTAGATTGAGATACTGAGAATTGCTGACAATAAAATTAGCATTAGGGAGGATGTTTGAACATTTGCCTTTGACGTTTTTAGGGGAGAAAGCTGACATTTAGTCTAAGTTAAAAAGTTACTGAATTGCCTTTGTTTTTTCCCCCCGACCAAAGTCTTTGTAGTTTTCATGTGAAAACCTAGTCTAGAACTAAGAATTCCAAATTGCGAGTTTTGGTCTTTCTTTTTGCTGAGAACCCCTGATTAGTTAAGAAAGCACTAGATATTTAACAGCATTCTTGGGAGAAATATTTTCATAAAATCATAAAATACATGTACAAGTATCTCCAGCAGTATTGTTTTATGGTAGTGAGGATTATTTTGTTCTATCTTAGGTGACATAAAGGTCAAACTGAAATAATGGTCTTAATGTCACAATCTAAGAACAGGCAAATAATTTTCAAGAATGGTTTGCATCATTACTTTTAAATGCAGTTGCCTGGTCTTTAGGATTTGTGGTTAACTTTTGCTCCCTGTGGGAAATGACTGAATTGAGGAGACATTTGTTTCATGTCATGACTGCTCTTTATCTACACACCCTGCACTGTTTTCACGTGGTACAATTAATCCCCGGGGAACAGCAGCAGGCTGAGCTTGGGTTTGCTCTGGTCAGCAAGAGGATCACTTTCCAATAGCCATTATAGGCAATTTTCAGTAGCCCTTAAAGGTTTTAATTCAGGTGTTTGTTATTTTGTACTCTTTGCCTGACAAGTGGAGCTGCCTGATGTCACTGAGAGTCTTCTTGAATGTTCCCTTTCCATAACCCTTGGGGCAAAGTGTTGGAGCTGCTGCCACTGGTCAGTGTCCATGTAAGGTGTGGAATTATATGAAGGATCTTCCATATGTTAACACTCATTTGTAGGTTGTACCATTTTAAAAGATGGGGCAAACAACTGCAGTTGAAGGAAGTCCAGCTCTGCTACAGAGCCAGGACACTGCTGGTCACCTTCCTGCCCTGCCTCCTGCCGGCTTCATCCCTTGGCTGGTGGGAATACAAGGTTTTGGGGCTGGAACTGACATTACTTTGTGCACGTGTCGTTTTGAGGCCATACATGCTGGCTGTGTGCTGCTGTCAGCAGAGCCAGTTACTCTTCAGTAGGGTTTTATGTGGGGGAATCCAACAGAAGGCCTGTGCTAGTCACAGCTGTACATGTGTGCGGTCAAATTCCCGCTGCCTTTAATGAAGAGAGAGTGCCAGGATCTAAAACAACTTTTCCTACTCTTCTATAGAGAGCATTGCTTGTTCCATCCCACAGAAAGTTGCTATTCTCTTATCCATTTTTCCCTTTCTCTGACTGCAAAAAGTATAAATTATTTTAGTGCAAAAATTTTGGAAGGTTTTCTCCCTCTTCCCCATTTCCTGAAAAGCTTGCATACGGAGTGAGACACTCATAAGCTTTTCTGAGATAAGAATTTAATTTATTTACGCTTCATTGTTCCAGGCATGGCTGCAGACTGGTTTGGAAATTTGCTGTTCCAACTTTAACAGGTCACTGCATGGAAAGGAGCAGCTGGATTTTCCTCCAGAGCAGCCCTCAGCTGTTGGAAATCTCTTGATACTTCTCTGGCTTCTCCAGATTCAGCATTAACTTCTCCTTCCTGTAACAGGAATTCTGCTACGTGCTGTAGACTCTTTAGCTAGAAAAAGGGGGAAAGCACAGGAGGGGAATACAGCAGATGCTGGTGGGGCTGGCAGAGGCCACACCATTGCTCTGACTCCTTTTCACCTTCATAAGGTCAAAGGGTAGGAGAAAAACCCTCTCCAAATCTAGCACGTCACAATCTGTCTGAAGTGACTCCGGTAGCTCAAGCAACTTCTGTAGCTCAAGCAAGTGGGCAGTGAGTCCAAACTCAAGAAATGTGAACTACTCCATGCTTTTACACTGCTTTTCCTTCTCACCTCTTCCCCTCTTAGGAAGTGCTTCCCCCACTGCGTATTCCAGAGTTCCAGTGGGATAGCTGAGGGCTGAAGGCAGCAGCCCCATTTCTCATCTCACACGGGCTGTGTGGCAGCAGGATTCTGCTGACTCTGCTGCGGTTAGTCCCGATTTGCACAGATAGAATGACCCACATGTTAAATCTGTGAGATGACATCTGTAGGAGATGTAATGTAGCCAAGTAACTTTGCCATGAGAACAGTTTCAGTGTTGCTTGACTTTCTTTTAGAATACAATGGCAAAAACATCATATTGCATTAAGTAGTACTTAATTAATGTAAGCCATGAGAGAGAGAAATTCAAGCAACTTGCTGCTTTGAGCTGGATGTTTTACTGAGAACTGAGCCAGAGTGACATAACTGGTGACTTTTTTCAGAATTTGAGCTGATGGTTGCCTCTCGTCTCAACTTTACTGAGATTTGTCCTTCAACACCAGCTAAAAAATTTTGAAAGCAGGTTTTCTGCTTGATCTTTCACATTCTTTGTATCAGAGCCCTCATCAGAGTGCTTCTTGCTCTGAACTTTGTGCTGTAATTTGTCAGTCCTGAATGTCTCGAAAGGTTGTGGGCAAAGCCGTGGGACAGGAACTGCACATGCAGGGGTGTCCCAAGGCAAACAGAGCTGCAGGCACTGGCAGCTCACAGTATTTAACCTCTGCAGGGAGTTGATTGATGGACATTTTGCATACAGTCACAATCAATAGGACTTTTCCATATAACGAAAACTGATTATGGGAAGAGAATAAAGTGAGAAGGGGAAAGAACAGGGGAAAACTCCACACAGTTACCACTGCTGGTTATCAGAACTTGCAGTTTATGTCCTGTGAAAAACATGGGGAAATAAGTGAGAGTCAGGAGGGAAGAGTTACTGGCCATGACATCATTAACTCAGTTAATATAAAACATTATATGCTCACAATGGGAGACTTGTATGTGGAGCTGCTGGTAAAAGGGGTGGATTCTGCCTGGTATAAAATGACATGGTTCCACTTTGACAGGTCAAAGTATTTGCTGGCCTTTTGTGTGGTTTTGTCCAGACCAGGAGATCCTCAGTTCTCTGAGGTGAGCGTGACCTTTTCCCCTTAGCCTTTCTGGTTAAGATACAGGAGAGAGGATATAAAATTTGTTGTAGGATGCAAGGAGCCTGAAGACACTCAAGATGAAGTCTCCAGATCCTCTTGATGCACTGTTGACCATTTTCAGGCGCTTTTTCTCTTCCCTGTGTTCTGAACTCTGAGCTATTCATTAAAAGGGAAGAAAGAAAAAGCAGTTCCCTCTAGTTGAGGCACTTAATCATGTTTGGAAGATCCGCAGATGCAGCCCCTGAATGGCCTGTGGAGTCTGAGGCTGGGCTCTCCCTGGAGGATATTAGCGGCTCATCGTTCGCACATCAAGCTTCCGTAATGACGAGTGGGATTATCGGAGAAAATCCCCTGTGCACCGCCGAATCTGAACTCGTGGCTCTCTCGCCTTTGCATTTAGACTCCAGTTCACAAAATAAAACAGCTGGATTAGCACAGGCAAGGCCAAGTTATCTGGGGGAGGGGTTCGTCACGTCCTGAGAGCAGAGCAGGCATGGCCTGAGCAGCGTTTCAGGCTTTGTCTGACTCTGAGGTTGTCTCGGTTTGTGTGGGGGAAGGTCTTCACAAAAACGTCCTGAATAACGGTTGTTTTTAGGGTTCCTGTCAATGGTGTCGTATGACTTTATGGTACAACTTTCCTTCTGAAATTCGGTGTGCTCACAACTGCCCATGTCCTGGCCAGTGCTAATAATAATCACTCATTAATTGAAAAACGGTGAGGGAAATTGGTAGCCTGCTATAGAATGAAATGTTCCATGGACATCTGGAGTTAGATGCATGTATCTAAGGGGTGCGAAATAAAAAAGCAGTTGTCTGTGTCCCCAGGGAGCTGTAACCCTGTCAGTAATATTTTTTTTATCCAGGGAATGTAGCAGAAGGATGCCTTCTCCTTGGAAAAGTATGGACAGCATTGGTATTGAGGTAAAGGATTCTCCTACCTACCCTGTGAGTGGGTGAGAGCTGAGGACACAGTGTCTTACTCAAGGCTGATGTGAGTGGAGCCACCTGTCCCATCAAACATGGGCAAGAGGTGGCTGGGCAGGTATTTCACTACCTGAAATATCAACCAAGCTTCAGAGTTTAAAAACGTGTCATTTACCCTCCACAATGAGAATTCCAGATGCATTCCCATCCCATGTTTTTGAGTTAATCTTCCACTGGCTTGTGATTTCTGAGGAGCTATAGATTGAATCCAGGCATGTAGCTAAGCTGAATTTCTAAGTGGTAGGGGTTTTTAATGTTTGTTTATTTGTTTTGAAGTAATTTTTTTCCTTTGACATTCCTTCAATACCAAAGGGTAAATGGATTCTTGGGCACTAATTTAAGATATTGCTACTAATAATAACCTAATGTTTGCTGTTTGTCAAAAGCTGAAGAATCAGCAATGATGAAAGATGAGAACTGCCCCGAATTTCTTGGCAAAAGTGATGGAGGCAAATATTTCAGAGGTCATTTCAATTATGAAATTTGCTTCCTTGGAGATTCTGCTGTGGTAACATTTGCCTTCTAGATGTTATCAGAGAAGCACTGGAATTTCATAGTAACTGAAATGAAAAAATTTTAGGATGTAGAGTCTGGCTATTGGAGATATCCCTGTCCTGCTGTTCTCATTAACCTTGCTGCTCTTACAGGCAATCACTGTGCAGTCCAGGTCCAGCATTTCTGAGTCAACATCTTGCATCTCAAGCTCAAAATGATTTGGTTGTTCCCATTCACTGATAACGCGCTTGACTCTTGTCCTATTTGTTATCTGTTGGCCCCTCAGTAAGCTTATGTGGTTTGGGTTTTTTTAAAAAAAGCAAACATAACCCCAGCCTTGCTTGTGCATTAATTGACTTTGCAAGTTAAATAGTGCTGTCATTTAACAGCAATGCTCAGGAGCACCGAGAGACCACGCAGAGCCCTCTGTGGGCTTGGAACAAACTCACAGCTACAGCAGGACCTGCCAGGTGGCAGCTTCTGCAGCCCTAAACATTCCCTTTTTTTGCATGGGAACAATGGAGACTCTGAAGAAATGCTGCATTGGTGGATGCTATAGCTCAAGGGCAGCAATGTAGGAAAACAAATGCCTTTTAGGTTTTCTGTGCACCTTTTGATACTATCCTAATTTTAATGTTGCATAATTCTTGCACAGCATAAAACTCCTGTTGCTTTTGGTTCTTAGATGAGTTCAGCAATTCCAAATTTATCCCATTCCTAGTCTTGAATTCTGACCTGTGTCTTATGGGGTGGAGCAGGAAGGCTGTACCCAGGCACTGGTAGGAAATTTATTTGTGCTTTTTTTCAGCTAAGCTGAATCTGGCAGCATCGTGAGAACAGCTTTTGATGTGTTGTGCTCCTGCAGTTGGTGCCTCTCCTTGGGGTATCTTGGACCTCAGGCAGAAGGAATTGAAATATCTTTTCAGTGAGAAAACAGGGCTTGTGTGGAAGCTTTAACTGGAATGTCCTTTTGTAGAGGCTGTGAAAGCGGGTGGCCTGTTCTCCTAGAAGTCATCAAGTGGCTGCCCTGATCTCAGATCAGAAATGAAGTGCTTGTTTCTGTGAGCAGGTGAAAATACCCCAGGATATGGTCAGATTTCTAAGAAGTTTCAACACGTACTTACTCTGTTTCTTTCCTTATCTCCCTCCAGCAATCACAAGTTATGTGGAACACCTTTTTTCATGGGATTGAGCTGCAGGTTGAAAACCCCTCTGCAGTAGAGTGTGAGCAGGTTGCAGCTTTGACTTTTCAATTTATATCACTGAAGACAAATTTTATTAGTAAAATCTTGGGCAACTCAGCAGTGGATTTTTAGGCTCTGACTGGGTGCCTGGAGCTGCATTTCTTTGAACTGTCTTCTAGAGGAACTGCAGCTGTATAAATGGATGAAGACTGTGGAAAGAAACTATAAATATGGCTTTATTAAGGTGGGTTTTTAAATCAAAGTGACTTTTTGAAATATTTTAATGAACCTTAAAAACTGTTTTGCAGTTCTTTCCAACAGTTATGTTACTTTTCAGCAATGGAGGAGGAGGAGGGGGACGTTAGTGAGGGAACTGTGGCCATTGCATCTGAGGCAGTGGATGGGGCAGTGCCTTTTCCATGGACTTGGCTGGACAGAAAACTTAAAATGTCCAGGGGCTAGAATGCCTCTTCTGCTACTAATTTTCATGGTGTAAAGTGTAGCCAGGTTTCAGAGGGATAGAGAGACAAGAGGTACCACTGAGGTGGCAATGGGGAGTGAGGAATTTAGGGGCATTTGAGACATTTCCTGTTGCCCTGCAGCTTTTTCAATGGGCAGTGGTGGATTGTGCTTTACCAGGAATGTGACAAACCCACTCAATAGATGTTTTCCTTGCTAGAAGTGAATTGAAAACAACAATTTAGCACACAAAAAATGCGCAAGCATAGCTTGGCGATGGTTTAGTGCCTTCTATTCCCCTCATGTTCTTGTCACAGTTTAGAATCTTTACTTAAGTGCACATGGCAGAATTCCCCAAGCCGCCTGGTACTTGGTGTTGGCTGTCCTGAGAGTCAATTGTAGGCTCAGTAAGCACCACTGAACTGTGCTTCCTCAGCAGCTGGGAGCTATGAAACTACAAGTTGGGGCCTTACATCAGAAAAGACACGTCCATTCCAGCTTAAACACACATCTCCACATCCCAGTGACTTCAAACCTGGCTTCAGTGAACTCCAAAGGGACTTAGACTGAAACAGGCAGAGAGTAGGAACAAGGAATAGGTGGAGGGATGTGGAGTGGTCATTGGAAAGTCAGGGCTAAACCTCTGGCAGTTCTGTCTTGCTTATTTTCCACCATAACACCATGTCTTTGAAGAGAACACTGGGCAAGGTTCCTCACTGAAGGCCAAGGCCATAGCATGGAGGAAATAATTCAGAAAGCTGCTCAGTAGTGTTCCAAAGAGTGTAGAAATGGCTGTGATGGAAGCAGTTTTCCTCTGGGTGTGTGCACATGTACACGTCTGTGTAAATGAACATGTAAAAGGAAAGGCATTGGAGTGCATCATCCAGAGGTGGTCTGAGCTGGGATTTCCACTCAGCAGAGCCTGACATGGGGAGGCTTTGTAGCAACTACAGTGTTCTGTTTGGGGAGGCAGAGGTGTTCCAGATACATGGTACCATCATGGTAAAAATGTTTTTGGCACAGAGGTAACCACCTCTCTTTTAATTCAAGTGTCACATTTACCCACTTGCAGTTTCCTGCTTGTATGTTTTGGCTTTTGCCCAGCACCTCGGGCTGTGTGTGCTCATCTGGTTTTGATAAAGCATTGAACTTAGACAATACATCTTCTTGGACATTTCTTCCTGTTAGATTCAAGTGTGATACAAAGCAACCAGTACTTGATCAGTAGCAGACACTGTTTTTATCAAGCATTGTTGGATGTTCATTAGCCATGAAAGGACTGTAGAGAAAACTTGCCACAGGACAGGTTGGTGCTTCTCCGTCCTTAGCCACCTCAGTGGCTGCCTGTTGGGTGCTCTTTTGAAGCCCATGTTCACGTACCAGGCTACAATATCCAAGTTATTTGGCTGGCGTTTATCTTGCCTCTTTTACAGTCTTGTTAGTGTGCTAAGACAGATAAAAATGCCCGTGAGGTATTGAACAGTGGCAGATGAAAGGGAGTAATAACCTCATTAAAAATCATCTCCTCGTCCTGACATTTGGGTAGCATTTGAGAACGCAGTGCAATAAAATGTTGGGTGAAAAGATGAATAAGAATAGCATTTCTCAATGTGTGCTCAAGGTGCGTGTGTGACCTCTGATATGACTGTGAGTGACTCAACCCCTGTAACACACTTAATGTCCCTGATATGTGAAAGGAAAGGATGTACCACATCCATGTTTGTTAGACAGTGATCTAAAACATGAAGAAAGGCATTCGTCTCACTGAAGTTCATCTGTCTGCCTGTCTCCTTTTCACCAGTCCCCTGGGCTCCTCTTGGAGGAGGGAAGGTGGAGTAGGAAGAGGGAGAAGGAGGGATATCTCCAGAGGCTGAGCATCTCTGCCTGATTTGCATGCCTGGCAAGCACACCAGAGGTTGCCGTGTCACCACATGGTGTTAGTGGTGCTCAGTGAGCTTGGGATGGCTGCTGTGTCCCTGTGTTAGCACCATCCCTCGTGGAGAAATTGCCTAAATTCCAGTCCCAGGGGTTCTGCTTTCCAGCAGGGCACTGCCCATGGCCTGTCCTGCTGGGCTGGGCACAGGGGCTGCTGCTGGGGATCCCTGGTGTTGTGCCAGGAGAGCAGTTCCCACAGCGCTTCCTATGGTGCTGATTGTCAGTGCTGGCACACAATGTCCAGCTCACAGCTCTTCCAGCAGGAGGGAAATGGGTGACACTCCATGGAAACCTTCCGGGTAAGTTGGTTCTCGTGCTGTTGGGAAGCCTGAGTTGCACAGGGAGATAAAAGACACTCAGACTTGCAGAGTACCGTTGTCAGAGGCTTTAGCCTGACCTCAGGCTCTGACAGACGTGTTTATCCAGCGTGAGGGAGGCTGGAGGCACCGCACAGACCTCTTTGTTTCAGCTTTTTTATCTCTTCATGTCTCATCTCCCGTCCTTCATCCGGTGGACCGAGATGAAAGTTGTGTGCACCCCTCTGCAAGCTTCCTCAGAGATCCAATTTAAATACCTCATCCTTGGAGCATATGGGAGGGTTGAGCCATGGAACCTATTCTGCTGGAGGGTTACAGTACTGGAGCTTTTTTCTGTCTTGTTTCTGGGATTATGGATATTCAAAACTGAGATTGAACACTTAAACTTTTATGGGAAAGGCTGGTAGAACTTAATGTGCTCTTTGGTTTTCAGCAGATTTTTGCTTAACGTGGAACTGAGTTTTGCCATCTTACTGCAATACTATACTCCAATAAATAAATGCAGTAGAATCCCATTTAATTTGTATGAGTTGCACCCCCTAAAATCCTCTAGGCTATTTGAACAGATTACAAGCCAAACCCCAGAGTTTTTCCCTAATTTTCCAGCTGTGCAAATCCATCCTTGGATATTAAAAACACTAAGTCTCATTATACATTTTCTGTCTCCTGTATCTTGACCAATTTGCTAGAAAAACCAAAGATCTGGTTCTTGGAATGTTGTAACTAACAAGTGTTTTTTTAATCATATCTTAATCCTCAAAGGCAAGAGATAACTCTCAAAGTAAGAGCTGACTGCAGGTTTCTCAGTGGCACTGAAATACCTGATAGACCCTCACTAAATCTGTCTCTAGGTCCAGGGTTTAGAGGGCAGCTGACAATGTTCATTAATGACACGTAGGATGAGGGGGATATCCAACTTACACTCCCTGTATTGGTTGCTGTGATGATTGAAATGTAGTTGTATTTTTGCCTTTGTCACATGTACATGGAAAAGAAGAAATACATAACAGAGGTTCCATTTTTTTGAAGCGTCACTCATCTTACCCATCTCCATGGTAAAAAATGAAGTTACTTTTACAGAAACCATACAAAACCATTGTCAGGGCTTATATGAAATACTGTTGTGTCCTAATAATAACTTCTAGCTGAAAAATCTTGGCATCCTGTAGCTTAGGAAAGGGTTTTAAAATTCACCTTCAGTTTTTGGGCAACAGGCAAAACATGTGGCTCTGTTTAGGAGCTATTTTTGTTAAAGCTTGACAATACAGGATGATAAAATACAGCTGCATTGTTTAAACTTTCAATTTAATTTCTGGGTTGGGTCCAAGCTGTTTCATCAATATGGCGCCATTCATTTCAAAACAAAGCCCTTGGAAGGGTCTCCATTACCACCATTGATCAAGAGGGTGTTAAAATGTAGAGCCTAATTATGTTCCTGGCCTGTTTGGAATTCCAAAACTGGATTTTTATAACTGTCAAATTTGCAATCAGGGTAACTTTCCATGACAATTAGTCAGAATTATTAGTGCTTTCCTTGCCAGGGATTATAACTAATGGTGGTGGCTCACTTTTCAAGGCTCAGTAAGTGTCAAAGGCAACATATATCTTACAGAAGAGCCATTTGACTGCAAAATTGTCTGCACTGAACTGCACCCGAGCCTCCACTACTGTTACAGTCATTTTTATCAGTCCTCCAGGGCTGAGTTGTGGCTACAACCTCTGCTGCAAGCTCTGCACATAGAATCAACCACTGGGTTCTGCCTTGTTGCAAAATGGGCCTCAAGAAATTGTGACATGACGAAGTTCATCCTTGAGTATTTCACTCAAGCTTACCTTGGTGAGGGCTGGTACTCAAAAGGCTGCTGATTTTGGTCAATTATTGCTTTGAATCTTTTAAATGAGCCAAGCATAAACATCTGTACAACCTGTCTGAGGAAGGCTAAATCCTCTCAGCCTGATACCCGACTTGCAGCTAAAGCTCCAGTCTGTGTGTAAGGCTGAGTCTGTGCTGAACTAGAGGTGTTTGCCCAGGTGGGAATTCCTTCTTGGTACAGCTCTACAAATGTTATACAAAATATTAACGGGAGAAAATAAAGAAGAAAACAGTTACAACAACAAGCAAAGCCAAACCCAAAGACATATTAAAGCCGAGGTATCCACCCCCTGCTGTCTTACGCAGTACTTTGCGGACACGTGGTCCTTTAGCCCAAATGCTGATGCATGGGGGTATTTGCTCATAGGAGAGCGAACACTGGCAGAAAAGAGCAAACGCTGACCCTTGCCTCCTGTGCAACATCCATTTTGGAGGCATCTGTTCAAGATGCAGATGACCTTCTGTTGATATCAACAGACTTTTGTCATCAGCTTCAAGCTTTAGATGGAGCACTAACCCTGAGAGCTGCCTGACAGTGGCAGGCAATGACCATGTCTTCATCCTTTCATTAGATAAATGAGCCACTTCCCGAGGCAGCTCAAACTACCCCTCCACGTGCCTGCTCCTCCTCCCACCCCATGCTGCCTTTTCTGTCCCACTGCCACAAGTGGAACAGCCACGTGGTTTAAGGAATTGATCTCCTTGAAAAATAATCAATTACTATTTTCAGATTGGGTTATTTTTCATCTTTCTCCTTCTTATCTGGCAGAGTGTCCATCTGTGAGGTGCAGATACTCATTCTAAAAGCAAAGGTGGCAACTCAAACCAGTTAAACCTAAGCACAAGTGCTGGTGTCAAACTATCGCCTCTGGTTTTCCCCAGGCATCCAGAGCCTGCCTTTTTCTCTTAGGACATCTCTTTTTCTCTTAGAACATACTTTTTTTTCTTAGAACATCTCTTTCTCTCTTAGAAGACCTAGAACATTTCTGTGTCCGCTGACATATATTTACCTGGACAGTCATGTGGTTGTTTTGGACAAAAAGATTTGGAATTTAGCTTTATTGATACTCAAGTTCCAAGTTGCTCATACCCCTAATCTTGCAGAACGTTTGCCCTGGAAGAAAGTATTTGCTTAATTAAATCAACCTAAACTAATTGTCAGCTAATAAAATAGTGTTGGTCAGCTCATAAAACAGAAATGAAGATTAAAAGAGCAGTTGCCATGAACAGGTGGTAACTCTGTTTCCAAGTTAGACCACATTACTCTCTGGCACAGAATCTCTGAGAATACCTCATATTCCAGTTTTTTTCCAAAAAAATGTTTATGAAACTTATAAAATATAGAGCTCATTTTATAACCAATTTTCTCTCTCACCTGCCAAGAGCAGTGGGGGTTGAGCCAGCACAAGGCGGATGCAGAGTTTTAGGCAGATGTCCAGAAATGGATTCTCTGCACAGGGCTGTGGAATACATTTCTGCCTTTGACTGGCCTTTCTGTTGCAATTCTTGAGATTTAGTTTTTTCTTTCTTGTTTCTATTACAGAAAAGACCCAGTAAACATTGTTTGTTTGTTTGTTTGTTTTGTTAGTGATCTTGACCCGACACTGTTGTGCAAAGGGAGAAACTTTCTGTTCTCACTGTGGATGCTGTTTAACTCTAGATGGATCTTGAGTTAGTTAACAGGATCCCTCTGGATTTGGCCTTTGGTATTTTCGTTGACTCTGCAGATCTTGCAGAAGGCATTAAACATTTATCTAATTTCAGCTGGAAAGGACTAAACTGGAATCTTTGTCTGCTTCTCAAAGTAGAAGCAGAACTTGGTGGTTTGAAGTTGCTATTAATGGTTGAATGATGAAAGAAAATTTATTGCATAGTGATTATTCTATTATTTGGATAAGAGTGCAAAACTGTGTGGTTTTGAGCATTTTGTTATGGCTTGCAGGTACTGTGGATGCTCTGTAGTGGGACAGGGCTTCCAGCAGCAAAGAGACTTGTTGCATTGCCATTTTCTGTGACCACCCATTCCCAAAAATCTCATGCAGGATGTGCTTGGTTGATCTTATGTTAAGTCCTCAAACGTGAAAGACAAGATTAATTTTCTTCCCCTTCACTCACAATCAATGTGCTGCACTGGTGCAGCTCCTCAGGCTGCACTGACAGTCTCAGTGCAAAGGGGAGGCTTCTGCCGGACCTGGGGTTAAAATGTGAAGCTTGATTCTTGTTTCTCTGCACTCCTCTTGGAGCTGATGTGTCCTTCCCTGGCGTGGAGGGCAGCTGCTGTCCCCAGGGTAACAGGTTTTAGGTTTTTTGAGACTTGGCTGTGCTGCGTCCTGACCTGCATAAGGGAGCTCTGCCTTCTCTCGGAGGAGCAGGATACGAGCCTGCCCAGATGGCTGTCCTGGGAGGTGGAGAAGGTGCTGGGGCTGCATCCCAGTCCTGACCTGCAATCCTGTGGCTGCTGTAGCCAAGGCAGGGAGCAGGTGGGACTGGTTTTCTGTGAAGTAGGGCATTGCTGTGGCTTGCTGCAGCTTAAGGCAGACCTATAAAAAGAGGAAAGAGATTTAGACACCCATCACATCTGACAGGATCAGGAGCTGGAGTATGTGAAGGGAGGTTTCTGTGGGAGACTCCCCTGTGTGGTTCCTGCTGCAAAAGTGCTCCTGGCCATGCAGCAGGAAGGTGTCGCTCAGTAAATGCCATGTTTTCCGTGTTTGCACTTCGGTGACACTGTGACGCAGCCAGGACGCCCTGCCCTAGGGTGTGTCCCAGATCCCTCCTGCCCGCTCTCTCCTCTGCATCCAGAGATGGGGTGGCAGCAGGAGCTGACATAGCTTGGAGCCAGCTGGCACTGGGGTTGCAGGAAAGGCTGCAGCATGGCCATCACCTTCTCCCTACAGGATTTCCTAGAGGCAAATGCTGCTGCCTGGCTCCCACTGCTTGAGCTGGTGGGAGAAGTGCTGTGAGCAGGGCAGCAGAGCCTGTGGTTGCTCATTTGAGAAAAACCATGGTAGGAATTTATGGCAACATCTCCTCAGGGATCTGATTTACCATGTCCTTGCTGAATGAGCACCACTGAATCCCGAATACTGGATTAAACTAGCTGGAAAGATTCCCCACACTGGCAGTCCTGTGAGGGTCTTGGAGTCAGGTCCTGCTGAGACAGAATTTCTTTAAGGAAAATGGAATAAGATAGTGCCGGTGTCCATTCTGGGCAGTTTTCTGTTCATCCACATGTCCCAAACTTGCCCAACATTATGAAAACATCTACTGAGAGTCAGCAGATGACCAGATCTGACCAGCAGTCAAGTCTCTGTTTATTTCCCTCAAAGAATAGGTTTAGGGGGAATGTAGCACTGACTGTGGGACAGACCTCAGCCCAGTATCACTGCTTGTGTGCTTTAAAGCTTGAGTGACACAGCAGAGCTGGAGGAAAGGTAAAGTATCATCCTCCAAAGAAATGTGTGTGGGCTTTAGTGACTCTTTGAGGGTCCTAAGGGACTCCAGACATTGTCCAGATTTGCACTGGTGTAAATGCACCAGCATCTCCCGTTCCTCCCAGTGAGGATGAGTAGGAGGACTGTGAGCAAGTTGGCTGCTCAGCTTCCCAGGCATTTGCACAAAACCATCCAGGACCCCAAACTAACAAAAACCGCATTCAAAGCAATTATCTGATCTTGTTTGGTTGGTTTTAATGTGACGTTTCTAGACACTGGTACAACAAACACACTCTTGTAAACTCTTGTAACAGTTGTTTGCAGTTAGTATCTTCAAGATGGTTTTATGTGTGCTGATCATGACTAATATCCATCACTTCAGTGGGACCGTCACCCTCTGGTGCTGGGGGAAGTTTTTCCTACTAAGACAGTTATTTTCTCAGCTTGTTTAGCATTTTTCTTTTTCCTTTTATTACCCTTTTATTCACAAAACACAGATACTGATTTGCTCATATATTGTGCTTTCCAGATGAAAGTGCTTTGTGGTTCACAGACTTAAATAATTAGGTCTTCACAGACCTCAGTCTGGTTATAAAGGCAGTTGGAGTTGTCATCTCTGGTTTTACACTTGGAAACAGAAAAAGTCTGTAGAGGGAAGGTAACCAACCCAGCTGACAAGCTGTCTTTGGCAGAGCTGGGGGCAGACACCCCTTTGAAATGTACTCTGTTTTTCTAAGCATTAGGAGAAGTTGCTGTGCCCATACTGAAGACCTTCCCCCTACCTTAATTCCATCTCTTCTCGTTGTCACAAACATCATTTTTAGTGTATGCACCAGCTGCTGGAAAGGTGCTGGGTTCTTCTCCCCATGGTTCAGCCAAAACAATAGCAGCTGCTCTCTGTCCTTGCACCCAGGACCATTTTTTCCCCATCGTGTGTGATGGAAGCAGTGACTGCCATTATCCCAAAAAACCGCCCCAGATCCAACCCCAGCCCCTTTTACACTCAGCCAGAGTGGATGCTGCAGCCTGTTTCCTTCAGGAGGTTTGTCTGAGGTTGTATTTCTTGGAAGCATCATCTGCAGAGGAGGCAGGGGCTGTTTCAGAGGCTCGTGTCAGCCCTCGGGAGGGTGGGGTGTGCTGTGCCTGCCGGGGGGCCGGGGTTGCTGCTGGCAGAGGGGCAGCGGAAGCGCTTCCGTTCCTGACTCAAGTATTGCTCCGCCAGCTGAGTGAACTCTTCCTCTGCTGAGGCAGTGCTGTGCAGGGCGAGGGTTTGACACGACCCCAGTGATAATTCCTTGTCTCCCCCTGCAGGTTCCTCTGGCCGCCAGCACGGGTCCTTTCCCAGCCAGGACCGTAAGTGGGCAACACGGACTCCCCGCAAGGCAGAGCCCCAGAGCAGCTGGGGTGCACTCCTGGGGGAGGGGGGCTGTGCCAGCCAGGGGTGCCCTTTGCTTCTGGGGAGAAGCTGGTGGGAGGGGGGGNAAGGTAGCTGGGAATGGCCTGTTTCTCTCTGGGAACTGCCCAGGCAGTACCTGATGAGCACCTGGGAAGGGCCATCCTGCTTTCACTTTCCTCCTTTTTGCTTGGTTCCCTGTCTAAGGGAGGACACCAGGCTCCTGGGGCTGTCTCAGCGTACCTGTTGCGCTGTCCTTGCCACTTAAACTCATGCCTCTGTTTTCCCTAACCTCTCATGCTTCTCATTAATCTTTGGGGTGGGATCCTGAGAAGAGCCAGGAACGGGGTTGCTTGATGAGGTGAGTACTCAGAGGGATGGTGGCCGTGGCCTTATTTGCAGTTGCAGGCTCTCCTGTGAGGAGAGGGGTTCCTTAGCCACTGGCATCCAGCAGCCTGGTGTCTCCTCGTGTCTGAGTGTGTTGGTGTCTTGGAACAGCCTCCCCTGAGAAAACCAAACTGGTTTTAAAGGTTGAAAGTGAATGAAATCTGATTTGTTGCTTGCTGGTGCATGAACTGTGTGTCTCCAAACTGCTGTTAAAAGTGGCTTGAAAGTTCTCTGGTGCAGGTGCAAAAGCCCAGCCAAGGTTTTAAACTCTAAAATGTATCTCCAGTGATGGTTAATCAATGAGAAGCAGGAATTTACATGAGAGTCTCTGTACCTGATGGCCACATGCAGGTTTTGTGGAGGATGAAAGTCGTGGCACCTCGGAAGCAGCACATGCTGAGCAGATGAGTTATCCCAGGTGCTGGGTTGTGAAGGCAGTGGTGTGGCAGGGCATGAGGAGCTCTCACTGCTCTGCCTCTCTGCTCTCCTTGCTGAACACACACTCAGCAGAAAAACCCATGTCCCACAGCCCAGAAGCTCCTACGAAGCCTCAGATGAGGACAAGCCCCAGTCTTTGTGCCCCATGCTCTATGGAGTTGTGCTTCTTGCTGTAGCTGCAGTTTAGCTCTGTGCTCTGCCCATGGGTCCCAGAAATACTGCTGATTCCTCATGGAATGGTTGTTCAGGGTGGAATTGGCTGTGGCTCCCAGGCTCAGCTGGAGGAGTGGGAAGCAGCCAAGCAGGGCAGAGAGGGCAGCCCGGGAAGGATCTATGTTAAACCTGCAGTGCTGCATCCCTTGGGTGGGACCCTGAAGATGCCCAACACTGTTCCCAGTGCTCACTGTGGAGACCAGAGGACATTTGGAGTGTGTAACAGCTTCCTTGAAATTCTTAGTTCTTACTGTATCAGGAAAAAAATCAATGTCTGAATAAAGAAGCCAGCCCCAATCCTTCTGGGAGGGAAGGATCCTTCAGTTCTTGTTTGTATCCTCACTCTCTTTCCTACTCTCTGCCATGGTTTGGGATGTTGCTTACGCCTCTCTGTTAACTTGGGCATGTCCTGGCACACAAATGCACTTTTACCACAGTGACCCTCGTGTTGGAGCTGCCTTGTGGAGGAACTGATGACATGTCCAAGGACACATGGGAAAGTATTGTGTCACCAGAAATTATATCTACATTTTCTGCAGGCCTTATTATTGGTCCTGCCACAGACCACTCTTTGTTCTGGATTGTCTTTTTAAAGTGGTGATTTGTTTCCTTGGCCTGAAACTCTGCGCTTCAGTTTCTCCCTTGGTGGCTGTGCCCTTTTCAACATCTGTCCTGTTGGGTATCCGCAGAGAGCACGAAGAGTCCTGCCCTTGCACACCGCAGCCCTTGGAGGGGGCAAGATACTAAATAATTTTAAAATGTGGTTTACTCCACTGTGCACTTTCACACACTTTTAAGGTTTCATCCAGGCAAAATCTAGTGATGCTGTTATTCTGCTAACGTGATAGCAGGTTAGAGAATGTGTGTTCATGTGTGTTAGGGCTGGGTGTTCATGATGGTTCTGATGGGTGTTTAAGATGCTCTGAACACCTCTCCTGCAAAGACAGGCTGAGAGAGCTGGAGTTGTTCAGCCTGGAGAAGAGAAGACTCCAAGGAGTCCTTAGAGCCCCTTCCAGTGCTTAAACAGGGCTTATGAAAAGGAAGGAGAGGGAGTTTTTATACAGGCAGATAGTGACAGAACAAGGGGCAATGGTTTTATACTCAAAGAGGGGAGGTTTAGATTAGATGTTACGAAGAAATTGTTCCCTGTGAGGGTGGGGAGGCCCTGGCACAGGGTGCCCAGAGAAACTGTGGCTGCCCCATCCCTGGAAGTGTCCAAGGCCAGGTTGGATGGGGCTTGGAGCAACCCGGGATAGTGGAAGGTGTCCCTGCCCATGGCAGGGGTGGGACTGGATGGGCTTTAAGCTCCTTTCCAACACAAACCATTCTGTCTATGATTTATAGGTTGGTTGGATTTTTAAGGTTTTTTTGGAAGGAATCCTCCTTCTTGGCAATCTGGCCTGCGATTCCTGTTGCTGCCCGATGTTTGAAGGTTTCCTTCCATGATTTGATTGTAGTCATTTAGTTTCCAAATGATACTCTGATTTTAGGACATGAGCTAAACCCTTTGGAAGTGTGGGGCCAGGCAGCAAGGCAGAGACAGTATTGCATGAATGTGGTTATGGGCTTTTTCTACACTGTGGTGATCTGCATCCCAATACTTTGGGATTGTCACTTCAGGTATCTGGCATGCTGCCTCAGGAAAGGTGGGCAGGCAATAACAGTGTTATGTTTACCACTGGGAGGCTTTCAGAAGTGTGAGTTGCTGCTGTATTTCTCAAAGGTACAGGAAGGGCTGCGTGTTTTATTTCACACTGCGACACTCCTCGTGGGCTCCTAAGCACTGCAGTACAGAGAGATGTGCAGATGCTTCTGGCTGCACTCAGGCGCTTCCAGCCCTTCCCAAGGTGGGTGTCTCTGCCTGGCCTTTGCTATTGGCTGTTTCTGAGGCTTCAGCCCATTAGAAACTTTAGTTTCAGGGAGTGAAGTGGAATTTAAACTATCTGAATATAGTCCTTTGTGTCAAATCAAATGATTTGTTAAAGTGAGGCCAGATTTGTGGGGAGAATCAATCTTTTTTATTAGATCTACTGATGTGGAAAAAGCAGACAAACTTCCAGGCATATTAACCCTTCTGCTTGCCTGTGTTTGTATTGCAAGAATGAATAGACCTGTCTGCCAGGGGAGGCTGTGCTTTGGGCTGTGCATTCACTCTGGCTGTTCCTCAGTAGTCTTGGTCCGAACACAGGCACGGGTGGTATTTTTGGGGAGAAAGACTCGTCTCCCTCTGTGTTTGGACACTAGATGTTACTACAGAACAAATAATGGGCTCTGATCTGCAGCTGACTCATTGTGCAAGTCTGGGGCTAATTACTGAATCCCTCTGTGCCTCGATTTCCATCTGTAAAATGTCACAGATGCCCACCATTCATAAATCGCTTTCAGATTTCCAGATGAGGTGCTGTGTAAGTGTAGAACAGCATTAGTTTATGCATATTGTGCTAGGGGATAATACAAACCACATGCAGCAGAGGAGCCTCACAGATGTGTCTCCTTCCACTGCGAAAGGCAAGGCCTGGGCTGATGATTTAGCACAAAACTAATTGGACTAAAAAAGGAGATTGTTTTTGCACTGATACAATTGTCACCATTAAAGTCCTCATTTACCAATGGTTCTTGGAGGTAGCCCAGTGCTTCCCTGTTGAGGAGAGCTGCAGTGCCTTGCCTTTGGAAGCATAGCAATTTACAGCAAATGCTGCTGTTTTTCCAGCAGCCCCCGTGCCGTCATTCCACACCTCTGGAAAGGGACTGGGCCATGGGTTAGTGGGAATGTGCATCTTGCTTGGCCTCCAGCTGCACTTAGGACGTTTTTGCTGGCATTTCCTAATCTCCAAGCAGAGGCATTTCCAGTGCCGTTCCTGGGTGTTGCACACACAGGAATCCCCATTTATCGATAAGAAAAGCTGTTCCCATGGCTGCGGGCGAGTGAGTGCCTGGCAGCTGTTCAGCATTAAGTCAATTCTCAAAATTTAAAGGATTTGTGGGCTGTGATGGTTTGGGTTCAGGCAATTAAGTCTGGTGAAGTTTCTGAGAGTATCTTGCAGACACATTTCATGGAGAAAGATGAACTTAAAGAGTTAAGAGCTTTGATTTGATTAAATGCCCTCACATTTCCGTATTGGGCTGTTGGGGCTAAACTCTCAGTGGGTATGAAACCTAGGAGCTCTTTGTCTGCAGGAGAATTACGGTTGTTGCTTCCCTTTGCAATCTGGCCCTGTGCTTGTTTTAAAGTGCCAAAATCACCCCTGTTGACAGTGGCATCACGTGGCAGTGATGTGCATCGGCACATGATGCAGGCACCAGTGACTGTGCATCGGCCTCTAAAGCTCGAGCTGTGTCATTTTAAAGCCCTGCTTGGAGCTTATTTGCCAGTGTACTGCTGCCTGGTGCTCCAAAGTGACTGTTGATGGTGTGGGGTTGGAGGGGCTGGAGGTGTCTTTGGAGGTATCCAGTTCGTTCTTGGTGTATTGCAGGCAAATTGCACCATTCTAGGTTTGTCCATTTTGGACTCACTGGCTCTTCTCCCCGTTCCTCATCAGTGCTCAGAGGGAGGGTCAACATTCATTGTCGAAACCTCCACAGCTCTAAGAGTAACATAATATTGAGGCTGAGCGCGTGGGGTGACAGGCGTGGGAGAGAAGATTGGCTGACACCCAGCCTTACCCAGGGCTTGCTGTGTTCCAGGAGAAATCTCCCCAGATGCTGGGCCTTCATTCATGGGTCTAAACTTGCCATTTCAGGATTTTTTAGGAGAGTTTCAAGGTGGAATCAGCTAGAACCTCAAAACAAAGCTCCTCGAACTGCCACCAGCATGAGGTCTCTTAGGGGACACTCTGCTGCTCGTTGTTGGGTCCATGTCACAGGTCAGAGAAAGTGCAAACAGGCAAATGGTGGTTAAGGGCTTGATCCCATCAGGAAGTGAATGGATCCCTAGGTTTGGGAAGTGTTTAGTGAGTTTTGGGTTCAAGCAACAGAATGCAGGAATCCTGGAAAACATTTTGATTATGAATATCCTTTGATTTTTCAATCTAAAATGAGTTGGAGGTGTAGCTTCTTTTGAAGAGTTAAAAACCTGAAGCTGAAACTGAAATGTGCCTGGCTAAGCCCAAGCAGATATTTCCTTTACTAATTTTTCTTCACCCAGAAGTTAACAAGGAAACAACAGAAAACAAACCCAAACAAAAAGTCTTTTGCACAGCTCTGTGCTCACCACTAATGGGATGCAAGTGTTACCTTGTTCTTCACATTATGGAGACCAGAGGATGTGAGGGATTTGCTGAGTCCCCTGAAATCCCAGTGTCCCTGGGTATCCTGGAGAACAAAATCACAGCTGCAGAGAAAATGTGGAAAGAATTCCTCTTCCTGCTGCTCAGATCTGTAAGGACCACTGCAGAGCTCAGGGGGATTTAGATAAAGGCCAGCAAGGGGTAACGAGCAGCATTAGGCAGAGTGATGGTCCTTGTGGGATGTCCTGTACCCTTGAGCCATTTCAGCCCAGCTCCCAAGTGCTCAGTGATGGTCACTGGCCTTGTGCAGGGCAGGGTTGTTGGCTGAGGGCCGTTAAGAGCCCCAGGGAGGGAGGGAGTGGGGGAGAATGGACAAACTGCAGTGGGGTGAACCTGAAGCTGAAATGCTGACATGGGAAATCAAACCTTTGCAAAAGTGCCCCTGGCAATAGTAATAATAACAATCATCATCACTGTCGTCATCATCATCATCATCATCATCATCATCATCACTGTGCCTTTGCTGTAAAAGAATGTGCAAACATAGTATTTTGATGTTCAGGGAGCCAAATTCTTCTGAATTCTGACCATCCTTTTCAGTGGCTTAAAGAGTTGTTTTCCTTATTGGTCTTTCAGCTGATTTTTTGTCGTGGCTAGAGGAAGCCAATGCTAAATGTTCTGGATGAGGAACAACTAGAGCTTGACTGAGCATTCTGAATGTCACACGTTTGTGGGTTACAGGGACTTTGTGCAGAGAGGAGGTGTCCAACCCTAGAGCTGCCCTGCAGCTTTGCAGGTCCAAGTAATAAAACTCAAAGCAGGGGTAGAATTTGAGGTCAGAAATCCCAACTGGAAACAAGATGCATATTTCCTATATAATGGTTAACTTTGGATGCAGTTCACTAACGAAACCTTGGTTGTCTGGCTCTGGAGTGTCTTTATGAAACACAACCCCCAGCTCAGCACACGTTGTTTGGCTCGAGACTATGAGAGGTTCCCTGACCTGTGTTACACAGGTGCAGAACCAATATAGTGAGAGTCCCTGCAGACTTCACGGTGAGCCTGATTCAAATGTTTCCTTTTGTCCTGTCTGCTTCCTTATTTCATGTTACACTGCACCATATTTTGACTGCATTTTCCCCCTGATTGCTTCTCCCAGCAGGGAAAAGCAGTCTGATTTGCAAGGGATGTGAAGCCATCTCAATGTGAGATGAAGTTTGAAGTGTAGTGGAGTTTCCGTGTGTCCTTCACTGGAGTCAGGTCCCATGAAGTCTCTCTCCATGTCATAGATCAGTGATTGAGGGAGAAATGAGTCAAGTTCAACGATGGCAGTGTCAGGCATGAGATTTTGGCATAATGAGGACTGGAGCTGTAGGAGGAGTGTTTTCCCTGGGAAGGAGCCCCAGGCCCTGTGGGCATTGTGCCCTCAGCTTCCTTGGCTGGAAAGCGTGTGGAATCCCTCTTTTAATCTGGGGACTCTTAATCTAGTTTAGATTAGCCCTGTCTTGCTGTGAGAGGTTTGTAGATACATAACCCTGTGTGCCTTTATTTTCTGGTTTTTTATTTGCTTTGTCTGCTTTGCTGCCATGCCCTGCTACAGCTGTGAACCAGGGGAGGGTTGTTTGGTGCAATGCCAAAATTACTGAGCAGCCCCACTGCTACCAGCGTCACTTGGAGCTCCAGGATCAGCAGCTCCAGTCAGCAAGCCTTTAGCAAACTCATGCTGGACAGGTAAAATCTTTGTTTTCAGGGTGTCTTCAGTTGGGCTGTGTTAGTGAAATGTCCTTGGTGCTCGTAAAAATAAAGATGATGCATTTCTAGCCAAACGTGTTGCATCAAAACCCAGCCGTTTCCTGCTAAAGCTTCCTCTGGCAGATAGAGATGGTTTGAACACGTATCTCACAGCTGATGGTTGCCTGTGAATAAATGATCCCGATCTAATTCCATGTGCTGATGGAGCAAGATGGATCTCTTGTGGAAGAGCACAGATCCCCAGGCTGAGAGCAGTTACAGGTGAAATTAGTGAGTGGGTAGGAGTGTGCATGTGTGAAATTTTAAATAAAACAATGTGAATGATGTGAGCTGTTTAAGAATAGACCTGTGTGAATAATGGAGGGGGTTTTTTTCATTTTCCAAATCAAAAAGTTGGAAAGAAAAATGATTTGGGAGAATCTGAAATGGAAAATTTTAAGGTTTTGACACAGTGTAATAACTAAAATGTGGGTTTGGGTCAACCAGAATTGTTTCTTTTGACTCAAACCAAACCATTTACTTTCACTTAAGACTATTTAATTTGTTCATTTATTTTTCATCTAAGTGAGATTTGAAATAAATGCTGTTCAAAACTTAGGGCTGAAACATTTCATTCAGAAGGTATGAAAAATCATTTAAGAAAAAACCTCTAGAGATAATACTGAAAAAATGTTAAAAATTGCACCCATTTTGTTTCTCACTTGAAACAATGTGCCAAATTTTGTGTAGCTTCTTGAATAGTAGTTGTTACTCCAACAACTTGAAGTAACTTGCATTTTGTGGTAAAATTTCTTTTCACTCAGTTTTACTGAGGTTTTTCTTACAGACATTTCAAAATCACCGAATATCATGATAATGGAAAAACATTTATTGTTTGTTCATGAAAAAAAAGCGTTTTCCTCTTTAAGAAGGGAAAGAAGAAAGTAGACAAAAATGAAGTATGAACACTTTACAAGCGGAAAAGGATCAGATAGCAGTTCTCATAAGAAAGGAAATCTGAGCTGCTTTTTAAAGATAGCCAGTAAAGTTAAGGGTAAGGGTTGTTATAATAGAGATATGAGAGACATTACAAATGGGGGAATTTTGGCAGTGATTGGGGTCTCGTAGCAGAGATGGTGAATTATCTGGAATGAAGGTAAAAAGGCAAAAATATTCTGGAGGTGTTCTGTTTCATATTGATAGGCAACCTAGTAACTCACAATTTCCAGGTGAAGATAAAACATTCCAGCCTGCAAAATCCTGATGTGAAAACTGTGGGAAAGAACAAACCCTCTTTGGTCAAAGAGACCATCTTTAATTTTCTCTGAGCTCCTAGTTCCTGGTGTGGGAGATGTTTTAACTGTGCTGATGACCAGGCTGAGTGAGATGTCGTGGGGCTCTGCCAGTGCCGGTGTTGAACCTGGATCACAGAATGGTCTGAGTTGGAAGGAACCCCGAAGGATCATCGAGTCCAACTCTTGGGTGAACAGAAGGGCACGTGGTGTGTAAATACAGGTGTAAGGTGAGGCTGTGGCCAGGTTGGAGCATGCAACGTTTGCAGGTCAGCCGGAACACAGATTTCGTGCAGCTGGACACGTGAAATGTTGGGAAGAGGAGGCACTGAATGCACAGTTCTTCTCTGGGTTGGGTGACTTGGCCTTTGTGTCCCAGCACCAGGTCTCTGACAGCCCCTGCCCAGCTGGGGCCCTTCCCTTGCCACTGTCTTTGACAAAAGGGGAAGAGGAGGGGCAGCCACTGATCTCTCCTCTGTGTTGACCAGTGACAGGATCTGAGGGAATGGCCTGGAGCTGTGTCAGGGATCTCAGGGAAAGGTTCTTCTCCCACAGGGTGCTGGGCACTGCCCAGGCTCCCCAGGGAATGGGCACGGCCCCGAGGCTGCCAGAGCTCCAGGAGCGTTTGGACACCGCTCCTGGGGATGCCCAGGGTGGGATTGTTGGGGTGTCTGTGCAGGCCCAAGGGTGGGACTGGATGATGTTTGAGTCCCTTCCAGCTCAGGATATTCTGTGATTCTGTGGTTTACAATGCACACAGCAAGTAAATATCAGGGCAGTAAACAGAGCAGAGGAGTCTTAATGATCCTACACTAAACAAAACTCAGAGAGCTTCCCCTTGCGGAAGCAGATCCTGCTCCGGCTTTACTGGGCCTGGAGCTGTGGCCAGGGTCGGAGCCCTTCCCTCCCGCAGCTCTCCACACCTTTGATTCCCGAGCCTTTGCTTCTCAGACCAGAGGCTACCGGCTGACAGAGGCGTTCATCCCCTCCCTGCCCGCTGTCAGCCCTCGGCCTTTCACGTGCTTGGACCCCGGTGCAGAGCTGCACACACAGCCCGTTCTAAACAAGCACAATTAATAAAGCCTATCTAGCCAACATCTGACTCTCATTAGAGGAAATGTGTTGAAAAAACAGATCCCAGGTTGGCTGTGATTTATGGCTCGGGCCTGCTATCCTTCACAAGCACTGGCGAAAGCTTTTGCAAAGGGCCAGAACATAAACTACTTAAGGAAACTCAGTAACCATGTAAAAAGGCTGGAAGGGTCAAATCAGACAAATTAAAGAGAGATGGAGATGCA
Organism: Rhagologus leucostigma; assembly: GCA_013397725.1. Classification (NCBI taxonomy): domain Eukaryota; kingdom Metazoa; phylum Chordata; class Aves; order Passeriformes; genus Rhagologus; species Rhagologus leucostigma. Next base: position 643,549 of record VZTD01004418.1, read on the forward strand.
AGCCCAGGCTGGCTGTCCCCCACTAAGGGCCACCTAGGTAGGCACTGGAGATCTGTGTTCATATTTCTGCTCTGGAATTTGACTTGAAATTCCTTCTGTGCCAGTGTCAGAAAGTGTCACTGTTCTTTTTCTGGCTAAAGTGTGTCTATGTGTGTGGCAGTAAGGGGATGGAGGGGTCAGTGGTCTGGTGATTTCTCTCAGGAGTGTCAAATAAAACATCTCTGGTGCATGAGATGCTGGGTGCTCACTGAGTTAATGGTGCTTCCTATTTCCCTTGGGAGTTCTGAGCTTCATCCTTTTCTCTTTGCAAAGAAACGTAGTTGACTGGGTGAATTTAGCTGACTTCCTCCAGATTTGCTCAGAGACTACTCTGAACTTGTCCTGGAGGAAGGTGTCTGCTGAGAAAAGCCTGTCTCCTGCTTACTTTGGCAGACAAAATGTTCTTCCAACTGGACCTTCTCTAGCTGTGTGTCACTGATTTGTCAGGGCAGTGCAGCCCAAACTGTGTCTGTGGTGGTGCAGGAGCTGCTCCGAGCAGTGCTGGTGGTGCAGTTGCTGCACAATTAGAGCTGCTGTGTTGAATTCCATGGAGCTGCTGTTGCCTTCCCGGTGCTCCAGCATGGGCTGTTGGCAGCTCTGGTTTGCTCCCCTGCCCTGGGGATAACCCAGCTTGTCATCTTCACGCAGGGCCATGCAATGGAAGTGGTGGAATAGATGAGATGGAGAGGGAAGAGCTGCCAGGCAAGTTGTGCCACAAAAATCAAGTATTTCATTTGTTTCTCCACGTATATGTTACATTTGGTCCTTTTTCATCCTTTAACCTTGGATCCTTTACAGGTCCTTTACATTAAGCTAACAATGGATGAAAGAAAAGTGAGCCTGGGAGGAGGGAAATGTGTTGTTTGGAGTCTGAGCAGGTTGAAGCAAGAGCTGCAGATGTGATTCTCATGTCCCCAAGCCTGCCTGCGTGCTATGCCCCGTTGCATTGCAAGGTTGAAGTTTCCTGTAATAGCAAAATATGGTCTTGAAAAAAACTGGCTGTAAAGACTTTATTTGTTTAAACAAAGGCTTTGTAATTCCAGAATTCTCTCTCCTTTCATATGCTATAAACCACCTCCTCCACCTCCCCTCTGAAACACAAATTTTGGAGCAATCCATCAGGAAAAAGAGAGACAGAGCCTTGATCCCTTGACTTCAGTTGAGCTGTGCAATTTATATCTACTGAGCATCTGGCTGTAGGGAAACCAAAAACTCTTTTAATATTCTGCAGAGACTCTGTGTATACAAATGAGCGTGGGCTGTCAGAGCTGAGAAATGGGGCAGAGGTGCCAAGAGGTTTCTTTGCCATTTCACACAAAACTGACCTGTGGCCTCATGGTGAAAGGTGGGCTGGTTCTTCTTTTGCTGCCCTCAGTGCCACTGTGATAATTGTGCTGAAATCATTAGAGCCCTGTTGGTATCAGGCTGTTATCACACCTTTCTTGTTAGGATTTGAGTGAGGAGTTTGAAGACTTGTGGGACTTTCAGGCTTGGGAAGCTGAAGTGTGCAACTATTTAATAACGAAATTATGCAAAGCAGGAGTGCCAGGTTACCAAAGCAGGACTGCCAGGTTAACAAGGTACCTGAAGTCATCATTCCCTGCTTTCGGTTGCTCACAGGGGTGTATCCAGACTGGAAGCTCAGGCACAGATCTGATGCCTTTTGGCAAAGCTGCAGCACTGGAGGCTCAGTCTTTAATCAAAGATGGGTTGAACATAGCAACCTTTGTGTCAGGGCTAAGGGGGCACAGCTGGTACAGGGTACCTGGCTTGTTATTTTCCAGCATGTGAAGTCTTCCACGTCTCCTCTGCATTAGAATTTTCCATCCCTCCAGTTGCATTCCAGTTGAGAGGAGGAATGGGAAAGGAGAGATGTGCTGGGACAGTAACTGCGAGACATTGTGGAGACAGACTGGGTGTCACTGGATATGCTGGTACTGTCTCGTGTTCATTATCTCAATTATTTATCCTCCCTGCTGGAATATTTCTAAAACAAATCCTACCATGTGTTTTGAGGTTGAGATTCATCAAGTGAAATCACAACTCCTTTCTCAGAGTTTAGCTGGAAAAATACAAATCTGCCAACTAGGAATAGAAGGGAAATAAACTGTGGTTCTGTGTAGCAACAAGTGATGGATTTCTGCAGATATGGAAAGCGTCTGCTCTGCAGTCCCAGGTCAGAGAGTGTGTGCATTTGCCCCCGTGTTATATTTGTTCCATGAGAAATAATGATGTGAGATTCTCAAGCTCTTTTTAATAACACAGATTGCTTTCACCCTGATCAGAAAATTCAGCTTCGCAGTCCCAGGCCTTGGAACCACCAGCCATCGAGATTAGACACTAAATACGTCAGTGCATCGTAGTTAGGGAAGATATTTATTAGCTTGATTTGTCACCACCAATCTCAGGCTTTCTGCAAGGACAGATGTGGACCCCAGACCTTGAACAGTCCCTGGTGTGCAGTGAGGGAGCTTTGAATGGAGTGTCTGACACTGCAGCCCTGAGCATTCATCTCTGCCTTTGAAAGCCTTGTCTGCCTGTTGGTCAGATAAATAAGTGTCACACGGATTTGTTGGCAGGACTCTTGCCTTAGTAAGATCTTCTGCATTAGGATATCCACTTTCAGGATTATTTAAATGTCTTTTGGGCCCAGTCTAAGTACCTTGGGTGTGGATCTGGGTTTCCAGGCATTTCACAACAGAAGGGATCAGAGATCAAATCCAGCTTGAACTTAAGTAGTTCTGTTTCTGACCCAGGCTGTGTTTTCTGCATGTTTCAACATCACTGACATGAAAATCATATTAGTACAAATCTCACATGCAATGACGCTGCTGGTTTCTCTCCTCTTCTGTCACTTTGTCCATCTAAATCAAACCTTTTCTGTTACAAATGCACCTGAGAGGGCTCTTTGAGACACTCTTCAAGAGCAGAGAGAGCTGCTGGACTGGTGCTGTCCCTTTTTTTATGAGCTGAGCTCTCCAGAGGAACCTTAAATGGTCAGTCCATCTCAGAGATGCACAGAGATGGTTTTCAGACAGTTCAAGTCAGTCTGTCTAAACCTGTGGGAGTTACTAATGTGTGCAAGCCAGCAGAAGGGAGAATAGGACTCTGTATTTTATTTGCTCTCTAACGCATCTGGTACGTCTTTTGGCTCCTGGGAGAACTGCATTTATTCAGTCTTATCTTTCTGTGGGGATGAGCAAGATCAAGAGCCTGAAGCCAGTTACATACAGAAACCAATTCCCTGTTTTACACACCACAAGCAGATTCAGACCAAACAAGCCTCACCCATTTCCTTCCCCGTGGGACAGTGCACTTATGGCACTTGCATGTTCATGGGTCAGTTCAAGCCGAAAAATATTGCCCAATATCTATTGCAGAAAATAAAAATAAACAAATGTTTTTTTCTGTTGGGTAAAAGAAAGTCCATGTCAGTATTGACCTGTGAGGAAGTCCTTCCATCTGGGTGTTCCTGAATCATCAGATGCTTTGTCTGCAAAATGTTGTGTATTATGAGGTGGAAGATCTATGTCTGACTCCTTTGGGAAGCTACACAGCTCCTCATAGAGGGCCAATGTGAAAATTCCTTTGGAAAGTGGATGCAGTGGATTACTGTTAGCACTCAAACAATCTTCTTAGCCTGTAAATCACCAGGGTGGAACAGCCCACCTTCCTGTTCTTCCAGGACATGCACTCAAATCTTTGTGTGGCTGAGAGCCATCAGGGCATGCCATGTGCTCCGTAAAGCCAGCAAGCGTCTGGGGCTGGAGACTGGAGAGGTCTCTCGGGTTCCTTGTGCAACAGGGGACAAAGCTTGTTATGGGGGACAGCTGAGTCCAAGTGTTGGGGTGTTGTTTATTCAGGCCAAAATCCACGTTCACCCATTCCTCGCCATAGGGAGGCTTTGGGTTTCCTCAGCATCCCCTGCGTCATTGCAGCCTCAGCCTCAGCTGCACCTGAATGGTCTGTTAGGGGCTCAAGAACTACAGGTCAACATTCCAGCCCTGTGGAAACACCAGGATTAAATACTTCTATGGCCAGTCGATGAAAACTGGCTCTGGCCCTTAAGGAGCACAAAACACACAGAAAGATGTATTTCTCCTCTATGGGACATGAGATGTCATTCATCACCTGAATATAGGTGGTTTATCCTCTGAAATGCTTCATGTTGCAAATCATTTTCCCTTTTGAGAACTGCTATGCTTCAGAAGTCATGAGAGGTGAGTGGTCCAGTCTGGAAAGCTTCTCTGAGAGCTGGGAGTGGGCAGTTCCACTCTGCCGCAAAGCACTGGGAAAGTGCCTTGTTGATTAAATCTCTGTTCAGGGCTTTATCCTCCTTCACGCACTTTAAAATTGCTGAGATGAAACCAGAGGCAAAGCAGCAGGCCTTCTGTTTAGATAAGGAATGTCCTTTGGATGGAGCAATCACTTTAACCTGCACTCAGAGCTCATTCTGGCGATCTTTGTTCTCGCTGAGGCCTCCTGTCAGGACTCCTTTGGTGGCTGCTGACTGTCTGCTGCTCCTCTGCAGCACAGTGAGATGGAAACCACTTCATGCTGCAGCTCTGGGCTGCATCAGCCCTCGGATCTGCCTTGGATTTCCTGGCTGTCACTGAGATGGGCGCTTTGTCTCATTTGTCTGGGAGGGGTAACGGGGTCTGGGAGGCCGGGGATGGAGCAGAACTCCAGAGATGGGCATTTGTGTATTCATTGCTTTCCTTGGTATTTTAGCAGGAAAATAGTAGAGGAGCGAGTATTAAATGGAGTGGTGGTTGTGCAGCCTGGTGTCCTGTGAGATGGGAGCATGTGCCACACCAGCTTGCACCAGTGGCAGGACAAGTGTCTCTGCCTGTGACAGCAGGTTGTGCTGGTTGGCACCATGAAAAGTCTGAAAACTGATTTTTATTTCATCTGCCTTCTGCATATTGGGAACTTAATTTCACGCTCTGCCCCACTAAACATGCCCAAACAAGGTTCATGTAACGTGGCTGTGGCTGGTGACCTGTGCAGTGGATTTGAATATTTATTTTCCCCCATAACTGATCTTGTCTCACTTTTCCATGTGCCTTGGATCGAAGGGATCAGGCTGAAGCTGTGGATGAACATGCACAGTACCTGGCAGTTTGACATCACTGTGTTTTGTTCTCTCTAGAATGCATGAACTGCACGAGGCTCGCGGATATGACCGAGAGGCTGAACACGCTGGAGGCCAAGGTAAGGACCTGCCTTTACTCTCCTGTTTGACAAAAATTTCCAAGAGTTTCTGATGACAAACATGTCGAGTTGGCAGGCCTGGAGAGATCAGGTGCCTGTTCCTCTCTCCGTGGCAGTGGCTCTGCCCCAGAAAATGAGACACTGCCTGCCTCTAGCCTGCTCCTTCCCTTCTCCTTCCCATGTGGCTGCATCCCTGCCTCAGCCCTGCTCCTCCAAAATAATGCTCAGACCTGAGAAATAACGTGCCATGTGTTGCCATCATGCTTATTTGTCACTGTTTGCCTGGCACACCTGCCCTCCCTCTGCCCTGCTGTGTTTCTTCAAGTGCAATGCAGCCCTGCTTTTTTATCCCTTTTCTGAAGGATGGGAGGCTCTCATGCATAGTTTAGTGGAGACAGATATTAGGGGGAGACCTTCACATCGTGGGGTTTTTTTTTCTTCCTACAAATCGTTTTAATTTCTGCCTACTGGGATTCAGATAAATTGTTCCAGTCTAGCAACAAAGCAGCTGAGTCAGCATTCCCCTTTGATCTGTGGTCCCTCCTGTGACAGCCCAATCCTGGCTGTTACTTATCATGCTTTGGTCCCTTTAAGGCATTTACTGCTGTTATTATTCATTAACTGATTCTTATCAATGACATAAAAGAATTTAGGGAGAAACCTTTGTGGAGGGAGGTAGTGGTTGTGTGGTGTTTTTGAGGCCAGTACATGATATTATGGTAATTTGGGAATTGTTTATGCTGAAATGAAGTCTGGAGCCTCCTCAAAGCCTTCCCGGTTATATTTCACTACAGGAAAATGAAGGGGTGGGGGGAATGAAATTCTGGGGAACAGAATTGTTCGAGTGGAAACAACTGGTGTAGTGCAAAGGACAAAAGGGAGCTGGATTGTTTGAGCAGCAGGAGCTGGCAGGTGGGTGTCCTCTGGCAGGGCAGGAGAGAGGGGCTGGTGAGTGACCCCTGCGTGTGCAGTCCTGAATCCAAGTGAGACACGGGGCTGGCCTCAGAGAGACGTGAATCAGCCCTTCCCTCTCAGGCTGTGGCCAGCTGTACCTTTCTTCGCTTTCCAGGATTTTCTCTGGCTCACTGGAACAGGATAACCAGAGACTGTCCTGACATCACTCCACACTCTGCTGGCTTGTGCTGCTCAGCACTTGTGTGGGTAACAACGTGTAAAGGCTGATGGCAACCTCAGCTGGGGCCTGGCAGGACTCTGGGGAGGGGGAAGGAGGTTCTACCTGCCCAAATCCCCTCGGGAAGTCAGGCAGAGTGTGTCGTGTCTGATTTAGTGCTGCAGATTGGCAGTTTGTGTTGTGGCTGTGATGGTTTTCCTTCTGACTTCCCTCTGCTCCCACACAGACCCAAGCTGGGAGCAAGGCTCATCAAAGGGCTTTACTTTTACAGAGGAAAATGAGTTATTGCCTTCGTTTTTGAAGTACTAAAGCCCATGTCTCTGCAAGGAGACCTTCTGCAGCACAACCCAGCAAGGTCCTTATCAATTGTTTGGCTTCCACTTTGTTTGAAAAGCTGTGGATGCTTTGCAAAAATTGACTGTAGCAATGAAACAGAGAGTGAAGCAACAGTACATGACTGCTGGTGCTGTGCACAAGAGAAATATGCTGATTCCCCTTTTTTCCAAGGTTAATTTAAGTTCAGTTTGATCTATGTAGCAATCTAATGAACTCAGTTGTTATTATTCAACAATAGCCAGCATCATTTAAAAGGTGCTTATGTTTGTTTGGTGTTGTCTGCATTCCTGCTCTGGGTTTTGGAGAAAGATCCCTGTTTTGCTGGATGATCTGGATGTGAAGTTGTTGCTCAGCTCTCCAAACTGTCTTCTTGTAATGTCTTATTTCACCATAACAACCTGAAGCTGTTTTGAGGAAGACAGGAGGGATGGGATGGGGACACACATCTCTGCTAGTGCCAGAGGCTCTTTCTCCCTGGAATTTTGCAGGTTTGTTCTGCAAAGGCAGATGTGGAATTTAATCCTCCCCACGAGCACAGCTGGATTTTTCTGCCACAGTCCTGCTCCCTCTGGAGAGAGCTGAAGTTGAGGGGCTTTGCTGCTTTTGCTCTTTTGAATTTCAGACCAAAATGACTAAGGTGAACTCAGGGGATGGCAATGGGCAAGACCAGCCTGTGGTTTCCTCTTTCCCCACCCTCTTCAGCTTTTATAGCAGCCCCCCTAAAAATGGGGATATAACCAGCAATGGTCTTGTCTTTCTTATTACAAGGGTGAGCTGGTTCATCCAAATTGAAAGATCAGTGCCCAAATGAGGTAATAAAAGCTACTCTTCGATTTTAGTAATATGAGAGTTGGATCAGAAGGTGAGAAGCGAGAATAAACACAGAGCAAATGGAATGAAAAATGACTCATTAGGGACCAGAGCTTTTATTGGCCCTGGGGAGGAGAGAGGCTGAGCCGTGGCTCAACTGTGCAGCAGAACCCTTGACGTGCCTCACACCTTCCTCAGGGCTGCTCTAGGTTGTCCTTGTGGCTGTAGGAGGTGTTTCTGCAGGGAGAGAGGGGAAGGCAGATGGAATCAGGTTCCATCCTGATTCCAGCCTAATTCAGGTTCCATCTCCTGTTTCCAGCTACCCCAGGATGGAGTTTCCTTTCCCCATGTGCTCAATACCAGACCCACTGAGTGCCAGAGATCTGAAAGCTTGATTGATGGTGCTGGGCTTGAAATCTACAGAGCGCAGGATCTACGTCAGGGAGGATGGTGACCATCCTGGGGTCCAGGACAAGAAATTGTGTGGACTGGAAGGAAATTACCCCCACTGCAAGCCCCAACATGCCAACCCTTATTTCTCTCCTATGACGTCTTAGTTTACATCTCCACAACACCCCCTGACCCCATGGGAGCCTCGTTGATGGGATGGCAGAACAAACCCTGCTTTTATTTCATAGCAAAGGTTTCACTTAAGCCAGCACAGCCTCTTATTGGGAAGGGTGTTCAGCCCTTCCTGAATTTCCTGAGCCTGGTGCTGCCCTCCTGTGTCACAGGACTGAGCTCAGACAAACCTCCAGAGTGACAGCACTACCCACGGCAGGAAGGCCTGACAGGGGAGCAGGGCTGCAGGCAGGGCTGGCAGATTTGCAAGCAGGGCTAGCAGGGCTGCAGGCAGGGCTGACAGGGCTGCAGGCAGGGCTGGCAGATTTGCAAGCAGGGCTAGCAGGGCTGCAGGCAGGGCTGACAGGGCTGCAGGCAGGGCTGGCAGGGCTGATGGCTGCAGGCAGGGCTGCGGGCAGGGCTAGCAGGGATGCAGGCAGGGCTGGCAGGGATGCAGGCAGGGCTGCAGGCAGGGCTAGCAGGGCTGCAGGCAGGGCTAGCAGGGCTGACAGGGCTGCAGGCAGGGCTAGCAGGGATGCAGGTGGAGCTAGCAGGGCTGCAGGCAGGGCTGGCAGNGGGCAGGCAGTTTGCTGGCAGTTTGCAGGCAGAGCAGTCAGGGCTGGCAGGGTTGCAGGCAGCTGAACAAAAATTTCTGCTCAGTGTGTTCACCCAGTTTCTCTGAGTAAGCTCCACCACAGAGCTCTGGGCAGCACAATATTAATCCCAGGTTTGGGTTGGAGCTGGAGCGCGGCGCCTGATCTGAGCTGATATAACCCAGCCTTATCTCCTGACACTGCTCTTGCGAAGCTCGTGGCATTTCACTTCCAGCTTTAATGCCTGGAGATAGCATTACATATCCAGTGTCTGATTGATTCATTGTGTGATTGATAAATGACATGCATAGTTTTTGCATGAAAACAGTCCCTGTAATGTGATTCCCCACACAGAAAGGTTTTAAAGAAAATATTTGTACCATGCACAGAATTTGATCAATTAATTGCTATTTTTCTGAAATCAGCCCATTTATTTAGGACAGATTACCAACAGCACCTTCACCACCCATGTCTTTGGATGGTAAAGCATCATTACTTGGAGTTTTAATGTGATCATTGTATGACGTGTTTCTGTATCTTCCTCTTCTCCCAGGCAGTTACGTGAAATGCTGGTAGCTGTCTGGGATGTTTTATGGGGTTTGTCTTTCCTTTCTCTGATAGACAATAAAACAATTCCCTGCTGTAGGGGAGAAATATTTGGAAGATAGCAAATGTTTCATGGTGCTGTGACATGGCTGAGAGATTGGGAGGGGAACCAGAATTGCTTGGCTGTGAGGCTGCTGCTGGTTCTGCAGGGTGGAAGTGAGCAGTTGCTTGATCCTTCAAGGACTTCCATGGATTTTCCATGTTCTGTATGTGATAGCCACGAGCAATTATTTCCTTTCCTTTCTGAACAGGAAGGTGTCTTCCTTATTAATCCCTAAGGTTTCCTAATGGCTCTGTGCAGAATCTGTTTCTCCAGCTCCGGCAGTACATTGAATTTAAGGAGGATTTGGGCTGTTTCACAGGTAGCTATATAATAATTGGCTGGTTTCTGGTAGCAGTAACAACGTGGAATCAATCCCTGTAAAATTTCTAATTTAACACTGAGTTTCTGTAGATCAGTTAATGACTCAAATGTCTCTAAGAATAAAATGCAACTTCCTACCTGATTCTTACGAGGAGGAGCCATGAATCAAAACTGGGTGGGCAAACTGAATTTTGTGTAGCTTTGCATCTATCTCTTGGTTTTTTGCTGATCTGCAGTAATCCTGATGATGACGCAGTTTGGGTACTGACCCTTCTCTCATTTGGGCATCCTGCTGTCTTTCCGAATGATAGTTAAAATCCTTTCCTTCTAAAGGCTAGTAATTCTTGGACCTTATTTCTTATCACTGTTGGATTGAAGGAGCAGTCTGTCCCCTAAGATTGTTCCATATGTTTGGCCAATGCTGTAAATCGTTTGCCAGAACAGCAAAAAGGCTGCAAAGGCCTCCTCGTCCACTCTTCCCTCCCACAAAGTCTTTTAGTTACAAGTTTGGCATTTTTAGTCAAATGGATTTCATATTTTCATAAAATAACTTTGCAAAATTCTCTTTTCCTGACACGCAACTTAAGTTTGCCAAGCAAATCCTATGTCTGCATTAGGAGATACTTTTTGTTGTGTTTGATACCTGGGAACATTGTTTACAAGCTTTGATTTTTTAAGAGAAATACATTTGTGGACAAACACTAGGTTTTGTCAAGGGAGGTGTGTGAGGAGCCAAGGGATGTGCTCAGATCCTTTTGTAATTCTGTGTCCAAACACTGAAACTTCCACTTGATTCTAATCAGAAGTTCTAGTGCAGCTTCATGAGTAAAGTACCACTGTAAGATAAAAAATGACTTTGGGTCCTTTTTCGGCTTGCACCGAGGTGAGCCAGGAAAGGCCCAACCTCCTCATCTTTTCCCTCGTGCTGCTCTCTCCCAGGAGCTTTTAGAGCTCCGTGGAGGAGAAGAGCACATGAGGCATTTGAGCCTGTTTGAGGTGAATCCCTGAGCTGAGGGCTCCTCACCTGGGGGGAAGCAGAGCTGATCCCAAAGCCGTTGCTGGGCACAGGGGGCACTTGGTCAAGGCTAAGTTCACCTCAGGCTGGTCTGGGTTCACATCGCTGGCACTCCTACATCCCCAGGAGGTCTCAACAGTATCTGGGGCAGAAGAATGACGTGATTTTGAGGGTGGAAGGTTATAGCTCCCGTGTATTTTTATCAGGTTTTTTAAGGGAACTGATTTCTGAGCTCCTCTGTGTGCTTTGTGTACAGGGCATTGAAGGATTGCTGGATCCTTTCTCCATCTGGCTCCTTGGGGTGTCAGCTGTGGCAGGCTGGGGCCCTCAGCAGCAGAGTAAATCCCACTGGGGGGCACATTCAGAGGAGCTCCCTGGGTACCTCACAGGACCACAGCCAATCTTTCCCTTCCAGCTGTTCTCTCGAGCAAAGCCTCAAGGGTCTGATCTGAGGAGCTGCTGAACAGTGCCTGTGTTTCATTTGAACTGGGAGGGTAGCCTGTGCTTTTGTGTCTTCTCTGCCCTGATTCCCCTCCAGAAGGCACCTGCTGAGGAAACAGTTGCGTTTTCCATCCTTTTTGTGGAAATCCTGTAGCACTCTTTGTAGAAAGAACAGGAACTGTGCTACCTGATAGAAGCCTTTGGTCCGTATTTCTGCCTTCCATGCATCATATGATGACATAAACCTCACCTTTTGCTCTGCACTGAGTCACTACAATGACATCAGCTAGTGCTCCCCCCGTAATTTATCAGTGCAACAAAAACTCCTCCATACACTAATTATCTTGTCCCTTTGGCCAAAGCCTCTAAGATGTTATAAGGATGAAGTCACCCAGGTTCTCTCTGGGCACCCAGTTCCTCAGATTTTGGTGGACATTGACTGGATGTCTTTTGGCTTTTGAAACCAAGCACTTGTATCTGTGCTGGAGCCTTGTGTTTGCAGGTCCCACATTGCTGTGAGAGAGAGACCATTCCCCATCACATTTGGTAAAACTCCTTGTTTAGATCTGTCTTGATGAATGATTAAAAAAACTCTTATATTGCCAAATAATTTGCTACAAAGAAAGGTATGTCCAACAAGTTATGCAATTACCATTATTAATCAGCTTGTGTCTCTACAAGATCAAGGGAATCTTACTTTACACTGGAATTTTTAGCTGATGAGCTGGATTCATGCAGTTTCTTTTCCTCCTCTTTAGAGAGGGATGGAAGGGAGTTAATTCCACCAATGCTTCAAGAGACCAAATATCCCCTGTTTATTAATTAATAATATCCATCTGGATTTTTATCCAAAGAAAAAGCATTCTGAGCCCTGTCATATCAACTTTTAAATCTTTGGAAGCCTGGCTGCTCTTCCCTTGTTTCTAACACCTACCTAGTTACAGGACATCAGGAATGTGAGCAGAGGACAGATGATGGGAGGAGGCTGCCTTTGTGAAATCTTTTTTTGATGAGTGGGAACAACAAAAACAGGGTTCTGGAAAGCCACTACAAGCCAAAAAAAAGTCCTCTGACACCGAACATCTCAAGAAGATGAAAACCGTCCTCCCATTTCCATTGTCCCTGGCCTGAGCTTTTGATCTGACGCAAGAAATGTGCTATTTGTCTGAAGTGGAGAAAGTTTATGCTGGCAAATAGAAAAGGAGGAGGTGGGTTGAGTAAGCTGGGACTGAGCTCCAGGCACACAACGCTCATGTCCCCGCGGAAGGCCGGGAGCGGAGCGGGATCCACAGCCAGGCTTTGAGCCCTGGCAGTGGAGCAGGAGCCAGACCCTGCCCTGGGAGCCTGGTGGGTCTGGGAGCCCCAGGGTGAGTCCTGCAGGCAGCAGCCTCTGGTGCCAGGGCAGGACCATCCCCCGGTTCCTGAGCGTTCACACGGCTCCCGTGGCCAGCCCGGCTCCCACACGGTGCTGGCAGCAGATGTGGCCCTGTTTCAGTCCCTTCCAGCCTCCTGACCCAGTGCAGCTGTGTCTGAGCCATGGGGTCTGGAGCCAGAGACAAACCCTCGTGCTGCTGGGACCTCTCTTGCCAGAGGCTCCAGTTCAGCACGGCCGTTTAGGCTGATTTGAGTTTTGCCTTCCATACGTGCAGAAAGACAAAAGTTTGAGTGTTTCACTGAGTTGAGGCCGTCCTTCAATTCGGACTGCACAGCGCAAGGTGGGGAGGAAAGGGTTTTTTGTGTCCTGCAGGGATCTGTTGTCTGGCACCACAGGCAGCAACCATTGTCCTCCTCTCTGCCTTCCCCGGTTGGCCGGTGAGTGACATCACCCACGGCTTCAAGACATATTTCATTTATCCGGTGGCATGAGGATGTTTGCTGCCTCCATTCTTCATGGAGGCAGAACTTTTGTGTTGGGAGTGGTAACAACAACACAGGTGGGCACTGCTTGCAATGACGATTCCCTGTGAAAACCACACATTCTTCCCTTGGTGTTATCCCTCTCTCTAACTCAACCTTATTGACTAGAAAATACCAAGATTTTAGTACTGAGACTTCACTACACTGCACATTTTGCTAATTTTCTTTCTGGCTGTGAGCCTCTGTGGTATCATTTTCCAGCAGTTTACTCAGAGGGCTCGAAACTTTCTTTTTTTTGTTTAATGAAAATGGGAATTCTCCTTGAGTCCCCTGACTACAGCAATGGCAGCCTTAAGAAAAACAGAACGTGACAGAAATGGATGAATGGCTCCAGTGCTATTGCAATAATGTGTAAGGAGCCCGTTTGTGCTCTGTGCTGTGTGAGCTGTGAGAGGACACTCCTTGTTGAAAGAGCCGTGTGCAGTTTGAGATTTTTGAATGTGACTAAATCCCTTGTGCTTCTCCTTCTTTAGTTTGGCTCTGTGGATCTCACGGATGTGAGAGCTCTCTTCTTTCTGCTTTATTTCTTTTGGGCATATTTTCAGTCCTAATCATAAAAACTAAAATTTCTCAGCAATTTCAAGTCTGGAGACTTCCTGACCTCTATCTTTTCGTGCCCAGGGAAAATAAACTTGTTACTATGGTTTGAGCCTTAATGACTGCAAAGTATATATAGTCAATTTATAACAGCGCATACTGGATTATCCTGTGCATGCCTTTACAGCTTTTACAGCATTTATCAGCAGAGTGCTCATTTAAAACATGTTGTTTTAATGAAAAGGATACTGCTGCCACTGTTTTGTGTTGATTATGTGGTAACACATTTTTATTATCACCCATAAAAATGATTTGGAGCTGTTCCACTCCAGATGCGACCTTCAGCAGAGCCGTGCTCGCGCCGCCCGCGAGGGCCACGGGCCCCTGTGGTTTGCTGGGCCCTGACCATGGCTGCAGTGATTTAATATCCCTGTTCCCACAGCTCTGCAAAACACTGTCCAAGACAGCCCCTCTGTGCCCCTTCCTCACAGCAGGAGCATCCCACCCCTGCCCTGGCTGCAGCCCCTCTAATTTGCCACCTCCAGGGTTCTGCCTCTCTGCCCGAGCACATTTTGAAAATGTCCAGGTGTTTGCTGGGGAAGTAAAAGGATGATATAACAAATAAAATAAAGTGATTCAGAAAAGGTCTTCAGCTCACACTCGAGTCCCATGGCAATGGGAGTTAAGCACAATTATGGTAAGGCACATGCTTAAGTGTTTGTTGAACTGATAACACGTTTCCTGGAAAGTCTGACAAATAAATCATTGGGTAGGAGAGCACAGAGTGCAAAAGGCAGATGGGACTGATTCCTTCCTGCCTGGCATCAGGCAAACCTGGTGAAGAAAAGCATTGTGACCTTACTCCTTTTTGCTGTACTCAGAAAGCAGAACTCTGGGTCTGTAAATAAAGATCCTTGCAATAAAGGAGGAATTTTGCTTGTTTGCAAGAGTGAGATTCAGTTCCCTTGCACTTAACCCAGCTCCCAGTTTAATTAGTTTCTCATTTACCCCCGTCAGGCCAGTGCATTCTGCAGGAAGTTCATCATTTCTGGCGCTGCTGCGGTACTGGCTCTCACCAGGCCTTGCAATAAAGAAGTGATAAACCTTGTAATAATTGCAAGTTAAAAACAAACAAGCAGAGCCAAGTCACTCTCATTTATAATTGCAGTGTGACTTCATTATGTAAAGACAACACAGTGTCTTTACACTGAAAAGCTGAAACTTCTAGGGATTTAGTGGAAAGTTGGAGCCATATTCCCTTTTATTTCCCTTATCCCTAAATCACTATTGCTTAGGTGGTTTTCAAACAGGAAAAGATGATGCTGTAACAAACCTCAGTGTTGCATGCCTAGGAAAATGTTCTCGTGTAGCTATGTTAGAGACCAACTCCCAATTTCGTAGAGGCCACCAGTGGTCAGGGAGCACAGCCTGATGAACAGCCTGAATCACGTGGGGGTAGTGGGGTCACTTTGCCAAGCAGTGAAGGTTGTAAATGGCCCAAACACCTCAGGGATGCCTGGATGTGGGTTTATTTGAAGGTTGTGTGTTTGCAAGGCCTAGAAACAGCTGTGAGTTTTAATAATATCCTATTGCTTCTCAGCAGAGCTCTTTGAGGAAATAGCCTGCTTTTTTTTTTTTTTGCTTCGAAGTTAAAGCACTTCAACTGTTTAAAAACTTCATCTTCTCCATCAGCTTTAATTTGGTCAGTATTTGTGCTTTTACAACCAGTACTTGTCCTCAGTTTGCTACCCTGGGCCTGTAGGTGCAGCCCTTCACCTCAGCCCAGCTGTCAGTAATTTCTGATCTTCTGACTCTGCGTTTGAACACCAGGGGAGTGCTGTGTCCCCAACACCAGCTTTGGTCCCTGGTCTCGTGTTTCTCACCAAGGACACAATCCTACGTGAGGCTGAGTCCCTCTGGAGGCAGTGAAGTCCTCCCCAAGGAGGGTGTGTGTGGGACACACTCACAATTAACACAGCAGCTTCCTACGCTAATTGCTGCCGATTTCCAAAAACCAATAAAGCTTTAACACCAAAATCTTGTGGTCTGTGAGCAGAGTTATTCCCATCTCCTGCTGGCAAGGAGAGGAGTTTCAGGACCTCTTCAGGAATTGAGACCATATATGAAACCATCCAGATCACAGATCACAGAGTATTCTGAGTTGGAAGGGACCCACAAGGACCATCAAGTCCAACTCTGAATTGAAGGGTCCATCTGGGGACTAAACGCACAACTCTGGGGTTGTGAGCACCCTGCTCTAAGATCCAGCTGACCTCATTTGTGTTCCCCACGTTGTCCAGATCCTGCTGCTCGAGGCTGCGGAGCGGAGCCCAGCCCTGGAGAACAACCTGCCCATCACCGGCACCACAGCCACGTGGTACGATGACCTGCTGCCAGACGCCTTTCCCCTGCTGAACCCTGGCACTGTGCTGAGGAAATCCATGGGATCTGCTGGTAAGCCTGGCCTGCTCTTCACCAAATCACCCATCGTACATACACGATGCCTTTGGGGTACCTGAAAAGGAGGCTGGGTCTGCTCTATGCTTGGAAGCTGCAGAGGAGAGGGGTTGGGAGATCTCTGCCCTTCCTTGAGTTCAGCCAGAGCAGAGCAGGGATGCCCTTGGAAGCATCAAAGCTCAGGAGCTAATCCATGAAGCTGCATTTTGCCAGCCATGGTGGCTTGTGGCAGCACAAACATCTGCTGGGAACTGGATTTGGGTCTGTTCGAGTTCTGTTAACCCCAGTAGGTCCACTGGGCCTGCCCGTGTGTTTCAGTGGGCTTGTTTTAAGGCCAGAGACTGTGGATTTTGAGGCCTGGACACATCAAAACATTCCTAAGGAAACTCCAGAGAGCCATCAGGATCATGGTGGGACAGTTCCTGCTCACCTACTTAGCACCAAATGCAGCATTTCCCGGCCTAGGAGCAGTGCTGGGGGATAGAGGAATGGGCTGCACAGGTCATTCTTGGTTTTATTAGGACAAGAAACTTTCCCATGAACAGCAGCATGAGTTGCAGTCTGCTTTGTATTTTCTAAATTTGCCATAAACACAATGGGCTGTTTTATGATCCCTCTTGTGGCATGAAAAAAAAATGCACTTATAAGAAAGTCTCCCTCTGAGCCCACTTGGCCAGACAGATCCCCATGCATTGGATTTCCTTGACCTTGGCATCTTTTTTCAAGATCCCTGCTCTCTGCTTCCAAAGCCCTGTCTGTCTGTTGCTTTGGTTGCTCCCAGAGCAGTTCTTTATTCTTTAGGGCCTACTTTGCTTTCTTCTTCCTCTTTTTTTTTTCTTTTCATTTTTTTGGCCCGAGCAGTTTATTATGGCAGCCCTTCCTGACTGCAGCAGACTTGGAGCGACCAACACAGTCCAGATGTCGTCCCTGTTTATGATTTGACATGATGCCACAACATGGAGGGAGGTTCGCTAACAATATGTTCTGCAAAGTATTCTCAGAACCACAGCCACGGCTGCCAGGAACTGAATTAGAGCAGTTTCCTCCAGTGTCCATTATATGCTCATTCTGCCTTTTCCATGTCATTTATTTTTGCTGTGGCAGTATCTCTGCACCTGCACTTTGCTTCACCAAAGTCAGCCCAGAGAAATGCTGGTGACTCTGGGTCTTCCACTCCAGGTCCTCTCCTCATGGAGGCTTCTGACACATGGTCCTGTCCTGCTGGGCACAGAGCAGTGGCTGCCTCTCCCCAGGCTTTTGGCAGTGCTGCCAAGCAGAGCAGCTCCCCTGTAGCACTTTGGTCAGGCTCAGCCCATGGTCCAGGGTCAGCACCTTCCACCCCTGCAGCAAACCCAAGTGGTCACTGGTGGTCACCTCCCGAAAGCAGGTGGTGATGTTGATGCCTTGAAGTGGCTACCTGAAAACAGAGGCTAGACAAGATTGAGAGAATAAAAGTGGGTATTTATTTGAAGGGCCTTCAAAGGTACACCCTGGGCAGTCAAAAGCCTCCACCCAAGATGGACCCTGGGTCACGGGTTCTTCACACTTTTATAAGTTTGGTCCAGTTGCACATCAGGGTTAATTCTCCAATTATAATTTCAGTTAATGATGTAATTACCCCAAATTTGCTCCTCCTCTCAAAGGCTTTTAGTTTACGTATTTTGGGGCCTGGGGCAGCAAGGTGTCCTTGAGTTCAGGCCCAGAGTGGGTTTGTTATGTCTAACCAGCATGAGAGAACAGTAGCTAACAGGCTGTATGAAGTTTCAGAGTTACATACTGGATTTGAAAAATACAAAAGTTAAAACCTAAGGCATCAATGTCTGAGCTGTGTGTGAGCCTGTTGTGTCAGCCAGGTTCCAGGCTGTGTGTGCTACCAGGTGTAGTCCTTGCTCACTGTTACGCTTTGTTTTTCTGGCCTTGATTTATTTAACCTGGTGTGGAATAATGACTGTGGCATAATAACGGAATCAGGAATGCACTGGAGCGTTTTAAGCCAGGACAGTGTCTTTCAGCAATTGGAAATTATGAGTTCAGTTGCTCATTGACACATGGTTGCCTGCTGGAGCCCCTACCCAGCCTCTGTGGGCTTCAAATACTTGCTTTGCAAAGGAGCTGTGGGGATATTTCATGGATCTGTGTCCACATTTGGCCTCCTTCCCTCCCCGCACCAGTCTGTGTCCATGATTCAAAGCCAGGCAAAAAGCTCAGCGTGGATTTTGGTGGAGTGAAGGGAACTCCACACAATTTAGGATGGAGGGGAACTGCACATTTCGCATGATTTCAACACTGTGCCGTGACTTGTTGCTCAAAGCTGCCCCCAGGTTTCTCTTACAGAGATCCCAGGAGATCTTTCACCATGTGGGATATTGGAGTAGGTGGAAGTCAAACCTAAGTGTCCTGAGTGATTTGGGGCTGTGGAAAGCTAAGCCTCTGTCCCTCCCACCCCTTCCCCAGAGCCTTTTGTGAAACATTCCCTACTTTGCCCTGTTTCTGGGTGTTCAGCCAAAATAAATCCCAGCCCTACCTTGCATGCCGCCAAGCTGGATGGACCAAGGGCATGGTGCTGGGGCCTGACACAAAGGTGGGTGATAAGGACAGGATGCTGTGAGTTCTGGGAGTATTTCTGGATGACCCTGTAGCTCTGGGTTGGCTCAGCCTCTCCAGGCTGAGGTCCAGGAAAACTTGCTACTGTTTATGAGGGTAGTTATTTCTTCTGTGAGTGACAGGGCTGAGAATAGACAATCATTTAAAAGCAATCAGTGCTGTTGAGACAGCTGCACCACTGGCCTTTCTGATCAGCTTGTTAATCAACAGAATACATTTTTCTGAGTATTAAGAAAATATATATACTCTGACTGAGCCAGTTGGCAGCAAGAGACCTAATTTTCATATCTCTCTTTTTTTCTCCTATTCTTTTTTTTTCATTTTTTTTTTTTTACCCTGTCCTTCTTAGAGCCTAAAGGACCCAGAGGTGCAGAGGAGCAGCTGATACCACAGGGTAAGTTCGTAGTTTCTGCTGTTTTTCTTTGAAAGCACGAACTGTTGTCATGCCCAGTGCTGTACTTATGTCCCAAAAAGCAGAAGGGCCCTGTGGCCAGGAACTCTTTGGAGCCTCACAGATGAAGAGGCTGGGTTTGTTCTTTGGGTTTTATCTGATCATGGACTGCTTTGGTTGGAGAGGCCAAACACAAGTTTGATCATCTCTGAGACATTAATTTCCCACACACAAGGGATGGACAGCACTGTCTGATGGAGAGGCAGATCATGGAAGCACACGTGGCCAGAGCCAGCAGGGCATGTCCTGAGTGATGGGAGAAAACTCTTCTCTAGCTGGTATTACCTGCCAGGGGCACCAGGGGCCTCTGGGGTGCTCAGGGCATCACTTTCCTAAGCTCCACACAAACAGAGCAGCCCCGCTCCTGTGCAGGGAAACCCCTGGGGAAGGAAGGGAGCAGATGCTGTGTTTCAGGTTAATGACAGAGCCAGGAAGAATATCCAGGACTCTGCACATCTGATTTGGTTTCCAGCAGTAGATTACTCACCCTCTGCCTTTTAAAAAATATTTTTCCTGTGGTCTTTTGCTTCGTGTTTTTTGGAGGATAAACGCTCACCATGGGCTTCAGCTCTCTGGAAGCAATACCACTGCAGCAGCACTGATTTATGCCAGCTGAAAATTTGGCCTCCCCCCTTTTCCCTGAATCCTTCCCTCTTTCTTCCCCCTTTTGCACTTGTCTCTTTTAAGCTGGTAACACCGTTTGTCACCAGTATGAGCACTTGCCTGACACATTACCCAGTGCTGCTTCTCCCAGCCTTTCCTTCAGCGCTTCCCCCTCCAGGGAAGGAAGTGCCAGTTTCTCTAAAGCTCTGCTGCAGCAGTGTGATTGAGGATGCTGCAGGAAATGATTGCTCCTGGTCTGCAGGACTTCACGGGATTGAGTTATAAGGTTGAACTGAAGGATTGAGGCTGATTTACGCAAGTGAGGGAATGTTCTGACCCACACTCAGCTGCACAGCGTGTCCTGCTTGCAAAACAGTTTCTGCTCTTCTCCCCTCTGTGCTGGAAAGAATTTGCTGCAGTGAAGTTTCAGGTGTGCTGGGGTTTTTTTAGGGCTAGAAGCTGTTTCCAATGCTGTGAACAAATGCTCTTGCTTTCCTGAAAGGGCTCCTGATCACTTGTCTGCACTTCCCAGGACAGCATCCCCTGCCAGGGGAGATCCATTAAAGGAGCACTTCTATCCGTAGAAAAGGCTGCAGTTTGTGTCCTGTGGATAAGCAAATTGGTCCAAGTTAAAACCTGACCTTAATTCCTTGTTCAATACTCAAATTAAATCAGATCTTTATTGATGACTGAATGCAACAGAAGTTCAGACACACGCTCCCACTCAAAGCCATTGAGAAATGTCATTTCTTCAGTCTGCCCAGTTTCATCATGGACTGAAGGCGGAGAGATTTCATTTTTGTAAGAAAAACCAATTTGGTTATCTCTCCAAAATGGAAGAAGAAGAGAGGAAGGACAATCTTTCCAGGGGGTCTAATACTGGGAGATGATTGCTTTGTTCTGAGAAGTGAGGAGAGTTTGGATGAATGTCTGGGGTGACGAGGTTCTGTACTGCAGGTGGGCTATCCCACATCTAGAGAGGGAACTGGATCCAAATGTGGGAGCTGCAAATCCTGTGAGCCTTGATTTGATTCTGTAGCCCTGTTCCCTGGTACCAGCTGTGAAGGTGTTGTCCAGCTTCTTTCCTTTTCTCCCTCTCTCCCTCCATTCCCATCCATGCTCTCCACCCCCATATGCAGCATATTCTCCTGGCACTGGTTTTGGGGGGTCCAGTACCTCTCCTGACACCTGGAAATAAGAAGACACTCCTTAAGAGTTGATCAAACCGTAACTTGCTCTGCTGTGTTATGGTCATGTGTAATACATGGACTAAAATCTGAAATCTGAGTGCGCTGGACTTTGGCCTCATCCCGATCTCCCTCTGGCTTTGGAGCTTGCGTCTGCCACTGCTTTCAAATATTCTGAGCCGTTTGGTAGCCCAGAAACCAGGAACCTCTGACTCTCTTGGCTGTGACAGTTAATGCCTTTATTGTAACCATTAACCACTTAATCTGAGCAGACAGACCCACTTGCCCATGTCTCCAGGGCATTAAAGCTTCAGTGCTGTTTGCACAGTGTTTAAATGTCTCTCCATGTGAGCCCAAGATGTGCACTGTTCTTCTGAAAAACTCTATAAAATTGCCAAGTGTTGTTATTATTTTGATAGTCTGGGGAAAACAACGTTAAGATTTTATTTAGTGTCGCCAGAAATAGTCACTTTGAGATCACAAAAGCTGCCTCTGTACCTTTCGTGGCTTACTGGGGGTCTGAGTGGGCTTGCCAAGAAACATCCCACTGGGCTGCAATCACTGTGCTCCTAGTGTTTCCAGTAACCCTGGAAGCCTGCTCAGCACCCTGCTCATTGATATAAATTGCTGACATCCAGTTCCTTAAGAAGGGGGTGCATTAATGTCACTTTGGGATGAAAAAGCCTGTGCACAGCATGGTGCCCTTGTGAGATGAATGAACACAGGAGAAACCAGGAAAACATCACTGATACAGAACCTCTGGGTGGTATGTATAGAGCAAGTGGGGACAGGGTTTGATTTGCTTTGGCAAATCTATTTAGTGTATTTTGGTACATTGGGATGGCCCTGGAGTTTGTGTGTGTCTGCATGAACGCAGCAAAGGACATCGAGACCCTCCCAGAGCCATTCAGGCCTTGGGAAGGGGACAGTGTGGGCTCAGTGTAGCTCTGCCCAGCACATCCCAGCTGGAGGTGCACATCCTGCTGACTTTTTGGGGAGGGTCTTGTGCATGCGGACGTGCTTTTATCTTACAGGACTGAAGGAAGAAGAGAAGCAAAGTCCAGTCTGGCTCCTCTGCCCTGCCTGCCAGAGAGCTCCTGCCACCAGTGCCACCCTGTCTGTGCACTGCTGCATTTCTCCCCCTTTGCATCACTGAGTCTCTCTCCTCTGGTTTCGAGATTGCTGAAGCCTTTCTGACCTCAGCAGTGTCCTAACTTCCAGCTAATTTCCTTTCTGAATATTTTCAGGGATTCCAGGACAGGTTGGTCCCCCAGGCCCAGTTGGACCAACTGGGCTTCCAGGACCACCAGGGCCAAAAGGAGAGAAGGGACAGCCTGGTGAGAGGGGCCCAGCAGGGCCACCAGGTGAGTCCTGGAGAAGGGCAGTGCTGCTGTGACAGGAGACGTTTCACTTCACACAAATTGTCTGTGACAGCAGCTCAGAAAAGGCCAGACACACAAGATGTGAGCATCTTCAGTTGGTATCAAATCCATTCCAGCGAGTCCCCTGGGAGCTGGAATCAGCCAGGAGCTCCCAGGGCAGGCAGCCACCTGCATGAGCAATGACAGACCCTGGGATTTCCTGTGGAGCTGGAGAGAGCCTGTCCCAGAAAGCTGCAGAGCAGGATCATGTTTCCCCATCCTGCTCAGGAGCTGGAAGAAAGAGCCTGTGACCTGTCAGCCTTTGGAGCAGAGCGTTCCCTGTTTAACCCTCTCACTGGGTGCCTGTTTTAACTCCCTTTTTTTCTCCACCATTTGTGTCAAGCGGTCAGATGCCAGGATGTCAAACTAATGATGCTTTTGTATGTTACGGGAAAAGGTTATGAGGCCGTTCTTTCAGAGAACACTCCATTCCTGAGCTAGGAGTCTTTCTTCATCCCAAAAATGTTCTTGAATGTTTTGATGAAGGCGATACTGCACCGTAGGTGCCAGACCTCAGGCTCTGTGCTCTCCGTGTCTAAAAGGCTGTGCCTTGTGAGTCTGAGCTTGGGAAAGATTTAAAACTTGGAGCGTGCCTTAAATGTGAGAGCAGCCCTGAACGCTTTTTGGCACTTACTGGCAAGCTGTCAGTGGCCAAAGTCTGGCCAAGGATGTGTCTGCCTTTTTTGGTTTCTCAGTTTGCAACAAGAGCCTTCCAGCCCCACAGGACACGGGATCTGTCTGCTGCTGGACTGGCTCTGCTTCCGTTGTGCTTCCTGAGCTCTCCTGGCAGGGAGGTGACACAGGTGTACCTGCAGGGGAAGAGAGGGATTTGCTTTCACGCTTTGCTGCCTGAAGTTTCTCACTCAGCCTCAGGGAGAGGGGAGATTTCACTCTTTCAGGAATCGGGCTGCTCAAAGGCAGCACCTCTGAGCCAAGTCAAGCTCTCTGCTTTGCAGAGGAAGATCTTCGCTAAACAAAAAAAGGAAAATTGAGAAGCTGTTTCTGTTTTGCCCACCCCTCTAATTCCCACAGCTGCAGTTCAGGACAGAAATCTTTTGTCTTCTTGCTGCGTTTTTACATGATAACATCATTAGCACTTCCCCAAAGGCACTAACACATCCTCTCCTGCCTCTGCACAGGGATGTTGGGACCTCAAGGACCAAGAGGACTTCCAGGAGAAACCGGGATCCCAGGTCCCCCAGGCCCTCCAGGGCCACCAGCCACGCCAAGCCTCCCTCTTACCTTCCAACAAGGGGTTCTCTACTCACTCCAACCCACAGCTGAAAAAGAAAGTAAGTTCCCTCCTCAGTTCCCGTGTTTTCCTGTGGCATCAGCAGAGTGAGCAGGCACAGAACAGCTCAGCTCTGCTCCCACCTCCTTGCCAGGCTCTGCCAGGGCCCTGGGAGCAGCTGCCTCCATTGTGTGAGTCTCTTGGAAATTCCTGTTCAAGATAAAACATCTTGGAAGCTGGAGGGGTTCACCTCTGCAAAATGAAGAACTGAGTCACTGCTCTTCTAAAACTATCAGTGAGAGCAGGGTTTGGGGGATTTTGTTCCCTGTGCCTGTTTTTTTAGGTTCATCACAGCTTTGGGGAGGCGACTTGGTGTCCTGTAAGCTTCCATCAGGAGTGGCTGCTGGGAAGAGGGTCTCTAGTGAAATGACAGAGCTCAGGTGGCATCACCTGAGAGACAAGGGGCAGAGGAATCCAGAGTGGCAGATTAGGTGCTGGTGCACCAAAGCTGTGGGGTTGGAGCCCTCTTGGTGCCACTCTTGTGGTGTTGGAATGTCAGGGTTGCTCAGCAATCACCAAGGACCAAAGATTTGCAGCTCTGGAATTACAACAAGGACATCTGTTAAATGTGTCTCTTCCCCTGCTCCTGCAGATGCATCTTCCACCTGTGTTTCTGGTGCATCCACATTATCCCACATCCACACAAAACACAGAATTATGGACTGCCAAGTCCAGACTGACACCGTGATTTATCCCTCCCCTGTAACTGGGGTAGGGCCAGGGTTTCTTTGTGCCTATGCTGATTTAAAAAATATATTTATTTGATTTGTGCTGTGCAGGGCAAGAAAAGGCTTTCTAGGAAAGGCAAATCCTGCACTTGGATTGGAATGCTCTCAGATTTGGGCTTAATTCTCCTGGTCCAGCCCTGTGTAGCTGGCATGTGTTAATGAGGAAGCAGAGCTCAGCTGTGCCTGCCCTTGGTCTGTAAACTCCTGGAGCCCCAGCTCTGTCGGGTCTCCCTTCTGCACTCCCCCAGACTTCAGCTGTGTCTCTTCCCCAGCTTTGCTGCTCCTCTCCAGCTTCAAAGCTCAGCTGTCCAAGTTACAGCCAAGGATTACTGAGTCTCTCCATGTCTGACAGTTATCTCGAGCTCTCCCTTCCCTTCCCTTCCCTTCCCTTCCCTTCCCTTCCCTTCCCT
>VZTD01004418.1:668336-817877 GCA_013397725.1 Rhagologus leucostigma
CCCTTCCCTTCCCTTCCCCCCACTCTGCTCTCCAGACTCCTTTTCCTGAAAGTGAACAGATGTATTTTTAATTTAGGGAGAATGTTAACAGCTCGATTTCATACTCAGTTACTTAGAGTGTATGGGCAGGGTGAATAATTGAGGTTCAATACTAGGATTTTCACAAAATACACATCAACATGCTGCATTCACCAGCCTTAGAACACGAAGTTTTGCATTACAGCCTCCTCGCTCCTCTCAGGGTCACACCAAATGGTGCCATTCTGCCTTTTACTCCAAGTGATCCTTAAGGATGTTTTGGGTGCTGCTGCTGCCCTTCCCTCCAACCACCCTTTGAATTAAACTTTCTTGTGAAGTAGTGAATAAATTAAAAAGTGAATAAAGGCTTTGACTGCACAGCCTTCCCAGCTGATGTGTGAGAAGGGTGAACCCGGTATTGTCCCAAAATGGGAAGAGGATAAATGGGTGGATAACTGTTTCTATTATCTCTGCCAGCACTAGGCAGCCACATGGACTTGAGAACAGTGAGGAGAAGGTGACTGTTCCATTTCCATCCCTGGGCATCCCTAGGCATTCCTCCCTCCATGCCTGTGGATTTCTTGGTTTGCAGAAGGAGTAGCCCAAAACTTTATGACAATTTTTTTATACAAATCTAGCTGCAAGTACAAGTTATCTATGTGGCCATGGCAATGTTCTGGCAATATCAGGTCTATTTTCTTACCGTTTTGCCTCTGTGTTGGCTGATTTTGCCTCCCCCAGGCTGGTGGAAAGTTCTACCACCAGTAAAACTTAGCCTTGTAAATTCTGCTTGGATTTTAAAAAATGTATTTACTTATTTTGAAAGGAGCACATCTGAAAACTATAAACACAAGATTCCAGCTGCTGACAGCAGAGGGAGGCATATTCCTGGTAATGAGAATGAGATGTGAGAGCTGCATCAGGTTATTGTTATTATACAGAGTTTGGTTCTGCCTGAACATGGTTAGTGCCTTTATTAATTGCAACAAGTTCCTGTTGGCAATATTTATCCTCAGGCAGAAGCCAAAAATGGGGAGACAAATATTTTCTCGCAGTTTCCCTATGCTGTGGTAAAAGAAATGGTCCCATTTTTCTCCCTCCAGAACAGGTTGCAGAAAAAAATTAAGACAGGATTACTTCATTTCCATCCTGTCTCAACAAATCAAGGCTATAATGGGGGAATTTATCCCTTAGTCAGAAACCTTAGCCCTCGGCCAGAAGCTGAGCTGCTGTTCCCCACTGCCGCGGCTGCTGCTACTGGGATCTCTCACTTTCTCTGCCACTTTAAAATGAGTGATCAGGTATGTGGCCTAGAGCCAGCTCAGACCTATTGCTTGTGCTAACACTGACAATTTCTAGGGAAAAGTTAGAGAAAAGAATGCAACTCTCACTCTTGAGGGCTGTTTTCTTACATCTTGAAGATTTGGAAAGGACACATGAAAATAAAATTAACCTCTTTTCACGGAATCGTCAGTGTTGGAAAGGACCTCTAAGATCAAGTCCAGGCATCAACCCAGCACCACTGAACCATGTCCTTAAATGCCACAGCCACACATTTTTTAACACTTCCAGGGATGGTGACTCCACTATGCCCCTGGGCAGCCTGAGGGGAGAGCAAGGGGAAACTGAGGCAGAGTGGGCCAAGTGTGTGCCCAGCCTGTCAGTGGAGATAAGGGAGAGAGGGATTTGTGAAGCGGCATCCCAGTGCCTGCTGCCAGCAAGGCCCTTCCTGAGGAAGGAGAACAGAGCAGAGGAAGTGAAGGGGAAGGAGAGGAGGAAGGGAATTAAGAAGGGAAGGGATTTGGGAAAATGGACTGCTTTCAAAGTGTGTCCTGAGCTGCCTTTGCTGCCCTGGCTGGGCAGCTTTCACTGTGTCCTTCAGGGCATTTCTGTGCTGTTTCAGGGTGTCTCTGTCCCCTTCCAGAGAACATAGGTGCTCCTACCTGACCAGGTCATGCTGGTTTCACTCTTCCTCTTGGCTTGGCTGGGGGTTGGAAAGCTCCTGGAGCAAATTCAATATCAAGGTCTTCTCAAATGAAGCAAACAATTGTCTGCTGCTTTGGGGTATCCAGAAGCACTGAAACAGAATCCAGCTCTTGAGCCCAGCAGAGCCTGGGTCAGTGCAGGAGGTGGCTGAGAAGGGAGGATTCCTGCTACCATTTGATGCTGTTTTGTGGCTGCTCTAGCAGTCTCCAGCTGCAGAGAGCCCTAGAATGTCCCCCTGTTTATAAAGAGAAGGGAGTTTATATAGATACAAGTTCTTCCTACTGCTTTATGAGAATATGGAGGCAGTCCCTTAAAAAAATGTGAGGGCTGTGTTTTAACACACTTCAGTCCCATTTCATTCACAGAATGTTTCATTCAGAGCTGATCCTGGAAGGAAACCTGGGTGTGAGTGAGTTTTGCCTGGCCAGGCAGCTGAGGAAGGAACATGCCACAGTCCTGTGCTGCCCAGGCCATCTAGGAGCTGTTGAGCCCAAGGGTTGTTGATCAGAGCTCTCTTCTGTGTCACAATCATGGAATCACCTTTCATAAATAATACTGAGTCAAATGTCAGGATGGGTGGATTTGTGGGAGTAACTCTGTCATCATAATAATGTACCATTTAGCTGGAATGTTTTGTAACCTAAATCTTTATCCCCAGCTTACCTCCAGCAGAAATTAAACCCTGGTTGTTTGCAGTCCATCCTCTGCCCCTCTCGGTGGATGTGCAGTTGATTTTGTTGATCACTTTAAAAACAAAAGGCTCTGCAACTGTTAATGCCTTCACTGCTGTTTGATGCTCATTTCCCAATTTCATCTTACTCCCAAGCTGTGATGGATTTTGACATGGTCAAATAATACTCAAATTAATTGGATTACGCACTTCACTGGGGTACCTTTCCTCCTGAACATGAAAAGAGTCTCAGTTGTTTTGTTTCAGGGCTGTGAGGAGGGGAAGATGAATGGGTTTAGAAACAGTAGTCAGATAAATACCTGTTTGCATTCAGGCTTTAGACACAAAATTTGGTTCTTAGAGGGATGTGGGTTGGATCCTGTGCTGTCCTGCTGCCAGGAAGGCATTGCAGAGATATCCTGTCATCCTTGGCAGTCAAAGCCATTGCAGTTTTCCCTGAGAACTGCTTTCAAACAACTGGCTTGGAAGTCCTCTGTATCATTGCCAACACTCCAGAAGCTGGAAAAGCTTCGCAATGTGTCTGCTAACATTTCTGGAGAGTTCCCCTTCTGACCTTTGGGCTGGACTCTGCAGAGTAAGCAAACACCCTTCCGACCTTCCTGGTGTCACTTGACATTTGCAGTGAGACATTCCCAGCCTTTTACTGCACAGGGTTCCCCTGAATTTTACTGTGATGAGTTACAGGGATGGGTGGAAGGAAACATGAGTAAGCCTGAGGTCATGGGCAGGAGGAGATGGACGTTATTGCCAACGTGGAAAATGTGGGCTTTTCAGAGGGTTTGCCATCCTGGTGACCAGGAGCCAGCATCTTCATCCAGGTTAAACAGGAAATAGGTTATTGGTCCTACAGCAAAGGGTCAGGACAGTAGACTCCAAGTCTCAGTAGCACCAGGATGTGGGGTTCCCTTGCTTGTTTTGTGGCCTTGTTGTCTTGGTTGTTCATTGAATTTTTGCCCCAGGTTTCCACAACTGTCCAAAAGTGTTGTGGGGTGCTCAGATGAAAGGTGCTGCCATTCAGGTACCTTCCTAGATTAGTGGTAATCACAGTACAGTACAGATTACAGTAATCACAGTACAGGTCCATAGGGAACAGGGTTGTTGAATATGGTTTTAGCATTGCAATAAATACTGAGGGTTGCTTTTTAATTTATAGTTGTGGGTTTTCTATTCAGCTACCAACTATTGGTAGAAATAGAAACCTATTGGCTCAAGGCTGAGGCAAGACATGGACAGCTACAGGCTGCTGGGTTTTATTCCTGACTGGAAAGAACTGAGAAAGATGTACAAAACCACAAAACTCTTCCAATTCCTGCTGCTGGCTTTCCCTTTCCTGCTCCATTCCCATTTCCATCCATTTCCCAGAACTCAGTGAACCTGCCCAGTTGAACACCTAAAATAATCCTAAATGGGAGGAAAGTTGCCTGAGCACATGGAAGGGGCAGAGCACACCCATCCCTGGGCTTTCCTACTTCCTTAGACCTCAGGGCATCTCCCACCAGCACCTGCCCAGGTGAGCTGGCTGGGCTGGGGGGATGTGCTGCCAGGGGGGCTCAGCGGGTCCCTGGTGCCAGGCAGGAGGGAGCCCACAGGAGGGAGCTTCATTCGCCAGGCAGCCACGAGCCAGGGGTGTCTTGGAGATGGCGAATTTGGGGTCAGTTATTCAAAGGTAGGATTATACAGGTGTATAAAACTCCAAGGTTTCGAGAGAAAGGACAGCTTGTCTGGGGTTCTCAGGGGTGGGATGAGCAGCTCTGCTCAACGGTCGCAGCCCTTTGAGACCAAAGGGCAAGTGCTCCAAGAGCCCAAATTTAGCATCCTGCAGCACTGCCGGCCCCTGGCCAGCAACGGGCGCCAGAGGATTTTAGAGACAGGTCCCGGCTGTGCTCGACACTAACTCTGCTCTGTGCCATAGATGGGGAACCCCAGCTGGCCTCCACCGTCATCGACACCATCATGGCTGGACTGCCCGGACCGCGGGGAGCCCCGGGGCCCGTGGGGCCACCAGGTGACACAGAGGGCTGGGCTGCAGGGCTGGCAGGGTGGGGAGGAGGAGCAAAGACTTTCTGATGGAGAGTGGATGGTCAGAGGGTGCCTGCAGGGAAGGGAAGTGATCCTTACTGGAAGGGCAGTAGTGGGAAGGGTGGCGAGATGTAACCGGGATTTTATCTGTTGATAGCGGCCGATTGTTTTACCTTTGGCAGGACACATCTTGAGAAAGGGGCTAATTAAAAGCTGTCTTTAAGAATGGGTTGTCCAGTGATTCCTTTCTGAGAGCAGAGTTGTTCTCACCCTGCTGCAATCCTGTCCTGTCACTGCAGAGCTCCACAAAGCAGGGTCTGGCCAGATGCTCTGTGAGGTGTATGAAGACTTTGGAGCCAGTTTGAGCTATTCCAGATTTTCACCAGTATGACTGAAATCTGAATCTGAGATGAAAATTCAGTGGCAAGTCTTCTTTCTCTCTGTGCTGATGGGTGGCTTAAATGATAATATTCCTGCAAACGTCAGCACTTCCCTGTATGATGCATATTTAGGAGTGAACTCCCATTAGTTGCAGAAAAGGCTTCTCCTTTCATTATGAGGGCCTTTCATTTATCCTTCAATTCCTTTATTCTTTGACTTAAGCATTTGTATGGTGCATTAATGATTGAGGCTGATTCAGCTGTACTTTGTGTATAATGTCCACATTGTTTCATCTCAAGGGTTGTGACAACTAAAGCAGAGAGGAGTATTGCTAAGTTCGGGCTAAGCAAATATCCTGTCTCCCATCTGCAGGTATAATTTAACAGCTACTATTGAGATATAATTATTTTTTCAAAAGGAATGAATCTGTTAAGTGACTGTGTGAGACAAGTCGACCTGTTCAGATGGTGTTTAACTCATCCTGGAAGCAGCTCTCCTGTGGTACAGATTTTAAATTATTTTATTGCCACTGGAGTGAGTGAAGACCAAGAGAGAGCTTTGCTTTGCCCCACTCAGCCTCCCCCCTGGCTCTGGCCAAACTCCATCTCCTTCATGTTCATCATCAGCTTTATGACACCCCAGAGACACGGACTGCAGCAGCCTTGGGGCTTCCCTTGGCACCTGAGATTGTTCCAGGACCAGCACCTGCAGTGACTCGCTCTCATGTAGCTGTTCCATGGATCTAGTTTAAGTTTTCTCTAAAGTTGCATTTTAAGGAATGGAAATGCAGGATGTTACTGACATCCTTCCTGCCTATTTTCACCATTTTTTTCCTTTCAGAGCGCTAACATCTCCCCTAGGGCATACGGATGTATTCTGTCAGGATGTGGGTGTCCAGTAATCCAGCGTTTGATGAAGAGTTCTTGCAGTCCTGAGATCTATGAAGGGTTCTCACTCATTGAGAGACTCAGCAGAACATGAAAGGAAGTGCATGCCTTTGGAACTTAGGCTTATTCCTTCTAAGTGTTCTTAAAATTGTCTCCAATTATGATTCCCACCAGGGCCACCAGGTGCTTCAGGACCCAAAGGGCCCCCAGGACCCATCGGAGCCCCTGGATCACAAGTAAGGTGCTTTGGTGCTTTGGGGTGAAGGGCAGAGGGGAGGGGTCAGGGTGAAACACCATCTCATTTCACAAGGATAGAGAGTAACCTTAGATCTGCTTAGATTTTGTTCCCCATGAAATTCTGTGATTTAATTCCTTTTTCTTGCTGTGGATTGAGAGGTTGAAACGGTTGTGCTTTCCAGAGTTTCCCTTCATCACAGCAACGCATCGTGTTGCTGCTGTGTCAAAACATTTCACTGTGGCCTGAGCTGATGCAAAGGATCTGACATGGGCTTTACTAACACAGTGATAGAAAAATACCGCGTTTCCTGTGGAACACATAAAAAGAACAAAAATGCATCAATGGGAATTCACCAATTGACCAGAGTGAATGTGTTAAGCCTACTTTTCCAGACATAGCACTTTCTATTCAAGAAAAATATCACAAATTCCCATCAGTTTGATTATTTATTGATACAAACATTGTGGAGGGGGGAGATAATAATGGAGTGGGAAAAACTCACTCCAAAGAATTTATGAGAAGGGCACAATACTCACATGGATGGAAAAAGCTGGTTAAATGGAAAGAAGTGAAGTCATGAATAGGGAACTGCCAAATGACTCCAAACTGTAGTTGGCTGATACAAAGGGACTCAGTTTTGGGAAGAACGTTGCTTAATGTGGAGGTAAAACAGCAGCATCAAATTTTTCAAAGGAATCTCACATGACTGGAGAGCACAGAGAAAGGTTAAGTAACTTAGCAGAGGGATGTAACTCAGATCTGATAAGAGGAGGTTTGGAATTGAAAATAAAGAGAGAAGATTTTTCCTATGTGTTCATTAACCACTTTGAAGAAGCAATGGACACCAGGTTAGGGAAAGTTTGCCAGTGTAGCAGAATCCTTTCAATTAGGGAATGCTCTGGAGAACAATGAGAAACTCCAGATAGATACGAACACAGTGCGAGATTTGGCAGCCAAATGACAGATGCAGTTTAACATCATTAAATATAAGGTAATTCACAATTCATGAGTCGATTCTGCAGCAGAGTCTGGCTTTTTCACACGCAGCACACACTGTAAATCTTTTATTTTTGCAATGTGGAATTCAGTATGCTCTAGCATCCCTGTCTCACCACACACTGTTGAAAACTGCCAGGAGCAAAGGATGCTTATGGACACTTGAGCTTTGTTCGTGCTGCATGTTTGACACAGGGCCAAGCCTGGTACGTGCCCTACCTCGTTTGGCAGCCCCAGGGAACCTCCTAAACCAGGCCTGAGTCTCTGAATCCTTGGTGAGGAGCTCAGCTGAGGTGGTGGGGCTGGCTGCAGGCAGGGAGCAATGTGATACTGGTGAGCAGTGCTGGCTCCCAGCTGAAACTGGGAGAGGGCTCCTCCTTTGGACCCTTAAATCACGTGTGTGCAACCTCCTTGGGCCACCTCACCAGGCACCGAGCTCCTCACAGCAATGCCCAGAACGTTTATTTCTCTGGGCCGAGAAAAACCATTTCCCTGGGTGCTGATGTGGGATCTGGGGAGCTGTTCCTAACCAGGCTGGCTTAAATCACCAGTGGCCTGGAGGGGAGCTCCAGGCTCACTTCTTCAGCCTCCAAGACAACGTGCAAGTCACTTGAGGTGGAAAAAAAGTGTCTTGTACGTGGTTGTGGGGAGAAGGAGAGCCGACAGACTGAATATAAACAAACAATATTGTTCTCTCTTGGTCTGGTTAATAACTGTGGCTTCTCTGGGTGGATAAGTAAAGAATTTGGATCGATTTCTGCATAGCAGTTCAATTAGTAGAAATCTGGAGACTGTGCCCTTCTTAGCTGTTGGTGACTGCTTTATAGATTTGTTCAACCCAGGGAGTAAAATTATTAGCAGAGATTGGGCTTAATTTGAAAATTGTTTATTAGGGTGAGTGACTAGCTTCAAAATAATTTCCACTGCACAATCCAATTAATTTTCAGGTATGTGTGCTTGCTCCTGCCACCCACTGAGGCAATTAAGAAGTGGGGGGAAGCAGTGGGGATTTTTAAGCTAAACATACTACCTGTGTATTAATTTCTTCTTGGTAACTGAGAACAAGAACTGTCCTGTCATAGTGACCCCAAAAAAATGTTACATCAGGGGCCTGCAGTGCATTAAAAGACCCAAATGGAGGGATCTGCAAAAAGTACAGGGCTCGGGATATCTGCAAACAGAGCTCCTGTTGTATTTGCTTGAGGGGAAAAGAGAATCCAGCCCAATTGCTTAATGGATGTATGAGGTTTTCAGGAGCTGAGGATCACTGGGAAATGTATTCACTACACCTACACAAAGGTTGCACAGTAGAAATTAATTCCTTCTCGTTCTGCATCTCTTCCAGGGCTTGCCAGGATCTCCAGGACAGCCTGGACCAAAAGGATCCAAAGGAGACCGAGGAGAGAGAGTAAGGTTTTACATGCACAGAGAGATTCCCAGCAGTGTTCGGGGGATGAGGCCTCAGAAACTGTACACAGCACAGGCCTTACAAATGCAGTGGGACTACAGCCACCAACAGCTTTAAATGCAGAGTTTCTGGGGCTTCTGCAAGAACCAAGACGAGGGTTTCCTGTACAGAGAAAGAGTTGAATTCCTTGCAAAGTCAGGTATTCTCCAAAGAGATTCGGGTAGCACAGACATGGTGTATAAAGGCGTGTGGGGACTAACTCTCTTCCACCAGCCAAAGCTGTTTAGTGTGGAGTGTTTTGAGAGGTCTAACTGAACTCTTCCTTTTGTGGCACTAAGGCTTTAAAAACTCATCAGACTTTTCCTGAACCATAGTCACTTCCCAGGTCAAATGATGTTCTTAACATATTTGGAATATTGAAGTCATGTTCTTAATATATTTATGTGGCTCAGTCCTTAGTGGACTGTGGAGAATCACTGAGACTGCAGTGTGGAGAGGGTCGAAGGAGGGGAGAAAGACAAGGAGGAAAACATTGGTTGGTACCTCTAAAATGATGGATGTCTGCAGTGGTGGCTGCACTTACACAGCCTCGGGCCTTTTCTTCCAAGTGCCATTTTACTGTCCCACAGATGGAGGTGGAGGCACCACCTGTGAATGGGGGCTTTAGGTGATGTGATTCCCCCATGGCAGAACCTCCTCTGCATTCCTGCTCCCCCTTCCAATCCAGCAGACAGAGGGATGCCTGAAAGAGCCAAGACAGACAAACTCAGATCAGTGAACTCCAATGTGCTGACTTCTCAAATTAATGGCAATAATCAGCAGCAAACTGTGCTCCTCTGTGCAAGGGGAGCAGGTCCGGGTGCTTGTTTCACCTGTCCTGAGGGATCAAGGAGCAGCAGATATCTGAGGGTGGGGCACATGTGCCTTTTGAAATTTCTGTTATATTTTAGTTTTGGGTGCTTGGTCCAGTTCTCACATAAGAAGTCAGTTGCACTTCCCTGAAGGACAGAGTGACTGTTGGTCATTTTTTGTAACACTTGTGCAGCTCAGCCGATTTGGGCATGACTTGGCTGTACAAATAGATTGCAGACTGATGGAGTTCTAGGACTAGAATTCAAAATTCTGATAGAGAGCAAAACCTTAACTGGTGAGATGATGCACAGATTACCAACTACAGCTCATTGCCATTCAATCTTTATTTTCAGCTAAAAAAAATGTAGAAGGGCATGGTATGTGGCAAAGTGTCACATTTCCATCCAGGAAACTGATAAAACTCTTCCTCGATTCATTTAACATTTTGCCTTAGTTTGTGGTTGACCATATTACTGATATTACTACTCACATCCCGTATTACTACTACACTTATTTTGAAACAAAATCTTGTTGCATTGTGTCCATTCAGTCCAGACAGATCCCTTAGAATTTGGTATTGTTCCCTCCTTGCTAGGGATTTAGAATTATAACTCTTCTCTTAGGTTTGGGACAAATGAGATTTTCAGATATCTAAATGTCTTGATAAATAGAAAAAACCCCCATATTTCCTGTCCATCCTCTGTAGTGTAGAAAGGGAAGCTGACAGCTTTTTCTGTCAGAATTTCTGTAAGATGCTCTGTGTGCTTTTTGTCTTTTGTGAGTGTGGCTTTGAATGCTGGTTTTGATAACTACATGCTGCAATTTCGGGTTTGGTGGATACAAATGAGGGCTCGAGCAGAGGAGCTGTGCAGCTGCAAAGAAAAGCAGAGGGGGGGTTTACAGTATCTACTGAGATTTGGGAAAATGTTGTTAGACATTCTTCCTGCTTAATCTCGGAGAGAACAGATGTGGAAGAGACTTGAAGCAGTCAGAGCACAGCCCCTGGATGGCTCAGCTCTGTGTGCTGCTCACGATCAGCCTCTGTTCATCCCAAGCGCTGCCAGGGAGGGAGGCTCCACAGCATCTCCAGGCAGTCTTCAGAGGAACAGCCAGTGAGGCCTAGGATAAAAGATATTGCCAACATCCAGCCTCAATATCCTTTGATCCCCTCTAAGCTGATAACATCCTTTCTGTTCCTCCTGGACATGGAGCACAGCCTGTTTATGTATTTTCAGTGGGTTGTTACGTTTCTCTCTGTGATTTTTCCTCTTGCCTGTGCTTTTTCATAAGCTTTGCTCCCTCCCATGCAGAATCCAGGTATTTCCCTTTGAAGATACTGGGAGCACCTGCCAGACTGGGCCTTTCTCCCAGGGCTCTCCCTGTCCATAGGGGCCTTTTCCTGGTGCTGGCAAGGCATTCCACAGGAATTTAGTATTCCATGGGAATGTTCTGTAGATGCCCGTTGGTTTTATACAAAGCAGCAATTTGATGGACACAAATCCAGCAGCTCTCCCTTTCTCCTACAGAAATCTGCCACCATATATGTAGTTTTTTTGGGGAAAAAGGATGGGTTTGTTGCTGTGTGTGTCTACAGGAGAAGAGCCAGGGGAAATATGTGGCTGTTCCTTTAACGGATTTCTATAATTGCTTTTACATTTTGCCTCTTCTCCCCAAGCTCCTGCTTTGTCACTAAATCACCTATAACTGCTCTCCTGGTCAGGGATTCTGCCCTGCCCCAGCTGCTACAGGGTGGGAAACCAGCACTGTGGAGGAAAACAGGGAAAAAAGATGTTCAGTCCAATGGCATTCCATTCTACCCCAAACCAACATGTACAAGTTCAAACTGTTTCTGTTAAAAAAAAAAATAAAGAAAAAAGAACAAAAACCCCTCACTGAGAACAATGTGAAAATTAGCACAGCAGGAGAAAGAAACAAACCGACCAAAATATTGTACCTGTGTTTTGATCAGGAGCTGTGGGATGTGTGTGGAGCAGGAGCAGATTAAATCAGTGCTCGGTGGGAGTCCTGGGCTCTGTTCTGGCTGGGGCAGCAGTGGCCCATCACTTTTACCAGAGAGAAGAATGCAGTGTCTTTGTAAGGAACAAATCTCCAGCCAAATTCCTTCCTGGTATAATGTAACTGACTGCTGGAAAGTTCAAAAAACCTGCTAATCGTCTTACAGAGAGGGCACTGAGCTCAGGAGCTCCATATGCAACCCAGCTCCTCTAGAATCTGATGGGATTTGGAGCTGATACTTGACAGAAAACCATAACCCCCTTTTGCTGTCTCTAAGTGATAATGTCAAGGGAGAGGAATTTTTTTTCACATTATCCCAAGTGTAAGGTTTTTCATTAAGCCATCTTAATCCCACTCGTAAAAATTACACTGTGTTCTTGTCAAATGGCAAAGTATCTCCTAATGACACTGACTTTATTTCCAACAGGGGCAAGCAGGTCTGCCTGGAGAGAGGGGCATTAAGGGATTTCCTGTAAGTGCTGCACTCGTGGGTGGTGCCAGGCTCAGGTGGGGTTGGTGCCTGGCACTGTAGGTGCCACTGGCTGGCCTGGCGCTGCTTCAGTGCTGAGCTCTGCTGGCTCCAGCTCAGACATTTGTTCCATAGACACCCTCACCTTAACGAATCCCTCTGCAAACAAAACATTCCCTGGTGTAAAGCACGGTGCTGGCATGACCAGGAGGGCACTGCCCCAACAGGGGAGCTGTCCTTTGCCTGCAGATCCCTCTGGCCAGAGCTGGGCACACACAACTCTCCCGGGGCCCGAGGAGTTCCTGGCACTACCAGAGCCCAAAGGTGGGCACAGTTAAACAGATCAAAGTCCATCAGCTGCTCTCAACTCCCTCCTGCACCTTGGTTGGCCAAGCTGAGATGGAAAACCTGTAAGGAGATTAAAAGACGTCTGCAAATGATTTTTTGGCAATACCTGAACAGATGCCCAGAGGACATGTCTGCACTGGCACATATGGCCGGTGCAAACAAACCAGTGGTGAGGAAGGGTGGCTGACAGAGATCTAGTGGAGAAAATTGGGGGGTTTTTGGCTGGCAGTTTCCAGAGAGGTCCCAGAGCCCCTGGGAGGATTCTCATCCTCTTCCTTGGTTCTGCTTCATCATTTCGTACAATTCACACAACCTTTTCTTTGGTCCTTCCTCCCGTGCTCACCTCTGCTTTGCAAATATCTCAGGGATGTCCAACAAGTTTGAGGAGCCCAAGACTTTCCACTCTGTTTTAGATTGTTAGTCTTGTTTTATGTTTATCTTAGAGTGGATTAATCTCTCCATGTCATCTGCTGTTTGGAGGGTGCATGAACTTCCTGGTTGCGGGGGAAACATGAGACCAACGTTCACAGTTCAAGAAAAGCTTAATGAGCATCCTCAGAGGCAGAAAGTGATGTGACTAATTAAGGACAGCAGAATGGAGGATTTTTCTGTTCTAAATCAAGATGAAAATGTGCATGTTTGGGGGAAAGAAGCAATTTATCTGTGGTTTAGCCTAAAATGTTGTTCTTTGAGAGCTCAATGAGATGTCTATGGCCTTGCTGGGGCCCAGGCCAGGCCATGGCAGGTGGCCCCTCTTGCAGCTTGGCCACTCCTGGACGAGTTAATCTGTGTTAGAAGTGGTGGTGACCTCCTGAGAAGCTGACAGGAGCCAGGGCAAAGCTCAGGAGAGCACTCTGGCTCTTGGCATGAAGTGCCAGTCCGTGTGTTTTCTGCTGGTGAAATGCTTTAATTTGCTCCATTGGTGGGGAGGGATCCAAGGGATCCTGGGAGGGTCCTCAGCCACATATAACCGTTTCCCTTTCTTTGTTTTAGGGTGAACCAGGCAAGAAGGGTGAGGAAGGTGACAAAGGCGCTGATGTAAGGATGTGTTTCTACTATTTTGCTTTCCTTTTTGTCACTTTGCTGTCCTTCAACCATATTCCCTTTGACAGGTGGGTTGGGGGGGCCAGGGGGTGAGTCCACAGTTAATGTACAGAGCAAGTCGTCATGTGAACCTTGGGTTTGAATTTAATACATGCCAGAAATCCTGGCCTGAGAGGTTTCCTTGGCCATGTTGTCACCATGTTCTCGGAACGCCTCAGTCCCCAGAGGTTGTTCTGTCACACGGAGCTGGTTGGGAATTGCTTCCCTATTGTCCCTCCCACATGCTGAGGGACAGACTCCCTGAGATCCAACTGCATGTGCAGGGCTTTGGAGTTCTCACATCTCTGCTCTCAATTCCTGAAACACTTCCCAACATCTCTTTGTCCCTTCAAGCCCACACCTAAGGTGACAAGGACAACAAACTACACCCTGAGCGTACCTGAGGAGCTCTTTGAATAGGGATTTCTCCTACTTAGGTTATCTCCTCTTTTACCTCTTTTAATTTTTGAACATCCACACTGCAGAGTTTGGTGCTGTGAAAGCAACATTATGGACAAGAAGCCTGTTCTGCAACATATTCCAATGTTAGTTTTGTTTTCTTTCTTGCAGGGGGAAGGTGTCCAACAGCTTCGAGAGGCTCTGAAGATTTTAGCTGAGAGGGTATTAATCCTTGAGCACATGATAGGAATTCATGGTGAGCATTGCTAAGGTTTTCTTCTCTAGGGAACCAGGGGCTCTGGTTAAACACCCTCCCAGTCTCCTGAGCTGTCTGGTGTCTGTTCAATCCACATTTTCTAAACTAGGTACCATGACTTAGGGGTGCTTAGAACTGTTGAGTTCCACCAGCTCTACTACTTCCTCTGCCTTTCCAGTAGCAGGTGAAATGACCCTTACAGTGATTTTTGTTACAGTTCAGGCAGCCAAGTCACGAGCAGCAGCTCAAGCCATGTGGCACAGATCATCTACCAGCTTCCCACGGAGCTGCTTGTTCAAGTCTTTAGGCCAGATCATTTAATCCTGTTAACAGCATCTTCCAAGTGGCTTGAACACCACCAAGGCCCTTGCCTTGTGCAGCACCACGTTTTGCAGAGAAAGCTTGAACAGTGCTGCCATGTCACCCTGAAAATCAGTGAACAATTTGTGATTTTAACTTACATGAAACCTACTTTCACGGTCAGAAAGTCCCACATGTTCTACATTCAGATAGATTTTTGTGATCTCCTGAGGCTGTTGGCTCTCCCATCACTGGTACAGTGTGTACATCATCCCTTAAAGAATATTCTCTTCCCTTGACCAGAATATGGTGTTGGCTATTGTCACAGGTGTTGATTATTGTCAGACTTCTCCTTTTGGGGTTCTTGAGGATCAATTCTCTCACAGCTGCCAAAAGCTGCTGTGCCCGTTTCTCCCCTTTCAGAAACACAGCAGAGGCAAAATGTTTGGCTCTGCTATCCCAGGCTGTGAGCAGCAAGCCTGTCCCTTGGCACTGATCGAGTCCCAGAGCACTTTTCTGTCCTTAACACGTAGAACATCATTCCTGGCCTTGCTTGTGAGCCCACCTCACACCTCCCCTCAGATCAACATCCACTTTATTGGGATGTGGCCTTTGGATATTGATTTAAGCTATGAAAATGGTAAATATCTAAAATACCCAGCAGTCCTGACAATGCCTTACTCACAGTACTGGATGCACTTCAGGCAGCACATTGGGAGCCCTCAAGCCTCGTCTGGAGCCAGCAGGGCCGAGGTGGAATTGCTGCTGGACACTTCCAGTGCCAGGGCATGGCTGGCCTGGCCTGGAGCCTGCTCTGCTCTGCTCAGTGGCCTCGTGCTCTTGGAGGCCCCAAGTGCTATTTCCAAAAGCAATAGGCAGCAACAGCATAAGATTTTTGGGAAACCATGAATCACAACCCCATGATTTAACCACACTCACCCTGACCTTACCTCTGCACTAATCCTGCTTCACATCACATCTTCATTCCAAGGGCAGGAAAATACATTTTTATGCTGCTTTGCTTTGAGCTGGTGGAGGTACCAGGGAGATGCCCACTAGGTTTCCTAGGCAGCAATCCATGCCAGCGGGGGTGGTCTCCAGGGAAGAGGGAAAGGGGGGTTCCCTGAGTTAGTGCAGAAGCACAGTGCAGAGTATTTACAGGGCCAGGCCTGGCCCTCCTTTGGCTTTTACTTTGTGCCTTCATTTAAAGTAGAATAGAGCAAAAAGTTACCCCTTGAGGAACCTCCTGTACACCCTGGGACTGGGGTTCATGTAGCCTTGTCCCAGAGAACTGCCTGATTTACATATTTTTCACATTCTTTTTGGAAATACAGCAGCAACAAGGCACGTGCTGCTGTTATTTTGAAACAGTCATTTCAGGAAAGCATTTGTATTGATCTGTTACTGCTTGGGACGGAGATGAGTTATTTACACCCGTGTGTGCTTCTATACCAGTGTAACTACATCAGCAAAAATGGATGTTTTTTAATTGTACACTGTGGTTAGGTCATATTTAAACACCAATATTGTATGTATTGTATGACTTTAGGGGTTTTTTGTCCCATACTATTGATAATTATATTCCTGCTCTGTGCTTTTGAAATAGGTCCATTCTTTAACTTCACACATATTTTAGACCCTACAAAAATACTGTTTAGAAAAGGAACTTGGAAAGTAAGGCATATTTTCCTTATGCAGTTACGTTCATCTTTGTGTATGTGGTTAAAAAAGCCCCAACAAACAAAGAGAAAAAGACGTAAAATAACAAAAAATAGCTTCCTTGAGCACAGACCTCCCTGGACTGAAAGGCACCACGGAAGTTTAAATCACCCAGCACCATCTGGTCACGTTCCCAGTGTAGTTGTTAAGGATTTGACCACAGGTCCTGGGGTAGCCCAGCTTTAAAACCTCACTCAGAAATGCCAATCCCCTGCTCTCATTTTCCCAAGAAACTTCCCACTGAGCGTAGTTTCCAAAACCACAGCCACCCAAGCAACAAGGCAAAACATCCCAGCAAACAAACCTCTCCTCTGCAGTGGGAGGGCAGCTGGAACTGACCTGGCCTGGAAGCTGCAGAGAGCAGCCCAGCAGGGCACAGCAAAGCCCAAATTGTTTGGCAGGGTTTGGTGCCAGCAGACAGAGCCCAAATCCTCCGGCAGCCAAAAGCTCACTTGAAATAGAAACACTGCCTCGTGGGAGCAAACCGAGGCTGGCACGTTGGGCTCCTGGCAGGGAAACACAAACATCCAGCTCTGGAGGCAAAAGGAAGAAGAAATGGGGGCAGTGGAAATGATGAGGCAGATCAAGCCACCAGCATCTATTGCTGAAGAGTGGCCCAGACCAGTGTATATTTAATTTGTTTAGGAGGGTGTTACCTGGAGGCACTCTGGGAGCAGGGACAGCTGCCAGCCATTCCCAGCGTTATTGCTGCTCTGGCTGCAGCCCAGGGTGGGCCAATCCTTCCATTCAATCCTTTCAGTGCTTCCAACTGCCCTTTACCAGGAGTGAAATGGTACCTAAACCCCCAGGAGCATCAGGGCCCAGTGACCACCCAGCTCATCCTCCAACACCAGGAGTCTGTGGGCAGTGCTGAGTAGTTGCTACAGCCCAAGTAAATTTATAGTTAATAAAAGAACAGCACTTTAGAAATGAAAGTACAAAGGAGAACAGGCCCTGCACTTACCCCAAGGAGTTCAGGCAGAGCAGAGGGGAAACATCTAATGCAGGAGCAGTGTGATGGCAGAAAAGCTGTAGTTCCAGAGCTGCTTCCTGCATGGAAAGCAAACAAGAGGGACCACACTGGTCCCAGAAGAGGAACCACTCAGAAGGGCCCATGAGTGTCTTCCTCAGCCTCCCCTTTTAAATAGTGCTCTCCCGTGACTTTCTCTCCTTACAGACTCTTTGTCTTCCATTGAGCCAGGCTCTGGACAGGATGTGATCCCGGGCTCCTCCCTGAGAACCAGCATCAAGATCAAGCGAGGAGGACCCCGGCAGCCCCAAGCCCACCAGATCCTTTCTTCACTGCTGGATGACGGTGAAGCCAGAAGGAGAAGCAACCGGATGAAGTAGGAGCATCTCCATGTTCTCCTGCCTGTTCCCCAGTTAAAGATACAGTACCCAGTACTTAACTGCGCACTGCAGATGAAGTGGGTGGGAGGCTGCAGTGTTCGTGGCTGGGGTTCCTTCCCTGGCCAATACTGAGCCCTGATTGCAGGGAATGACTTATCCATAGCTCAGAGAGGGTTTTGAGAATGTTTTCCTTGATTTTGTTGTTTTCCCTTGGAATAGCAGTTGTCAGGTATCTCAGAAGCTGCGTACAGAAGTGACACCTCCTGGTTGTGCCTCGAGAGTTTAACCCTCCCCTTGTTCCTCACTGCCCTTGACAGTCACTCAGTAAAGCTCTGCTTAACTGCCCAGGCCCATCCATCCCACCCAGACCCAAAGCCAAGCCTCAGCCTTGTCCATTGCTGTAGCTGGAGTCATCTGCTTTTATTTCATGTGCTGGTGTCACACTGACTTCCAGATGTGACTTCCACGGGCCATGAAAGCATGACCTGCAAGGATTTCTTTTAAGCAAAGAACAGATTAGAAAATACAAAGTACCTTTGAAAGTATTACCCTGAAAATTCAGGTGGCTCTCTGGACTTTTGCAACAAAATCTTGGCTTTTCATGTTGCTAATTGCATGTGAGTGACATTATTTCTATTTGTGTTTGGCTAAGCAAGGACTTTTGATGCAAATGTTCATGGCAGCATTGGCTTTCTGTCTATCTTCAGAGAGTTTAGACTGTTTCTGTGAAAATACAGAGCAGTTTGCATGAGATATGATGGAATTGTGCAAGAATTTTCCCATACTGTGTTCAGCTTGTGCATACATCCAGAGATAATTAATTTAAGTGGTGGCAGTAACTACTCACAGAAAGCGATATTTTGCAATAGTTTCTTAATCCTACAGCAATCAGGAAAAATGTTTTCACAGTGTTTTGTTTTAATCTTGTGAGTAAGTCCTCGCCATTTGAATCTGGAGACAGTGTAGTAGCAAACCACAGCCTAAGGAATTAGTCTTGTCAAGAGCTTATCTTGCACTGGGAGTTAAATACAGAGTCATTTTACTTTTTGCAATAACTTGTTATTTTAGAGGAAGTACCAGCTTCCAGGTTTAAGAAGTTGAACCTGCCCTTCAGTGACAAATGAATCACTCCACCTGCTGTGCTAACGAGGTCAGACAAGCTGATGTCATTCATGTAGACAGTGATTTTTGTTAGAAGGGGGAGATTAATCAACAGACCTGACTGTACTATTTTTTACTCTTTAATTCCCATGTTCTGACAGTTTTGAAATTCAGCCCAGGACAAAAGAGAGCAAATTGAGTTTGTGTTATTGGCCCCTCTGTCTCTGGTTCCTGTGCAGGACACAGCTGTGTGAGCCAGCTGGGCTGCAGTGCTGCAGTGTTTCTGTCAGAAGCTTTGCAAAGAAAACACTCTGCAGTCCCTGTGTTCAGCACCCCAAGTGATCTTCCCAAGGCAAAGCCTACTGGAAATGAGGCTAAAAATGGAGGAGCTCTGCCAGGCCAGCATTAGCCACACATTGACTGTCCATACACACTGTAAACATGGTAGTGCTACAGAGATCCAATCTCCATCATTCCTCTGAAGGGCCTGGTGTTTTCACAAATGAACAGGTTACAGGATGGCTGAAATCACCATGCCTTCACTTGGCCCCGCTCTTTAGGAATCCAGCCATCCCCAGCCAGGTGAAATGACATAAGCTGATGCTGAGCAAGCACCAGAACTTTGCTTTTACTGCTGTGCAGCTGAATAACAACCAGCTGTGGTGGAGGCAGCAGGGATGCAAGTCCCTGCCCTGCTTTTGCATCCTCACTCTGCTTGGCCAGCGCCAGAGGTGGGGCTCGTTCAGCACCAGCCCACCTGGTTTGGGTTGTGCTTCCAAATGATTGAGTTTTCCATGGGACATTTCCAAGAAACAAGCCCAAAACTTTGCAGCAGTTTGGGGAGTTGCCTGACTCGACTCTGATTTACAGCTGGAGCGTGGTGTAGAGAGACAAGAAAATGAGTAGAACTCAAGTCCAGCAGGTCCCTGACCTTTGGGAGAAGGAAATAAAGCCTCTCTGAATGCATCTGAGTTTCAAACCCAGCACTAACTCTAACTCTGTCTGTAGTCCTGTAAGAGCCCATGTCTC
Organism: Rhagologus leucostigma; assembly: GCA_013397725.1. Classification (NCBI taxonomy): domain Eukaryota; kingdom Metazoa; phylum Chordata; class Aves; order Passeriformes; genus Rhagologus; species Rhagologus leucostigma. The sequence continues at coordinate 687,883 of VZTD01004418.1, forward strand.
TCCTTCCGCTACCGGCAGGCAGTAGCTCTGTTTGTGGGCAGCCAAGCATGGAGCAGCCACGAGAACATTCTTGGAATAATCTTTCCATCTAAGAATTATATGTGCCAAAAAAAGGGATGTTTCCCCATTTACAGGCTGATTCCTGTGCAGGAATTGAGAAGTACTTGGTTACCTCTGTGTTGAACTGGGACCATCTTGCTCTGGATCACATGGACACTCCAAGACCTCACTGGTGGCTTCCAGGAGATAAATCCTTGTGCCAACCAGTTGGTGTTGGAAAATCAGGCCTGAAGACTGTGGAGAAATCTCAGTTCAGTCTAAACTCGTGCACTGGGCAGGCTGGTGCCATCTGTAGTCATGTGTCCTCATGGCAGCTTCAGGGACCAAACCCAACCAAAGCAATCTTTAGAAAGGGAAATGGGGAAATTCAGTTTCACTGGTCCTGTAGGGTTGAATTTGGGGAAGAGGGAATACAATGAGGCCATTTTCACTTCCCTGACATTTCAGAGGCTTCACTCTGAACTGAAAGAGAAATCTTGCTTCCTCCAAGTTTGTCTTCTGCATTCAAAGTTATTGCATGAGCTTGGTGGGTGCTAATGCATTAGGCACTCACATTGCTGAGGCATTCATACTGACAAGGATTTGGAATTTTATATTATTTAAAACAAATTACTGACAAGATGAAAGGAAAACTTAATGGAAGTTGTTTGCAATTAATCCTGCCAAGTCAGTTGTCAAAAGGCTGTTTAGGTTTGGGTTGAGACCACTTTAATGATTGATGTTTCCAGGTTTCTGTACGAGCTATGTAATTTTTTCTCCCCACACTCCTTGCTTTGTTTAGCTCCATCTCTCTGATGAGGTGCTGTATCTTTAACTGGGGGACAGTAGGATTATACCAGATGGACTTTCTCTCTCTGCTGGGGTTTCATTCCTCTCCACTCACACCAGGGTTGGACCACACTGTTGTGCCGCCCCAGTTTAATTATGTTTAAAGGTGAGCACAGCCTCACACGCTAACATTAATGATATTGATGACTAAGCAAACCACTCCAACCACAAGCTCCATCATAGGCAGGATCCTGAGGTTCATTTCAGCCAGGGCATATAATGCTTATTGCCATGTCTATGTAACTTAGGGGATTTATTTGGAATGCGTGCTCATTTAGAAATATATTTTAATTGAAATGTTTAGTGCTTTATCTTACATACATACTGTGCAATATCATAGTGTGTTCTTTTCCTTTTTTTTTTTTCCTAAGACTTTTTTTGAAATTCTTGATGTTTGTTTGAGCTCCAGTGTGTTTTTGACTTGGATCAGCTCTGGTAGTAGTAGTGTTTTCTTTGCCCTGAGCTAACCAGAAGCAGCACATTGCACAACCAAAACCCTTTGCAAGTCGTGCACCCTCACGTTCACCAGCAATCTGGAACTCCTGGGAGGCAGGGAATGCGCTCCTCTCCAGAGGGTCTAATTTGCACTTACTGTAAGGAATTGATAGCAACCCAGGGAAATAGAAATAGAAGAGCCCTCGCCTGCTCCCGCCAAACTCCACGGTCATTTTGCCATCAACTTTCAAAGGAACAGGCCTTAAAAATCAGATTCAGCCCTGGAGCAGCACATGCTGGTGCTGTGTGGGCTCTGCTCCAGTGTCTGCCATGAACTGTTGTCATGTGGGACCCTGAGCACTGTGACAAACGCTTCTAAGGACAATCAGCTTCTGGAATTCCTTCCCGATACAATGATTGGAAACCCATCCTCCTCCACGTTTACAGCCTTTGTCTGACTAAAGATGACATTCCAGTGGGGGTGTAGGGGTTAAACTACTCAGAGTCTCTGTGATTTCTTGGTTTCCTGTGAAACCAAGGGGTTCAAAGGTGCTATAACTGTTCACAAGGCACATTCCCACCCACGGAAGGAAATGGTAACTTCTTCACTAGTTATTTTACACAGTACCTTTTTTATTTATATCAGTGTGTTTCGTATGTGTGCCAATGGTCCTGGCTTCTCTCCTGGGAATCAGCTTTACAACCATTTGGTCTTTTATAGGGCAGCCATAGGCAGTATCTTGCAATCGTGTAATTTCTTAACTTAGAGCAAGAATAAATCTCATCTGAGAGGATGAACTCATTTATGGCAGGCTTTAATGTTTGTTGTAAACACAACCTGTTTGTTCCACCTCTTGCATGGTTACTTATCTGTTTTCATATTGCTATGTTATTGTTCCAAATATCTATTTCTCTTTATTTGCTATGGGGTTTGTTACTGTATATGGAATGTTTTGTATTCAGCATTTTCTTACGGAGCAGAGTGGGAACAGTATTCCAGGACCCACAAATACCAAAGACCTTTCATGTAATGCACTGAGAAATAAACTTACTGTAAATGAATATCATGTCAGGTGCCCTCTATTTACAAAGTTCAGAGCAAGTTCAAGCAAACTGCAGCCTGAAATCAGGGCAGCTGCTTTTCCTCCCTCAACATCTCAACCTTCTCTTTGGGAAGCCCCTTTGCAGGGCTCCTAAAAACAAGATGTGCATGAAGGCCCTGCTTCTGGGCACCTGCTATGGGCTGGAGGGGCAAAAAGGGCCTTTCTTGCCTAAAACCAGAGCTGAGTTTCCCTGCCCTCGGTGGGACTGACTCCTCTGCAGGTGTTGGATAGAGAGATCTGTCTCCAGGACACCCTGAGTCTCCTCTCTGCATTCCCAGCCACAGGACCCAAGCATGGGGGCACATCCCAAAGGCAGGGGCACATCCCAAGCACGGGGGCACATCCCAAACATGGGGACACATCCCAACACGGGGGCACATCCCAAATGCGGGGGCACATCCCAAACACGGGGACACATCCCAAACGTGGGGGCACATCCTGCCCTCATGGCCTGCTCCTCAGGCAGCCTCTCAGCTAACGTCACCTTTGAGCATTTGGCTGCGTGCTGCAGAGCGAGGCTGTCCCCAGACCTGGCAGATTCCTCGTGCAGAGCAGCCGTCCAGTTCCTGCAGGAGTTTGGTGTCAGTGCAGATCCAGGGATCACAGTTCTGCCTGGGCTCAGCGAGGGCACTCGGGGGACAGGTGGCTGCCGCAGATTGTGAGGGGGAAACAAGCCAGACAGAGAACTGTGCTCTGCCCAACAGTGTAAATTAAAATCTGCTGATATTTGCACCATTCCTCACTTCCCCAAAAGTTTCCTCACAGTACAAGGAAGTCGAGTTGGCCCAGCTAAGGCAGCAAGGGCTGCCCAGACCCCCTTCATGACATCATCTGGTACTTCCTGGGCATCTGCCTCCTCTGGCAGCCTTTCGGGGTTCTCTTAGTGTGCCTCTGGGCTTACGGAGACCCCCAGAGTCATCAGGTGTTGTGACAATTCAAACTGCCAGGAGAGGATGTGGGTAAAGACCTTCTTTTAACCTTCGTGCTCTGGGAACACCTGCCCCTCAAGATGCAACACCTCTGTGTTAGCAAAGGGAGGTTGTAGGGGAGGATCTGGGCTGTTTCTGTCACAGGTGTCACAGTTCGGGGCTCTGAGCTTGTTTTTCACATCCCGGTGAAAACAAGAGACATGTAAATCCCAGCCAATTTTTTTACACTGCAGAGATGCAGATACCAATAGTGCAGCAAAGGCTGAGCCTTGTAAACATTGAGAAATGTCCACAGAGTCAAGGCCTCTGCTTCACACGGAGTTTTGCATCGCTGATGAGGACATGCTCAAGGTTACTTCATGCCAGACATTCCCATGCAGCACTTCTCTGGGTCTCTCAGGGTGTATTTATCTTGGTTTTTGAGTCCTAACACCTCCAACTCCGATATATTTATCCTTGCGAAAAGTCCTCTGAGGGAAGGCAGTTGTGTTAATCACCACTGTACAGATTGGGAGTTGCTGGATAAAAGGCTAAATTAATTTCTTGGGACATTTGTGGCTATGCTGGTCTGCCAGGCACCAAATTAGCATCAGGCCCATGTTGGTCTCTGGGCCATTATGGCCACTGATTGTAATCACAGCGAGGGGAACTGACTTCTCCTGAGCTTAACACAGCCCAAGAAAATCAATGGCAGAGTGGAACACACTGAACTTGTAGCAGGAGCTGATTAAAAGAAAACTATTTATTCACAAACAAAACACAGCTACTCTTGGAGTTCACTGCCTTAACTCTTCATTAGCCACATGCTCAGCAGCATAAATAAAGTGGCTCTTTATCCAGGCAGGCACTGGCACTGTGGTAAGAATGGCTCTGGCCATGAATGTAGTTGGAATTCTCTCCACATTGCAGCCTGGGGATGGGGAAAGCAGTGAACCTGAAACAGAAACAAACTCACCCTAAACTTCCCAAGCAACACTATAGGAAAACAACTACTACACTGTATAAAGGAAAAATAAGCAGGGAGAGTGTATTACCTTATTTACCCTCTAAGAACAGTTCACCAAAACCAGTGACAATCTGGTTCAAAGATGGATTGAAAAAAATATGACTATTCCAGACCAAAGGATGTCATTTGCTTAGCATCAAGGAGAGCCTGGGAGCTGATCAGGCCTGACTTTGTTATCTCTGAGCCTTTATGGGAGAGGCAGAGAGAAACAGGACAGGTCTTCCCCCTGTCACATCCCACTTTTAGGACAGGATCGAGCTGATCCATTTTTTTACTTCAGTGGCAAACTAAACAGCATTGACTCTCTATAGCATAGCAAGGAAAGGTGATTTAGCCATGGGCTGGCAGATAAAACTTGTACCAGTGATGAGAATTAATTGTTGGAACACTTTGCCGAAGGATGTGGTAGAGTTAGCACTCCAAGACAGTTTTCAAATTATGAGAGGACTTTCTCCTCCTAAACATACATATATAGATGTATATAGATAGGTATAGATATGAGAGAGAGGGGTGTGTGTGATGTATTCAACCCAAGGCACATCCATCCAGGAGAGCCATGCCAGGTGCTCAGACTGGTAGAACTGGTGACCATAAAGCCCCAGATGCCCATTCCTGACCCAGCACTGGAAGGATTTGCTGCCATAAAGCCTCTCTACAAATCACCAGGGCATGGGAACAGGGTCCTTGCAGGATCCCACTGGCAGCAGCTGCCCTGAGCATCTCCAGGACACACTCTGCAGCTCCCAGAGCTCCAGCAACTGATAAACCAGCCTGTGGGAAGGGGCTGTCCAGGGTGGAAAACTGGCAGCCAGATTTTGGCCTGAGATTGGACACACACCAAGGCAAGCCAGAGGTGCCCCACTGACCATGGGCTACCATGGGAGAAGGGAAAGGCTGAGACAGAGAGCCCAGAAGGGGCCTGTGGCAGCACTGTGGGACCGTGCCAAGGAAAACCTGATTTATGTGTAACTGGCTGGAGTTAATGTTCACCCAGTAGCGTTCTGTGACAGCTAAACTTTAGACTTAGCTCAGAAAACACTGGCTAAGTGCATGAGAAGACCCTGGCAGCCACCTTCTCTCTGCTCCTCAACCACAAAAACGTCTTCAGAAATGGACGGAGCCCAGATCTACCTGGTGACAGGAGGATGTGGGTTTGTGGGGGAGAGGATCGTAGAGCTCCTGTCTCAACAAGACTACATCAAAGAAGTCAGAGTTTTTGATTCAGTAGCAAGAGAAGAAGTAGAAAAACTCAGCACAGGTAAGAAAAGGGCATCAGCATCTATTTAGTGGCCATAACCCTCCCCTTCATGGCAGCTGGGATAATGCTGGAGATGCCACAGTTACAGGCATGGGGCAGGAACCTGGATCAGACTGGGTGAGGAACAACTTCCAGCTCAGAAGTTTTACAGCACAGGACTAAATCAAAGAAGAAAGATCCCTAGGGATGGATCACCCAAGAGATGTCACCCAGTGAGGCTGTAAGTCCCCAGGCAGGGATCAGTTGTGAGGAGCCACGTGCACATGGAGTACGTGACACGGGAACTTGGCTGCCCTGCCGCTTCTGCTCAACCAGTCTGACACAAAGGGGCTAAAACAACATCCTCCTGAGCTGCTCCAACCAGCCACTGGTTCTGAGGAAAATAACTAAAAATCCTGACAGTAACAGAATCAAACTCAGCACCTACTGCAGGCCTTGTGAAATAAATTATGGAAGTAATTGAGAAAAACCTATAGCAGCCATAAAAAAGGAAGAGGTGAGTCTCAGTAGACACTCAGAGATACTGAATTAATCCATTTGATCATATTCTGAGAGCTGCCTTCATGCAGGGTTGAGTACAGTGAGATATGTTGGGGAAAAACAACCTGTCCTACTGGATTCAGGAATACCAATGCAAAACAAGCCAATGCAGCTCATGGGGCTCTGCTCAGCTAATGCTGGGCTGGGTCCCCTGTCTCTGAGTGCCCAAACCTTCAGCCTGCTCTGAGAGAGGCAAAAAATGCTGAGGGAGATCCTGTTGGGAGATATAGACAGAAAGGAGATGCACCCACAGCAAGTCAAGGCTCCAGGGAAATACCACTATCAGAAACCCTCCCTGGCAGATGAACTCAGCAGACTGGTTTCCCCAGGTTTCAGGGAGCCAATTACCTTAAAAGCATCCGTAATTGAAGAAAAAGCTGTTTAAACCTTAAGGAGGTGCCAAAATCCATGCTCCAGGAGAGGTCTGTGGCCTGACACCCCAGCAAACCACAGAAAATGAGGCAGAAGCAGCCTGAGGGGCCATTCCAACCCCAACCCTCTGCCCCAAGGCAGCCAGCTCCACCACAACCTTCCCCACAGATGTTTGTTCTGTTCCCAGGCCACCCCGGGGCAGCCCATTTATTTCTGCCCCACCAGGCAGCAGGCACAGTCTGGGTCCTTGATTTCTCACCTAAACTTACAGGTAGAAGAGGTATTACAGCATTACTGTCATCTTTTTTAACAACAATCTTCACCATCTGAAAACCGCATCCTTCCACTCCATACTGGTTTCTACTTTAGGCTAAAGCAGCTCTCACACACTCCTTCCTCCTCCTCTGCTCCATCCAGCACTGCAAGGCACTGGCATTGTTCCCATCTGGAAGGGGGGCATCGAGTTTTGGGCTGTGGCCTTCCCACTGCTGCAAAAAGCTGATGGATTTGTCTCCTCCATCCTGCAATTTATCCTCCTGTTTTACCTGTCACTGCAACTGTGCCTTTTTCAGTTGACAACAAGCAACAGCTCCTGAGCTGCCCTGGCCCAATTTAATTCCTTCATAAAGATCAGCTGCCTCTTCCCTGCTAAACCAAACAACTTCTCTTTGTTCCTATCAAATTTCACCCTTATTTTTTTCCTCTCGTCCAGACTCAGTTAGTTACATTCAGCTCATTCTCAAATCCTTCAGCGTGGTCCCTCCCAGTCTGATGTTATCTGCTGATTTAATGAACAAATCTGCCAGATTCTTGATGAAAACAATAAAAAAGACTCAAATACAGCAATAAGCCCTGGAGAGCCCCAGGGCAGCCACCTACCACAGCTGGCAATTCCCTGGGAACTGTAATTCCGCCAGCTTTGTCCTCTCCTTAATGGAGCTTATTTAGCCCATGTTTTACTGACTCCTTGTGAGAATGACGCTGAGTTTCCAAAGCCCTTTGAAAATCAAGATAGATGACATCAACCTGTTCCACAATATCCCTACAGCCTGTTACCTTGTCATGAGAACAAAGGAGGTTTATCTGGCTTGATTTGTTCTTGACAAATCCATGTCAGCTGCTTCCACTCTCCCCATTATCCCGCAGGTGCTCACACACACGTGGTTTGAGTGTGTGCTCCTGAATTTCCTGGGGTTGAAACCAAAATGTTCTGTAATTTCCTGCCTCTTCTTTACCTCCTCTCTAAGCACAAGTGTTTCATTTGCTCTGCTGAACTCTTCCAGCGCCTTCAGAAGTTCTCCAAAGTGGCTGATAATGCACTAAAGCTGCAGTTACATCCCTCACCTGTTTAGGAGCCCTGGGTAGAGCTCATCAGGCCTTGTCAATTTGAAAATTCCCCATGGTTGCCTTACACCAGCTGCCTTAAGACAGGTGGTGTGAAAAAGACTATTTAACACTTCAGCCTGATGAGTTCCAGGCTTTCCCAAATCACAGAGTAGCAGAAAAATTCCCCCCAAGAGTCTGATGACATACTGCTCTACACTCTTGTCCTCCAGGCAAGGGTTTTACCTCTGCTGCAGGACAACTCCTTTCTTTTTACCCTCTATTCTCCCTGAATCGACTCTGTGCTTTACTGCTAAATTAATTTAATATTAATACTCAATGTTAATTAATTTAATATTAAAACTCCTCAGAGTGAGTCCACTGATTGTTGGCTCTGCTAATTAAGAAAGCAGCCTGACCCTTTTGTAAAATTTCTGCCTCCTCCTCCATCCCAGGCTGCTCAGAGAATGCTCAACCACATGATCTGCTGTCTTGGATTCTGTGTCTCCTTTTGGACCATGAGGAATAATCCCCTTCCCACCTTGCCCTGTTGGATCTTCTCTGAGGGTTTCCATGTCACAACACCCCCACAGCTGGAGCCACAGACCCTTCCCTGAACTACTCATTTGTGGGATCCTTCAGAAATTCCTACCGTGATCCTGGGATGTGTGGGGCTCTCCAGGCAGCTGCCAGCCCAGGGCAGAGGAGACACCTCCCTCCCAAAGCAACCCTGTGACTGGCTTATTGCAGATCCCTGAGGAGTACAGGCTCCTAACCCCAGCTTCTTGCTCGCCTATTCCCAACTATGGGAAAGGGAAAAATTCTACTTAAATGTTACAACACTGTCTCAAAGCAAGAAAATGAATAGTAGATGCCAAGAGTAGCCATGTAGGGAACAGTTACTCTGAGGAAGGAGGAGGAGGAGGAAAAAGGGAATAGGGGAAAAATTCCTTCTGAGTGGCTCAAAGAGAGGAATTTCCTACAAACTTTTCTAAACCTGTTACATTATTTTCCTTATTAATCTACAGTATGTGCAATTTAAACAAAGCTCTGTGCAATGTCTCTTGAAATTACCAGCTGTTATTCCCTGCAAGCCTTAAAATTTTCGGTCTGAAGGAAAGTGTCCAGCACAGCTTCCCTGATCCACAGGGGCTGGAGCAGCTCTGGGCCAAGTGTGTCCTGCTCCCAGGGCCACACTTGGATGCAAGCTGGGGATTTGCAGTGACAGACACAGCGATCCTCCCCCACATTTGATGCAGAGCACTGTGTTGAATTAAACCAGATGCAAAGCTTGGAGTTCAAAAAAAAGGAATTTTGCCCCAGTGTGCTGGATTCAAAGGGCACAGTCACCGTCAGAGAGTGCTTTGCCTTGCCCTGCAGAGAAGAAACTCCACGCCGGATCCTGGCTCTGCAGGAAGGTGAGGATGCTGATTTGTACTCTTTTCCGCCCCCCCCCTGCACCTCTGGCTATATTATTTTTCTGCAGCTACCACTCGTGTGACAGCGATGAGAGGAGACATCCGAGACTCGGGCGTGCTCCTCGCTGCCATGCGGGGCGTGCACGTGGTCGTGCACACAGCTGCTGTGGTGGACTACAGGAACACGGTGCCCTTCTGGGAGATGAGCACTGTCAACGTCGGGGGTGAGCCTGAAACAGGGAGCTGAACACAGCCCTGCCCTCACGCACACCTTGCAGTCACACAAGAGGCTACAGCAAACACATCCACCCGCATTTAGCGCTCCCTCGTCCTGAATCCCACACACCCTGAGATGGGAAAGGTGCCCAGGACCTTTCCAGAGGGGAAGTTTCTCTCTTTGCCCCTCTGTCCTTGCTCAGGGCTGGCCACGCTGCTCCTCTCCACTGCTCATCAAATCTGGGCTCAGCTTTTGCACAGCTCTTCTGGTCGAGGGCAGAACTTCCCCTGATGGCACTGAGGTGGTTCAGGACACATCTACAGTGGTAAGAAAATGTTTCGTGTGTGACAAGGACAACAACTAAAATTAACCCCTGTTCTAGATAGCTCGTAGCTTTCCCAGGGATTTTGCCCTGTCTATACTAGCACAAGGCTGTACCCGTTGAACTGCACCCACTAGAAGGGAGTGATGCTGTTTTAATTAGCAGAGTGATGCTGTTTAATTAGTCAGAGTTCCCAGCTATCATGTATCGACAGGCCACGTGTAACTGAGAGCTCCACAGCCCTTTCCTCCCACCACCAAGAGCCAATTTCATGTTCAGTGCAAGATCTGCTTAGAGAAAATTTGTTCATAAATCTAGGAAATAAGCACAGGCTATAAAAATAATGAAATCCCTATTACAGCAGCAATTCCAGTGGCACCTCAGGCTGTTAGCTACTAAAATAGTCGTTAACCAAAAGGAAGGAATTTTATTTTTTTTAATACCTATATCTCCAACTCGATTACTGCTTAGGGCTTCTACTATTTGCTGATACATTCAAGGGTAACATTTAAATTCCAGCCTTCTTTTCATCCCTGTAGTTGTTTTCAAAACTCAGTGCTTTTAAGAGCCTGTATTGTGCTCTCTGTGTACTGAGAATATTCAGAGCCTGAGGGTTCCTGCTGTCTTTTAGTGGCTTTGTGAGCTCTTCCCCTTCACTGCTGCTGTGAGCTCTGTGCTTCAGCACAGGGAGGATTTACAGAGAGCACTGAGCACTGAGCAAGTCCCCTCCTCAGCAAACCAAACCTCTTGCAGATGTTGGTGACATTCCCAGAAAACGACACATGCGAGGATTTTCCAGTGTGACCGAGCGGCTCTTTGAGGAGCACGGCCTGGGACGGCTTAACAGGAGGCTGTCCTGCATTCCTGCCTCCCCTTGGATGGCTCCACATGGACATCCCTAAAATGGGGCTGCTGCCCTACTAGGGCTCCTCAAAATCCTGAACTGAGAGATTAGTCTGAAGTTCTCTATTAAAATCATGGCAGATAAAAGAATAAAAATGGTATTTGATACCTGCTGTAGACTCCATGGAAAAAAGTAGGGTCAGGAGAGGTCAAGTATATAATCCTCTAGCTGGCTCTCAGGCCACAGAAATTCATCCAATTACTGCCCTAAGCCCAACAATTTGTGGCTAAATTGGACCATTCCTTTTCGAAAGACTTGCTGCCTTGAATTAAGGGTGCCAGTTAATGGGCTATATATCATGGCTTTCAGCAAGCCATAACAATGCTGAGGAGTGGTGGTGTGGCTATGGTTAATTGCCATTTCTGGCCAAAATTTACATCTTCTGCTTTGATTCCCTCCTCTGTTTCAACCACTGGCTGCTGAATCCTGTTATAGTCTTATTGACTAAATTGAAGAGTTCTCTTCTACAAGAATTATTTTTTTCATCTAGTCACTTAAAGACTTTTTAATCTGCTTTTTGTTAAGCTGAATGGATTTTAACTCAGCTGTTTCCAGTGATGTTTCTCACCAGGGGTTCTCAGTTTACTTTACATATTGTGATAGGCTCATGGAGAAGCACATTGGTTCTTTTCCACTGGGATTTCCGATGGATTCATGGGCTCTAAAATTATCCTAAACTCAGGATTTCCTTGGTAATTTCAGATTATGCCCTAAATAGCAAAGAGAAGAGAAATCACAAGCCCTCTCACACAAGACCTGCAGACGGGCTCAGGGCAGAGCCTGCTTAGCCAGGTACAAATAGTGTGGAGGTTTCTGGAAACCAACCCTACGAGCTGCTTCCTTTCAGATCTGCCTTATCAGATCTGAAGGCCCTCAGCCCTCGTTGTTGAGCTTCTCACAGGATCAGCTTGGATCAAAATCACAATGAATGCGAAAACTACTCCTGCAAGAGCCATAAATCATTTGAACCCACCAAAATACTCCAAAATAACCACACTAAACCACACATACTGACCCACAAGTTCAGCCAGAACAACCTTCCTTAAAGCAAACCATGTTTTGGATTTGTCTGGATTTCATGTGGATTTGTAAGCTGCCCTCATTATTTTATTTAAAGCTCTGCAGCTATCAGGAGTCTGATGGAGTGATTTCACCCCATAGCACCCTGCAGAGCTTCTGCAGAGCAACACATGCAACTAAAACACTGACCCCTTGCTAGAAGGCTGTAGTTCATCAACAATCTGCCCACAAACTAAAAAAGATGGAGTTTTCCTCTGCCAAGCTCTCAGCTTCCCTTTGTTAGCAGCTCTAAAGTCCAAGCTAAGTCAGTTGCCAGTGGCCGTGGAGGTTCAGCCACATTAGAGCTGTGGATGTGACTCCTACTCATGTTATAAACCATCCCCTCCTGAGGAACTGCAGCCCTGACCTGGGGCTTTACATACTTTCAGCCATAAAAAGAGATGGATTAGTTCCAAGTAGGAAGAAGTCTCGGAATTTGTTTTGATTTGCACAACAGGAATCAAGGCAAAGTCGTTGATGTTTGTCCTTCCCATCCTGCCCCACAGGTACTGAAAATGTGTTAAGGGCCTGCTGTGACCTGAGCATCCCATACCTGCTCTACACAAGCTCCATCGCTGCCGTGGGACCCAACACCGCCTGTGAGCCCATGCTCAGGTGAGGCTCAGCAGAGCTTCTCCATGGCTCTGTTTGTCCAGTTAAACAGCAGTGGAACTGCAGCCAGATGGATGTTTGAGCTGTGGCTACCAAGGAGAAGATTTGTGTTCCCCTTCCTGTCTATTCCTCTTCTCTTTCTTGAAAACCTTTCCTTGCTGCTCTTCCCAACCTAAGCCTGGCCAGTGATACTCCAAGGTGAGAGCTGCATGGCCCAGCTGCACTTCCAGGCTGTTCCTGGATGTACAGCCCTGTTCCTCTGAGCCCTAAAATCATTCTCAGATAAGGTTTCACGTGCTCAAAGTTTGGGATATGGCCAAATAATATCCTGCTGTTGGGTCAGTGTTTGCTCTCCCTCACAGCGAGCCAACCCAAAGGGCAGGTGGTGCCCTGCTGTTACCACCACACTGCCCCTCCTCCTCCCAGCTCCACAAGGAACTGCTGGCAAGCCTGTACCCGGCTCCTGCTATCAAATGTGGGCAAATCTCAAGTAGCACTATCCCAGAAAAAACTAATTGGCCACAAAGTCTTAGGGGACAGATGCACCGGTGTGAACTGCAGTATTCAGGTGTAGTCACACCTTTCTGGTACCTGCTTCTGACCTGTAAATTGTACCCTCCTATCCCTCAGAATCCTTTTTCCTGGCAACATGCTCATGAGGGCTGTCTCCTGGGCTCCTGGATGTCACCACTTCAGGGCATTATCTCAACCCTTCTCCTCTGTTTGTGGCTCCCATGAGACTGACTCACAGACCCAGAAGCAGCAGCAGAGCTTTAGAAAACCCTCCGTGGCAAAGGTGGGATTTGGATCCATACAAAGACAGTGGTCAAAATAACAGTTTTGAGGGTTTTTTTGCTTTGATCTCCGGAAGTGACTGACAATCAGCTGAAACCCCTGCTCAGGGCTCAGCATCAGGATCCCTTTTGATCCTGGGACAACAGTACCTGTGCCTTGAGGGCTGATATTTCTGAAGACCAGGGGCTGAAGTTTTAGGTTAAATTTGAGGTCAGGTAGAGGTATCCGCAGTCTGATATGTACTATCAGAAGGCTCCTTGCTGATTTCAAGCCTGGTTGTAACCACATGAACTGCTCAGACCCTGGAAACTTGTGTGCCAGGGGAACTGGCTCCAAGTCAAGTGGTGTCTCCACAGGCAGCCAGGCTGGACACAGCTGCCTTCAGTCACTTGGCTCTAGAAATTTGAGCCCAGCTAGAAAAGACATAACTTTAAATGACCTACAAGCCTAAATTTCACGCTCACAAGTAAGTCAAGGCATAAGCCAGTTGTTTTGAGAAGTGTCTAAGCACCCAAATCTGTACAATAAATGTCTGGCTTATGAAAAATCCATGAGAGCAACTCAATCCACTTGGGACCACAAGCACTAGAGACTGTGTCACTGCAAAGCTGTGGAATTTGGTCACCAGCATATCCAAATAATTCCTAAAAATTCATGTAGATGCATCCTTGTAGGCATATCCTTGTCAGTGCTTTAGTCCTGTGACTTAAGGGAGAGATATGAAGAGATGTCTAGAAAAAATCAGCCCCAGATCTTGCCTGATCATAGTCCTTCGGTTTGTAATGGTGGCACCAACAGGCAAGCAAAACCCACCCAGGCTGATGCTCATGGGGCTGTGAACAGCCTTCCCCACCACAAATGCAAACAAAACCACACCTGGAGCCTTTCACTCATTTTGCAGAACACACTCAGATTCTCCCATTACCCTGAGAGGAAGCCTTAGAGAGGGGTCTTCATTCTCCAATTATTTTGATTTTAAATTAAAGGAATTAGATAATGGGGGAAGTATCAGCCCACCAGTAAAAACCTGTAAAAACCAGTAAAAAACCCCACGTGTCTCAGTAGGGAGCCCAGGGATGACTGGGAGCAGCAGAACACGGCTCTGTTTTCCAGACTGAAAGCACAGGTGATGCCTTTCCCCTTCCTCCTCTTCTCATCTCCCCATCCCCACCCGATCTGTTCTGCCCTCTCCCTCACAGCCCATGATCCTGCCTGCTTTTTCCTTTTCCTCTGCTCCCCTTCTCCATCATTCCTTGTATAATTTAACTCCCTTATACGTGCTCGGGAATTGGCACGGACAAAGCGGGAGGGGTCTCTGGCCGGGGTGATGGGCGCAGGGATAATGCTCACACCTCAGCATCCGACAATAATAGAAAATGCCTCAGTCAGTCTCAGTCCCTGGGAGACGGGCACTGCTGAGATAGCTTCTGACAATGCTGCTCCAGTCTGATTAGCGTTCACTTATCTGGGATCGTTTTGAAAAGCAAGAGCATTATGCTGAGCTCTTTGTTACTACCAAGCTTCAGAGGGGTGGGGGAAGGCACACAGAGCAGAGCCCAGGAACAGCAGGCAGGTTTGTCCCTTTGTGAAGCTGCTGCTTTTTAAAAGCTTTGCAGGGAAAAAAAATTGATTAAAAAAAAAGAGAGAAAGCAATTAAAACTAGAACTTCTAGATAACCCCGCACTAATTGTCTTGGGCCTCTCCCGGGCTTGCAACAAACCTTGCGCAATCAATCTTTTGTCTTGCTTGTTTTTTGGTTTGTCTCTTGTTCATCCCCCATAAACACAGGGAGGGGAGGAGGGTTTTGTGATAGAAGCCCAGGGTGTGTGAGGAGGCTGCATTTCTGATGCTCCTAATTTATTTCTGTTGCTGTAGCACAAGGAGAGCCTGATCTCAGCTGGGATATCTGACACACAACATGCCAGACTGCTGAGCAGGCAAGAGCCAGGCAACAACATCAGCCACATTTTACACAGGGAGATCTGAGCACAGAAAACAGAAAGCAACTTGCCCAAGGTCAAAGAGGGAGCCTGAGTGTCAGAGCTGGCTCTCCCAAGGCCCAGTGTTCGACAAAAACACCTCTGCTGCAGATTTGCTGTGTGAATCCCTCACAGGCCACTGAACCCTTCTAGGAGATGTATCTGAGCCCATCTGCCACAGGAGGGTCAGGATTCCTCATCGCCCTGCGTGGGGTACCCCATGCCTGGCAGATCCTGGTTTGCTGGGGTGGATTTCTCTCAGACAGCAAAATATAGAGCAAATTAATTTAAAAATGGGAAGAAAATCTCCAGCAGCACATGGAGGGGGAGAGAGCTGGTCTGTGCTACTCAGGGGAGCACGGGAGCAAGTGGATGCTCCTTCCCAGTGCTGCAAGCCAGGTTTCTTCACTCCAGAGCCCACTGGAGATTCTGAATCAAATCCCATGATGGCCTCAGGTTGATCTAAAACCACTGGGATGAAGCCCTGACACCCTATGGGGAACAGAGCTTCTTTCTGCTTTCTCCTTGGAATTATTCCAGGCCCTGGGCGGCCAGTTCCATGTTAGATCCCACAGGCTTTCCCCTTGGCAGCTGTAAGGTGGGAACCTGAGGAGCAGGTTGTATTCCACAGCCACAGCTCAGGGTCCCCTACTTGTCCTTGGCCGTGGGCCCTCTGCTTCTCCTTCCCCTCAAGGGTAATTTGCGAGGGGAGATGAAGGAGCAATCCCAGCACAACCCTGCTGATTGCAAGGCTTCCAGGAGATCTCCAGCAGCTCCACCACATCCTCAGCAAATGCCTCCCAACTTTAATCAACTCTGTGAGAAAATTAAGTAGCAGTTTCTCCTTTTAGTTTATGGCTCGTGAGAGGCTTTTCTCTGCCTCTAATGAAAAAAATGAAGTAGGTTTGCTCTCATTTTCTTGCCGTCCATCTTCTTGTGCTCTTTCTACCTTGCTCAGCTTCTGTAAGTTGCTTAAAAATGCAACTCCGCTGCCTTCTAATTTGTCTGATGGAATGTTATTTCAATTATGCTATTAGACAAAACTAAATCCAACTCTGAGAAACCACTGCCCTCATGCAAACCTGCCTGTGAACACCCCGCACCGCCTGGTATTCTTTGAGGCCTTATTCCTCCCAAAGTGCAGCAAGGATCTCAGCTTCCCGTAGCTCCCAGCCAGCAGAAGTCCCTGGGGAGCAGGAATGCAGAGCAAACCAGGCTGGGACAGATGTCCCCGAGCCCTGTGCTCTGCTCCACAGTCACTCTCGGTCTCCCACAATCTGTTCCAGAGGAAATGAGGACACTAGGTACAGCGGGGAAGTGGAGCTGCCCTATGGGAAGACAAAAGCCATGGCGGAAAAAATTGTGCTTGAAGCCAACGGAAAAAAGGTACAAAATGCAGTGGGAGCACCCCTGGAATTAGAGCACAGGACAGGGGAAAGGAAGGAGAGGGTTGGAAAGACCCCACAGTTCCTAAGTGTGTATCCAACCTCTGCCTGCATTTGATGCATAAATCACATTGTCCTAGGCCTCCCAAAGCCTGATATTCCCACATCAGCAGGAAGCTGCCAGACTGTCCCAGGATCAAAGGGTGCTTCCCTTCGAGCCTGTGCTTCAGCTCCAGCAGGAGTGTGACTCTGGAAAGGGCTATGCTAAATCAGGGCCAAAGGAACCAGGTTCACCTGGTTCATACTGAATAAAAGTATAATTTCCAGGCACGCCTGAGTGACTTAAGAATTAAAAATACTGGTATACCCAGAGCCAGCCCCCTACCCAAGCCCCCTAGCCAAGCCAGCTTGTTTGTCTTAAACCCAAGTTCAGCGTTTTAGACTGGCAGTGCAGTCAGCAGACAGAAGAGATCTTCCAGACAATGAAGGAGAATGTAAAAATGAGACTTGTGCTCTAAATCACTGCCTGGAGCATCTCTCCCCCAGTCACAGTCTGAGGTCAGCCAGTTTGGCTGGCTTCCTCTGGTACCTGGTTTTTGGTTGTTGCACCTCTTTTATGCATCACAACTGCAGAAGAGTTCATGCCACCAGCACTCTCCACCCAGCACCTCTCAGGGAGCACCACGTGGGTGCAGGTGTACTGTGGAAAAAAAAAATAAAATCAAACTGGGCACCTCCTTGTCTTTTTAGGAACTCAAACCAAGCCCAAGCATCCAGAGCATCTCTGCAAGTGCTGTTGTTGGGCCAGTATTCCCAGGGTTTACATTTGTCTGGGAAACCCAGTGTCATCGTGGAAGATTCCACCTCTGGATCCATCCCTCACTGATGTCCCTCTCTGACTTTACAGCTGAGCAATGGTGGTAAACTCAGAACCTGCATCATCCGTGCCAACACTGTGTATGGGGAGAAGGCCGCGTTCCTCCAGGAGCTGTATTTGCTTGCCAAAGCCAGGAACGGTGTTCTGAACTACCTGGAGCCTGAAAACACGGAGCGTAATCACACCTACGTGGGTGAGTGAAGGCTGAGCTCTTTGCATGGGGTGCTACTAGCTTTAGTCACAGGGGATTTTACACGTCAGCTTAGCCATAATCTCCCCAGACAGAGAGATGAGTGTGGTGAATGAGCACAAATGGGTTTGTAACCACAAAACTAAGACTGCCTAAAGAATTTTTAAAGCAGTTTCTTATTACTACTGTTTTCCTGGGAAGGGTTTTCTTTTTTCCCTTTGAGAAGAGTTTCAGGGATATATGGGGGGCAGAGAGAAATTCAGGCTGTGTTTTTAAAATGTTTTTGCTATGAAAAGACACTTCTTCATTAGAAAAAAATTAAACTATCACTTCTTGTCAAATTCTTTACAGAAAAGGCTGTACCACACAACCACTTTTAGCAAGCACAAGAAATTACTCACAAAACCTCTAGGAAGAGTTTGTTTTGGTGCCTTTCAAGGGGGTGGAATTCACTATTAGATCATGCAGGCATTCAGTGATTCCTGTGCAGCACGCTTACATGTCTTTTTCCAAAAGTGCAGATAACGGTATTTTGAAAATGCCGTTAGAGAAGAATCAGGCCTAGATAAATCAAGTGACTCCTTCAAAGGCTCACAGCAGAGCCAGGGATAAAACCCTGGAGCACTGCCTCCCATTCATCCTGCTCTCACTACAGAACACTGCCCTTTTGCTTCACATGAACCATGATCACAAGGCACATTAATTGTCCAGCTCAAAGGGGAGACCAAAGGTTTAAAGGATCTTGGAGGCCTGGATTAACTACTCAGTCTCTCTGCAGCACAGCTGAGCACACAATGAGTGCCTCCCTGCTCCCCAGCACTGAAGCTGGCAGATCCAGTGCACTCATTCCACAGTAAACGGGGAAATTGAGCTCCTCCTGAACGCCTGTTTCTCTCCCTCTCTTATTTCTCCAGGGAATGTGGCATGGATGCATGTCCTTGCAGCAAGGAACTTGCAGCTGAAGCCAGACTTGCTGGCAGGACAGGTGTATTACTCCTATGATGACACTCCAAGCAGGAAAGGTTTCCTGGTCAGGCATCAGCTGCTGTCCAGTGCAGACCCCTCGGTGAGACTGGGCTCACACATCCCCTACTGGAAGATGTGGTTGATGATACAACTGCACAGGATCATCAGGGTCATCCTGTCCCCTTTCTGGAGGCCACAGCCTTTCCTCGACGTGCCCTTGCTGAACACCATAGTCACCACCTTCTCCTTCGAGACAGACAAGGCCTCCAGGCATTTCGGGTACAAACCTCTCTTCACGTGGCAGGAGAGCAGGCTCAGGACTGCACAGTGGCTGAAAGCAGCTGCCAGAAGCCTGGGACCCCCCCAGCTACACGAAAAGAAGAACTAAAGAGCACTTTTGGGGTAAGGAGGTTGCTTATCACACCAGCAGGTTTCACCTGAGCTTCGCAACCTGCACGGATCTTTGGCAGGAGCTTTGCAAACACGGAAATTCTGGTACAGAAAAAGAGAAGGAGAAAAACTCACAGGCTGCAAAATCTCACGCCATGCCAAAATCTCAGCTATTTTGTGTCCCATGGGCATTTGAAACCTTCCCTGCACACACATGGGGCTTGCTGACCTCCCTCATTCCCATGGTGCCACCACTCTTCAGATGACTTGTGGGAACAAGAGAGAACAAGCTCAAGTGGGAGATGGTGCCCAGCAAACACCTTTTTGGTAAAATCAGTGAACCGGTTTTGTTCCACAGCCTGGGGAGCCACAGTCTCGGACATTTGGTGGGGTAGCTGTACCTGGCTCAGACACTGAAGGGCTCTTCAGTGATAGTTTTGGGGAGGACAAGTAAAACCCAGCAGGTTCTTGCCCTGACTTAGGGTTTAATAAAAAGAAAAAAAAATTACTCCCTTTTCCAAAACTGCCTTTTGCAAGATGCTTCCTGTTATTCTTAACATGTGGAATACTGAATACCTATTTTGAAATATTATCCTTCTAAAAGGAAAACCTCCTATCTCTTGTCCTAACAATGCACGGGCTGACTCAACTTCTAATTGCATGGATAGAGAACTGATGTCTACAAGCTTAAAGGTGGGATTCACGGAGTTTGTAACTCCAAATCTCTTACCTCAGAGCACTCTAGCAGCAGAGCAAAGCAGATTAAAGCCTATGTTCAGCTGCTGTGCTGGCAGAAAGCAACTTCAAGTGAAGGCCTTAGGGGCTGCATTTATGCTAAATAACGTTTGAACTCCAGGAGGAAGAGGTCATTTCAACTCATTCCATGGCACTGGAGCTGCACAGCCCATCTGGGAGCAGCATTTCACAGATGATATTTTCCTCACACAGATGGGGCACGCACTTCCAGGAGATTCACAGCTAAATTATGGTTTCTATCAGTTTATCAGCTTCTCTATTTTTAAGACTTGCAGAGAGGCTGGTAAATCTACATTATGCACAACTGAGATTTCAGTTTTCACTTGAGCTTGGAGCAATGGGATATTTTTACAATACTGGCTCAAATCTAAAATTAACTCTGTTGATATCACACTTTTGTGAATCTGTACCCACGTCTCGAGTGTTCCTGGAGTAAAAGCATGCACAT
Source organism: Rhagologus leucostigma (assembly GCA_013397725.1). Taxonomy (NCBI): domain Eukaryota; kingdom Metazoa; phylum Chordata; class Aves; order Passeriformes; genus Rhagologus; species Rhagologus leucostigma. Next base: position 708,055 of record VZTD01004418.1, read on the forward strand.
GCACAAATAGAAGCTTATTTTAATGACAAATGCCCTGATACTCCTGGAAAAAGCAAGTTTCAGCATGGCATCCTTGATAGAAATGATCAAAATTCGCTTCCTGTTAGTCCTGGTAATTACCCAGGAAGGAAAGTGGAGCAATACAGTGAGAGCTGCCAAGTTAAATTTGCTGAAATTCGCACTCACAAGAGATTTCTTTTTCAAAATGAGCTTACAAATCAGTAATCAGTTGCTCTGGTAATTCATTACTAAGCTCATATAACAAATAAATTTGGCCCAAACTGTTGCAATCTGCTCACAGAGAATTTGAAAAGGTGAAGTGTGTAAGTTACCAGTTCCCTACTATTTTTCCCTTTCCATTTGTGCGGGGGGTGGTTTAAGAAAGGGAATAATAAGGTTTCTGATTTGTCTATATTCGCTAAAAGTCTCTTTGCAGTTTTTTGCCATTATCCAAATGGTAGCTGACAACTCTAAGAATGTGACAAACAAACACACCCTCAGTTCCTCGTGCACATCCCAGAGCATCTCCACAGTGCATCAGCGTTGGCCTCAACAGGTTTTGATGCCTCTGAAATGATGGATTTATCCTGCCAAAAAAAGGGCCACTGGGTGGAGCTGCGAGGCTGGGAACGGGTCCCTCCTCGTGGAGCCTCGCTGGGAGCCAGCTCCGTTCTGCAAGAATTGAAATCCCTGCCCAGGCAGCGAGGCTGAAGGGTCTGTCCTGTCTGTGGCACTGGGAATTCTGGCCTTCCCTCCTCTGGCTGGAAGCTTGTCTGCATGGAGCCCTGTAATCAAAGAGACTGAGGAAATTATTTTTTCCACTCAGAGCTCATTAGAAAAGAACAAAAGTTTGCTTTTTATTTTTAAAAATAGAATGAAATTTGGTGCTCTGACCTCTGAGAACCCTTGCACAAGTCCAACAGGCTGATGCCTTCAGTCCCAGTCCCTCGGTAATTCCTTTGTGGGATTTGGAGCTGCTGCAGATATCAGATGGGAGAGTTGTCAAGCCCCAGCACCATCCCAGAGATTAATGCCTTACAAGCTTGCCTGCTTTCATAAACCTTGCTGGGAACCTCATCATGCTTTTGTTCCTGTCCTGCTCATCATCACCTATGATTCTGATGCTTATCAGGGTGCAGATGACATGCAGGATAAGCAGCAGGGATTTTCAAAGGTGGTTAAGTGCAGGATTTTTCAAAAGTATCTGAATTAGCTGGCTGCTCAGCTTTTTTAATACCTACTCACCTCCCAAGCTTTGACAAAAGCAACCAGAGGATTCCCTTTCCCTGCTCGTGGTAGAAATAGGGGGAAAAGTTAGAGAGCAAAGCTTCTGTGCTATTTTCCAAAAAGATGAGTAAGCTTCCTTTGGCTGCCTTGCCTTTTGGCTCCTCCAAGCTAATGCTGCTGCAGACTTCCTGTTAGATCCTTGATTTTATCAGATTATAACTTGTTTTCCCCTGGCAATGCTTTAATTCTTTCTACTGCATTGGGTTGTCATTGGCTTTTCTTTTCAGGGTCTCAGCCCTATTATGTAACAGCAGCAGCAAAAAAAGAGAAAAGAAAAAATATTTCAGATCTGTTTCTACTTCTGGAGAGGAGCCTTTGTGCACAATTACTCATCCAAGAGATTCAGCAGGTATAACTGCTTCCCCCAGGGGCTCCATTATATAATTGGATTTCAGCCATACAAATTAAATCCTATCTTACCCCTTAGTTAAGCCAGGCAGTAAGTATTTAATGCTAATATCCCTGACAACTATTGCAGGGAGAAGCAGAGGAGACAGATGCAGGCAATCTCTGCTGCAGGAGCAGGGAGAATGAGCAAGGAGTGACACCTGCTTGTATTTTCAACATGGCTAAACTTCCCCAGGACGGGCCGTGGCTCAGCTGGAGTCGTTGTGTGAGCTGGAACAGGGTTCTCCCTTGGTTTTCCATGCTCCGGGAGTGTTCCTGTGTGCACCCTGAGTGCTCACCCCCCAACATGCACACTTCAAAGAGCCACATGCCTGACCCTGTTTGAGTCTCTCTGGAAGTCTCTGTTCTTGTGCAATGTCTGAAGGAAGCAAATTTAGCAATATTAAAACTCAAGCCAAACAGAAAACCAAGCAAAGAATCCTCAAATTAAAAAGAAAATCTTGACTGAGTTACTCATTCATCTGCATTTTCTGCCACGTTCGGTCTTCTCCCGGCATGTTCCTGTGAGACAAAGCCCTCTGGGCAGAGCCCATCTCTTTTGGTGTCTGGTACATCAGTCACAGAGTCAGTGCATGGTAATAAAGCAAAATAGATTCATGGTAGGAGTTAAACCAGTCAGTCTGGTCCTGTAATTGGAACATAATCTCATATTGACAGCGTTTAACTCAGGATGCGCAGGGAGCAGATGGCTCCACGCCAGGCCCCCATCGGCCTGCAAGGATTGGAAGGATATTTTCCAAGTCCGGCTCCTGAACCTCATCTGAGATGTCGGAAGCTTTGCTTCCCCAAAAAGGGCTTGAGCCCCTCATTAATCCTGGGTAAAGCCCTGCACGCTCCTCTGCCCGGAGCCCACAGACAGCCTGGCTGGCAGGAGCTGCCTTGGGAACACTGGGACAGAGTGGAAACAGCATCCAAAGGGCAAAAGGTCCAGTATCTGCTGGGCCAAACAGTCCCAAACCTCTCCATAGCCCTGTGAGCCTCTCCTTGCCAGACAGGGACCTGCCTGTGACACGAGGCACAAGCCCATGCGTGCTCTCAGCGCCAGGGACACCACCAGTGTCACCTTCCTGCTGCTTTTTCACCTCTAAAAGCTTCAGTGGAACAATTAACCCCACAGAACACACTGGCAACAGTGACTAATTCCTTTCTCTGAGCCCAAAACGCTGAGCTAAAGCAGGTGAGAGGAGAGGAAGCACATTTATTCCAAGACTCATCCTATGGTAGAGTGAAACAGTCCAAGTGCAGACACAGACTCAGCTTTCCAAGGGTGTGGGAGAAGAATACCAAGCTTCTTATAGCTGCTACAGGAAGTTTAAATTGATTTTTCTCCATTTCAGCAATTAATTCCCATTAATCAACTTACTGTACAATGCTGCACAATAATTCACAAGTTTTATGTATTATATGAGTAAAATTGCACATATATTTTTATGTGATTTTCATTTAATTGAATTCCAAGGAGATTTATCTGCCGGGTTATTAATAAATCTTAATATGGCCTATAACACTCAATTGATATTTAATTAACCTGCAATAACTGCCTTGTAAAATGTAAATTAAATGCTTTATTTTTTCCAGGCATATAACATTAAATCAAATCCTTCATTCTCCCAGCAAAGCAAAAAGAAGTGGGGAAAAAACAACATTTCAGGCAACCAAACCTTACACCTGAAAATATTTGATATTTAAAGAGGTTCAAACTGGAAATGAGATCCATGCTTTGTAATCAGTTCTTCTCTTGAGGAAGTACTTTTCTACTCTCCCCACTTTTAAAGATCACAGAATTTGGGTGGATTTAGATGAAACAGCAAAATCTCAGGAGGCTTGATAAGAAGCGAGAGGAGCCCATTACTAATAATAAGGTTGCAAATTCCCATAGGTATTGTGGTATTTGGCATTTTTCTGGAAGTCTTGGCTCCTAGAGTCACATTATTAAATAAGAATGTCAATTTTCATTAAAAAACAAAAAAAAAAGAAAAGGAAAAGGAAAGATGTTAAAGCCCTTTGATAGAGGAAGCTGGCAAACCTGAATGTCAAAGGCATGAGAACTAAGAGACAAAAATACATAAAATTTGATCCTTATCTTTAAAAGTATCAGAACTTTTCGAGACTGAGATGTTTGAAAACTGGGAGGTGGCAACAAATGATCAAAACAGCCTTTACAAGAAAAGATGAGAACAATCCAAATTATATTTTAAGATCAAACTCTTCTCCTCCCCCTCCCCTAGCAATTTACATAGATCTACATTAAATACTGCAAACTGCAAAAACAACTGGTTCTGATTTCCAAACCAGGAGAGCTGGCTGCCTTTGCAAGGTGATTTGAAAACTTCAGGAGAGCATGACTGTCCAAAATTGATAAGTCTATAAAGTTTTACTGCCATAGCATCTAAACTTAGTATACCTTTCTTTTTTAATGTATGGAGGGGCCAGTCTGTCTCTCAATATTTTATTAAACAGGGTGTTTCCACCAAAGGACAGTAACCCTCGCTGTCTGTAATCTGTCTGCATTAGATCACTTTAAAAGGTATTAAATGGAAATCAAAAGTTAAATGTACCACGGATTTTAAGGGTGTCACAGCATGGAAGAATAAAAATGAAGAGAATGGATTCTGACTTGCAGTGAATGAATAGAAATAAATCCAGAGCTGCTGGAACAAGAAGCCTGTCTCCATTCACTGTTCATCCTCTCCTGTCACTCGTCCTCCTCCTCCTGCAGCACCCCAGCCCAGGGCAGGAATTCCATGGGGAGCTCCCGAGGCTGAGGGAGCTCTGAGGGTATCCCAGTTCCCGTGGCAGCAGGAGGGGATGTGATCCTGCATCCCACAGTCCCCCAGGGGCTGCCAGGACCTGCACTGCTCACAAGGCACCGCTGCCCAGCCCCAGCTTTACCACTCCCACTCTTTGCTGCATCACCACAGGAGCACCCAGAGCAGGGAGTCTGCACATGCAAGTGGCCTCATGTCACAGGAATTGACTGGAATTTTGCAGACTTGGGTTTAATCCCCAGCTCCAGCATGGACTCACTGGATTTTTGTGCTGGTTTTCACATTTACAGCTGGTTTCTTCCTCTCTCCCTCTCTCTGCCTTTTATGATTTTGTCAACTGATCAGGGATAGCCTTTTCTCCTTCTTTTAGCCTTCATCTTTCTAAAGGAGGAGAATGTATCCAACAAATGTGGTGTGTGGGATCTGCTGTCAGCTTGTGGACCACAGCCCCTTCCCAGGACACTTGTGTTTTACTCCACTGGATAGACATGGACATGGTAGGGGTTTTTCTCCCTTTGAAGTGGGTTTCTAACTGAGCTGAATCCAGCAGTCATTAAGGCCTGACCACGACTGACAAGTCACATTTTCCTGGGTAGCACTTTTGATCAGGCAGAGTCACCTGGGAGCTGCACCTGGAGCAGCCACAGGAGTCCCATCCACTCACAGGCTGCTCCTAACGAGGCTGCTGGGAATTAAATCACAGCTTAAGGAGCAAATGGAATGGGTCACAACATGTTTAGGACTTAAGACCTGTGAACCTCCTCAGAGAGGTTTTACCACAGAGTTTTCCTGAGCCCAGTGCAGGACTGCTGGGCCCCCTGTGAACACCCCGGTTTTTGGGGATGTAGGAGCAGACTCTCCATCACGTGAATTACTTCTCTGCTCTGCCCTCTAGACAACAACCCACATGGCTGCCTCCATAGTCACACCCATGCCTAGTCCTAGTCCTAAATTCATTTCTGACCACGCTACCCTCATCTTAAATCCCAGCTCCAACCTCTTTCCCTTTGAGAAGCACAGCAGGCTAAGTATTCCTGACATTTCCATGATGCTCAATTTCACCTTTCGTACAGGACTCTCACAGCAACAGCCTCACTGGGGGCAGAGGGAATGCCCCTGGTAGCAAACCTGATACACAGCTGGTGACCAAGAAGCAAAGCATCCACAGTCCTGCGGCTGCTGATCCCACTGGGAGCAATCCCAGTTACTTACACAGAGATAGGAACTGACTGTGGGGGATCCCTAACAGGAGACAGCACTTGTGAGTTCTGCTTTTCTCAAAATTCACATCTGGAAAGGAGCAACTGAGCAAGAACCAGCCCCACGAGACACATCTAAACCAGCCCATCTTAGCATTGGGCACATGCCCTTACCTCACACAGCCAACTGATTCCTGGTTCCACACACTCCGGACGGTGCTGCTGCATCCTGTCCCTAAATCCCTACCCACGGCCTGCCCTAGGACAAGAACAGGGGGTTTGACACCGAAGAGAAGAATGAGGTGCCTGATTTCTGTTCCATTTCAAAGGGATTTAGAAGCTCTGCTGCCTCTCAGAAACCTGCCCAGCCTCCCTCAGAGGCTGTGCACAGGCTTGACATGACACCAGATAATGTTTGTGGGCTCCGGCATAACTGGGGATTACTGCTCTGAAAAGGAGGACTTGCTGAAGTGGCTGTGGTTTAAGGAAGGATTGAAAGGGGAGAGAAGTACAGAGGGAAGCTGTTGTAGACACTAAGTCACATAAGAGAAGGCTTAAAAACCGAGAGCAGGAGGAAATGAAGGGATCTGAAAAGGAAAGGATTTGGGATAAATGAGTGGAGGAGGAGGAGAAATGTCAGCTAGCAGTGAGATTACATGGGGCAACGTGTGAGCTCCTTGAGCCCATCTTCTTGGGGTGACTGGAGTGATGGGAAAGGAGAGTGCACCAGTGAGCTCTGGGTGCAGCTCCTGGCTGCAGGAGGAAAATGGGCAACCCCACACTCCGGGTGGGAATTGAAGGAATTTGGTGAAATGACAGCACACCTTGCTCAGATCACACAGTAACTGATGGTGGGAACTTCTTGCAGGCAGCTCCAGCTGAAACAGGGACCAAAGTATGGCCAGTGGGTTTCCAAGCACCACGGCACAGGTGAGGAGAGGCGTGGGGAGGAGCAGGAAGCTGAGAGATGCTGGTGGAAGGTAATGGTGTAATGTTCACTCACCAGGCTGAATTAAACAGGGCTGGCTCTGTTCACGGATTTTCCTGCACTAGTTTGCACTGGTTATCACAGATAAGCCCCATTAATGCAACTTTCTTATGATGTTGGGAAACCTCAATAATGGAAATTAACTGCTCTGCATGGACAGATGAATGGAAGTTACACAACCGCTGCCCTATTTCCGAGAAGCGCAGCAATGTTGAGTGGGTGCAGCCAAATTTAATAGCTGTTATCAAAACTAAGGAAAGGACTTCCATTCAAGAGGTAACCAGGAGAAAAGCAAGGACTTGGGAGCGTTGCACAACCACGGCAGCTCTGGACTCACACCAACAGCAGTAACTCCAGTGCTGGAACAATGCGCCAGCCTTAGTGCTTTGACGCGCGGCCAAGGGCCTTACAAAACACCTCAAACAGTTAATGCAAATCCATATTACCAGGCCTATTAATGGCCTGTCATTGCCTGTCTGCAGATCACTATTTTGTGCCAGTAAGCTCTAGATTTCCTTAATCAGTTATCCTTAGCTGACATTCCTAGCATTGGTGGGATTCCGTAAGGTCCTAAAATCTGAAGGGCCACCCTCTTCTCTACCCATTGAATCACCATTCCCCCATTTCTGGCCTCAGTTTTCTTCTCCATTTAATGGGGACAATATCTTGGACCTTCACTGTAGCCACAGGACATTCGTGTCCAACTGTTTTCGGAGCTGAATAACTCAAGCAGACGTTATTTTGAATTTCTCATTGTCTCAATTTAGGTTTTAAACCAATTCTTACAATCTTTCACACACATGACAAAATGATCAAAAGCCATTTGCAGCTGGTTTTAAATGTGCACCAGACTTTACTGAAACCTGGTGTTTCTGCCCCATTTGCAGAGAACTTGGCAGGGAGGACAGGAGAAAAACTGCATTTCCCCTGTCTCTGCTCCCTTGTCTGTTAACGTGAAACCTAAAATACTCCCCTCCATTTTGGATCAATGTCACATAACCTCATTTCCTCAGCTTAAGAAAAAGCCTTAGATTTTATATGTTGCACTAAAATATGTCAGCACTGCTCAGTTAATAAACAGTGCTAAATCAAAACCAGGCCCCAGTTCGTAGATCATGTGAGCAATGTCAAACACGGGGAGTGATACCACAGCAGAGATGTAATGGACAGGCTTCTTAGCCCGGGTTTATGGCTGTGAAAGAGAAAAACCTGGTGTTCAGTCACTTCTCATTCACCAGAGGCTGTCACACAATCTCTCACAGCTTTTTGGGTTATGTTTATTTTTCCTGGGGTTCCCAAGGGCTCTACCTTCTGATCCCCCTGCAAAACCTCCTCTGTGACTACCCAAAGGACTAACCCCTGACTTACAGCCAGAACTTGAAGCTTTTACTGCACGTTAGAGCAGATCCTTACCTGATAAATCAGAATATCCCCCATCCATTTACACCCAGAGGAAACAATTTTCACAATTCAGAGGAACAAGGGTTTGATTTTCTTCTCCATGTTGACTTTTCCTGTGTGGTGACTGTTAAAGCCAAGAAACTTCTCTCCCTCTCACTTGTCAGCAGGACGTTCCAGCAGGTTCCAGGGCTGGGATTCAGCACCTACGGCCACCCTGGCCTGGCAGCACCACTCCCTGCCACAGCCAGGCCACACTGCAGTTCCTATGGGCTCCTGGTGAAATTAAAGGAACGAATCCCATCAGACCGTCCTTGTTAGTGCCACCTCCTAACCAGCATCCCGAATTTGCAGGGAAACAATGAGGAACATGTCTTAGAGGCTGTCACACGCGGTCATTCATTATTCCCATGTTTCTGAAGACCACCATGAGCAGACCCACAGAGACTCCATTTACTGCCCCTCACACCTGGAACATGACCAGTTACTGTGTACCTTTGGAGATTAATAGTGAAAACGCTCCTCTCTCACTCACTGCTGGGAAGAAAATGTTTTTGGAAAGCTGTTCCTGTCATTTGATATTGTCCAGTTTTTCCACTGAGAAAAGCCAAATGTGAAAACTACGGGCTGGTTCAGTTTTTCCCTCGGCAATACGCAGCTAAAGGCTGCTCAGTGTATCCATACACCTCCTCCTGCTGCTCCTGAAAGCTGCCATGGATGAACACAGGGGTGCCAGCATGCAGCCAGAGCCAGGCACAGTCCAAGGCCACCTGAGTGTCGTTCCCAGGGGGATACCTGAGGGAGAAATCTCACACAAGTCAATCCAGCTATAAATACTTGCAGTGTTGCAGCAGGGAACATCCCAGCTCTGGGAGAGAGGAAGGACTACAACAGTGCAAGAACTCATCCCTGCCACTCTCAACTGAAAAACAGCCACCTAAAAGTTAGTTTGAGTTCAAACTTTCTGCTGTGGTGAACGGAGAGGGAAACTGGCACCTCTGGAGGGCCATTCATCCCTTCCCAAGATACCTGTCTGAGACAGGGAGGGTGGATTGATGCTGGAGGTGCCAGTGTCTTTCGACAGGGACTATAAAAGGAGCCTTGATGATTATCTTGGACTTTTAGGCAGAGTCAGTTAAGGTGAATCTTTGTTGGACTGAAATCAGCGGTGGTTTCGCCTTTGCCTTCAGTGGGGCCGGGTTTTCACCAAGGTGATCTGAACAGATTAGAAAAGAAAAACAGAACAGGGACACACATCTATAAGGAAATGAAATATTTATTTCCCCCGATTCACAGAGAGCAATTAAGATATAAAGAGATTAGGGGAACTCTTCACAGTCACCGAGTGGGCTTACATTGAACAAGAAAGGTGGCTTTGGAGCCTGCAAGCACAACTTGAGCTCTCAGCCACCCTGCCTTCCTCCCAGGAAAAGCATCATGCAAATGTGAGGAGGAAGGAATCGCGGCAGACATGCCATCTGGGAGGATGATGGACAACAAGCTGACTAGGAATAAATAGCAAAATATAATAAATTCCAAACCATGCCAACAGCAACTGTTGTGCTATGAATTAACAGTGCTATTAAATGTTTACGCACACACTTCTGTCAGCACCTGTCAGCATTTATGCAATACATACGTTGGCAAATCTGTATTACGTTATTTCTTGCAACTGATCTGCATTAATACTGCCTGTGCACATGTTCAAGCAAATTGCTACACTTCTTTTTGACCTATCCATGTGCAAAAGGTGCAGCAGTTCACAGGATTTTATGCCTATGCAGCAAATCCGAGGTTTATGTGCCAGGCAGCAGAGCAAGGCTGGGGGATAGAGGGCAGCAAAGGAAAGAGAAAGAGGAGCAGGGAAGACCAAGGGACCTGCAAAGGCCCAGGCCAGGGCTGGAGGATGCCTGAGGAGATGGTGGTGGGCTTAGGGCAAAGCTGGGTTCACCCCAAACCAGGCCAGAGAAGGGGAGTGACACTATAAGACTCCTTGAGCAGGAAGAAAAGGATAGAGGGGTGGGGGGAAACCCCAAAATCCAGCCCTAAGCTGCAGCCCCAGCAGAAAACACACCTGGCCAGGGCTCCTGCTAAACTTGTGCTGCAAGGAACAGTTATGCCATAGCCAGTAGGATGGACCGCTCCTACTGTGGAGTAGTAGGAGATGCACTAAAATATTCTGTGGAGTGCTCTTCATTTAACTTTCCCCCTCTGATTCCTTCTTTTTGCTCTCCCCTCCCTTCCCCCAGCCCCGGGCGCAGTAGCTGGGGTGGAGGAAAGAAAAATGTGTAATTAAGGGAGTTGCCACTTGCTAAAGCTGGAGCAGAAGAGAGGGTTTGTGGTGACAAGGCTAAATCTGGGACCCACCAGTGGCTGCTAATGATGAGAGCTGTGGTTGCTGTGCCACCCAGGCAGGAGCAGAGGCAGAAAAAGCTGGTGGTTGCAAAAGGGGATTTTGTGCCCCACCTGTGCTCCGTGGGAGAGGATTTCAGAGGCTCAGGGACACGGGGTGCTCACAGGCATTTGGGACAGCCCGGAAGACACAGGCAGGGCAGTGGGAATGGAAACAAAGTCACAAGAGATGCTTGATCTGGACATCCCAGCTCCCCGGCCAGGTTTAACCCGAGCACAGGGCTTAGGCCAGGGAACACTGGCTCTGGTTCTGGAACTGGTGCTGCAGAGGAGGACAAACATGCAGTGCCTTCCAGGGCTGCTGCAGGAACCTGGGAACTGCTCCTGTTCTCCCTCTCTTGTTTGTGCATAGACACCATGAACTTTTGTCTTTTTACCCTCAATTTATTTGAAGTACCAAAACCAGCAGCCAAAACAGATATTTAAACAAGCAAACTTTTCGAGTTGCTCCTGCTGGTCTCATGAGGAGAGATTTTTGTTGAACCTGAAGCCACAGGAGAATCCCAGCCCTGCTGTGAGCTGTGGCAGGATGCAGGACAGGCAGAGTTGGCTGATACCAGCAGTGTGCCACACAACACCCCATCAAGCTCAGCTCGAACTCTTGATTTGCAAAGGCCATTTGTGCTCAGCAGAACCCACTGAAATCTAAAATGTGTGTGGCCACCTTGCTGTGTGAATTAAACAGGATTCAAAGAGAGCACGGAGTGAAGAGGCATACCCTGGCCGTATTTACCCTCAGTCAACCACATTAATTCATCAACTGTATTCCTGTGTCTTTAAACACATGATTTTGACTCAAACTAAAGAAGGGCTTTTATACTTTACATTGGAATTAACATGACAAGCGATTAGCAGATCATCAAGAATAAGATCTGTCTTAATAGTGCTAATAAAAAGGGAGATATTTTTAATGCAGTTCCTGGGATTAATAATTGCCATTCTGATAGAGTTGGAATTTCCAGCATGAGCCATTCCCTCCATGGCCACAGGTGCAGATGGATGAAGCAGCTCAGAGGAGCTGAAGTTGATCACATTTTCCACGTAAAAGGGCACAGTAATTACAACTGATGAGGGTGCTGGAGCCAAAACACTGCGTTTTGGTGGGAAAAAAACCCCAGATTTCTAATCAACAGGGGCAGCCACAGGAGAAGTTTTAAAATCCTAATTTAAAAGCACTTAGCAGTAGCACACTATGCTCCTCCAGGTACTGAGTACGAGGACATTAAAGGAGAGGGAGGAAGTGTCCTTGGAAAGTGCTGCTATACAGGGGACTCTTCAGTGGAATTCACTGGAATTTTCAGTGCTCACACACCTGAAACTCATGGGGTTTTTTCTTCTGTTTAAGGACGGCACAGAATATTTTAGTGCATCTCCAAGATTGAGTGGAGAAGTGAAGAGGTTGCTGTTTAAGATTCAGTTTTGAGGACTGAACTCAGCCCAAAGGGATAACAGTTCTCCATCTCCATCCTGGAGTTGGAATATCCTTGCAAAACAGAAACATTAAGTTTAATAATATAAGTGTAGATTTGTGTCTTTAAATAGCATTTGCTTTGCTGAAAAAGATGCAGAGATCTTGTCTTGAGGATTAGTAAATTGATGGCACCTAAAAGCTGAATTTCCAAACGAGTTCAGCCCCCCGGTTGGCAGAGCAGCTCTGTAGCACAGAGTGGTTTCTGTTTGTCTAAATGAGTGTTAAGATCCTTGGAAGTCTTTACTCCTGGTTGTGGGTTCTGCATACTTTAAAACACGCCCCTGGTCTCTTCTAACACACTGAACCCCAAGGAGAAATACCAGCAGGGTTAGAAACCACCACCAGATATATTTTGAGCTTGATTGCCTGTATTATCTTAACACCCTGTTGCTCCAAACCCTCTGAAAACGACATATCTCATCTTTCTATTGTTATTACACCCGAAGGATATGTCTGCACTGCAGTGCTGAGCTGCCCATGCCAGCTCCCAGAGCTCTCTGGAGCTGGAAGCGGGCTCGCTCCGGCAGCCCCGGCACATTTCCTCGGCAGGAGAATTTGTGCTGCTCCTGCTCTGCTGAAGGTGGCTGTGAAAAAGCAACGGGAGCTTGGCTTGACTCTTCTGGCAACACACAAATGCAGCAGGGCAACCACTCCTGATTAGCTCGCTCCCACACCATCTGTTTTCCAAGACTACATGGACTTCTTGGCACAGAGATTCCTGTTTGAGGATAGGAGCTTGTGTACAACAGTTTACCATAACCAGCAAAGCCGAGCTGACACTCCCTCCCTCAGAGACAGCAACAGTTTTGCTTGGGTTTTTTTTGGTTTTGGTAACCCTTTGCCTATTTTGCATCACTAGTATCACACTGCAGGAGGGCAGCTGCAGAGATTTCTGTGCTCAGGGCAGGTTTGCTGGCACAGAGCGGAGCATCTCATGGGTATGAGATGTCAAGGCCAAGCTGACGTAGGAAGGAAAAGCTGATCCCCCAAAACTGAACAGGTTTCAGGCCTCTCTGCAGCAGCTCTCAGGAGCGTGGCAGGGCTGGAGCCTCCCCAGGCTGCAGAATGAGGGCGGTGAGGACCTGCAGATCCCCCAGTGCTGCCCAGGAAGGCTCAGCCCAAGGCAGGAGCCTGCACAGCCCCTCTCCTCACACTCCTCCCTCGGTCTGGCAGTGCTGGAGCAGCCTTAACAGAATGCAGAACCCAGGCCAAAACCCAAAGCCACTCTGTCTGTCTAACCCTGTCTGGCAGTGGTGCAGTACATTATTACCTTCTGTAATTCCCCCAAGTTATTTAGGGCTGTCTCCTTATTATCTCGATATCTTGGCTCCCATAATAATTACAGACCCAGTTTTACAAGGGCAATTTTTTTTCTTGATTAGTTTCCAGGATTCTGTTGTTGCATCAAAGCTGCTGCTCGTTTTTGTGTATTCCTGACAGATGTCTACTGGGGGAATTACAGCACGGGCACGCAGAGAGGAAGCCATCACGGTGAGATTAAGGAAACAAAGAGCAGTTCTGTGAATCTAAAGGAAAAAAAGAGGCATTTCTCAAGCACGTGAGGCACACCCGGCTGGCCTGATGAGCACACACACACACTTTTGGCACTTGATCTTCTGTGATTTCTCCCAGCTTTTGCCCACTCAGAGCAAAACACGTTACAGAAGTGCTGTAAGAACATCCTCTGGTCTGTGCAAGAGCATGGAACAATTAAACTGAATTTGCCATGTTTAATTTCTTACTCTTTCTGCTCTAGCCAAGCCTCTAACAGTCGTTCACAAAGGAGCTGGTCCTTAATTACACTTTTCATAGCAAGGAAACTTTGGTGAGAAGTAATGAACTGGCCAGTTAAAAGCAACTTGGGAAGCAGCTGAGCTGGGAATAAAGCAGAGGTCTGCAGAGCCCTTCCATCTTCACCACAAGCTCACGTGTTTGCTCTTCTCTAAACTCAGCCTGTCCACAGTCCTCTGTGATCTGCTGCCTTCACCAGGCCTTGGCTAAGAATAAATAACAACAACAAAACACCCTGGTTATTTGTACTACAGTGGTGCCTAAAAAAATACTAATTATCCCTAGCAGCGCAGTGCCTGGAGGCCTGAGGTGAGACTGGCACCCCATTGTATGTTAGGTGTTACACAAAACAGGTTATAAAAAGATGGTCCCTGCCCTGGAGAGCTTATAGACTAATTATGCGAGAGAAGGAGTGGGTGGAAACAAGTTCAGAGAGAGAGAGAAAGAGAGAGAGAGTGTGACTCAGTATCTCCCACAGCTGAGTTTCTCAGCCCCTGAACTGGGGCCTAACCCACGTGGGTTCCTCAGACAGGAGGGTCCTGGTGCTGCCTGTTGGCTCCCAAGCAGTTGACAAAGGCAACAACTCATGGCTCTGAAGCAGCCTTGGAATGTGCCTCTGGTCTCTATCCCACAGAGGTCAGGCCCCAACAGTGTGAACAGTGGGAAAAGCCACGGGGCCACCAGGAGCTGTCCCTGCCACCACCACTTCCAGCAGCAGCCAACCCCTTTGCCATGCAAGGGTGTTTTTAGCCACTGCCAAACGCAGAGGATGGGACTTGTTGGACAAAGAGCTCAATGTGGAATGGCAAACCCTGTATGTTAAGGGCTGGTGATGAGTAGATCAAACCATGTGTCAAATAAATCACCCACTCAGTCCGGAGCCATACATGAAAATACAATTAGAGATTAGCCCATGGAGTGCATAACTGGCAATACGTCAGCTACAAATCATTTTAAAAGCATGTAGCTGATCTAGCCGCCTTAATTCCTTGAGTTGTTGATTCCAATTATCAGCAGACAAGTAGCAAAAGGTTTTTTATCCCAGAAGATTTCTTACTTTTGGATACAATAAAAGTCAATTTATTCGATGATTACTAGGACATGGGCAGTTAATAGGTTGCGTCTGTTCTTTCTCCCCTCAGATACTTCAGAGTGGATCCATTAACACATTTACAGAGTAGACTTAAACAATAATAGTGCTGCTCCTTCTCTGGGGGTACCCAAACCAACCCACTTTTTGTACAGGGCCCTGGGATGTTTTTTACTCTTACAGCTCCAGAGGAATTTACATAATTGGTTATGAATAATTTGTAACTTGTCTAAGAGTCTCCATGTAGCTATCTGATTTACTACAGCTTCCCACTCCAGAACCAGCAGAAGATTTTAATACAGTTTTTAATTGCAAGATCATAATTTAAGCATATCAGTGCTGCCTAATGCAGACAGGACATGAGACAAACTCGTCTCCACAGCCTCCCCCTGTTCCTGGTATCCAGCTCCAGGAGAGCCCTGCAAGTGCAGCTGGCAGGCAGCAAACAGCACTGCCCTAAGTGCAGACCTCTCTTCCCTCCTTTATGTGTTTGACTCCAAATTATCTGCTTTTTGCAGGGAGGAAGGAAGAAAAACCCTTGTGGTTTAGCTGTTAACCTCTTGCTGGGGGTGTCTGTGTTCAGGGGATCCCTGTGTGCACCTTTGGTCACTCCTTTAGTCTGACCACAAGAGCAATAATACATCCTCCTCTTGGCTGAGGCTGCTGGAATGCAGGTAGGGAACACTCCAGGGATGGATGGATAGCTTAGGACCAGGTTTATAAGGAAAACAAATAACCTTCATCAGGGCTGGGGTGCTGGGGGAATTGGCAATGCAGTGCAAAAGACTTGGATTTTGGAAAGAAATCTGCATTTAAACTGCTCTTAAGCACTCTCTTTCAGGAATCTGTCCCTGTCATGCAGGCAGGGATGGGTAAAATAACCTGGTTTTGCATAGGTACAGATAAGTCTCTTCCCTGTACAGAAATCAGAGATCAAGGCCAGCAGCTGAGGCAGCCTGAAACCAGTGAAATGAACTGGGAGAGCCCCTGCACAAAGGGTGTGTGCCATGTGTGACACCTGGGCCAGGTATCCTCTGCTCTGTGCCCCTGGGAATGCTCTGATGCCTCAGTGTTGAGGTTCCCATGGCAGACCTTGACCTGGTTCTGGGAATTCTCCTTTCCCCAGACACCTCATCCCACAGGAACCAGCCTTCTGCCAAAAACTCCATCCAGTTTGGAAGAAATCAGCCATCAGATCCAGAGTCACTGAGCACCACAGGCTGACTACACTGGCTCTGTTTCCTAAGAAAATGGCACCAAAAAAAAGATTCCACGTTTTCACTCGGTTGGAAGGAAGTCTGAAGCACAAGACTGCAATGAACTTTCTCTCATTTTTTCCCTATATGATTTTTTGCTTCAGCAAATGGAATTTAGGACTGGGTCACTGAATCAAATCTCTTGCTCCCACAGGAAGCCTCTTCATGTAGCCCATTTAATTATTAATATTTCTGCCCCCCAGTTCAACAAAATCACAGGAACATTCCTAAATTTGTTTAACTTGAGGCAACTGCTAATCTTCAGCTGCCTCCAAGTGGCATTTCCGAAGACAGAGGCCATGCTGGTGTGCCTTACAAAATGCTGGTTTAATAAAAGATGTTATATCTCTTTCTACAAATTTCACTATGCAAAGGGTAAATAATTGCTTAAACTCAGTGTTTAGTCAAGAGAGCATAAGCTTCATTGAGGCAAATCCCCAGTGAGACTTAAGGATATGCCTAAATGCTTCCTTTGATTTGGGGACTGAACAACTAATTGGCCTTTGCTGTGATAGGGCCTTTACTGGATTTTTCTCCTTCAGCTACACTTTCTTTTAAAAAAATTAATCCCATCAAACTACTGAAAGAACCACCTCACTTCCTTCAAGTTTCTTCCCAACATGTATAAAAAAGATGGTTTATTGTCCTGAAACCAAACCCATTCCAGCCTGTCAAAACCTTTCTGTAAGGCAGCAGCGAGCTGAATAATACATTTCACATTAAATTACACAACTGTGTCATCGGGCTAACATTAAAGGTAAGTCATTAATAAAAAGAGAAAATAAAGTGGTCCTTAATTATACAAGACATTAAAAGGCTGAGTGTTTCGCTTCTGCGGCACCCTCGCTTTGTGAGAATAAACGTTTTAAGAGCAGTGTGAACTTTTCTCCGTGGAAATCGCAGCTCTGAGATAATCCCTGCACCCGCTAATGCAGCTCCTGCTGCTGCCGTGTCCTCGTGCCCCTCCTGGCTCCTCGGGGCCAGGCCTGTGCACGGAGCCAGTTTGCAAACCCCTGGCTAACTCACACACGGGGTTTTGCTTTTGTTTTGTTATTGATGGGGGACATTTTCAAAAGACTCAGGTGAAAGCACTTAATAGCTAAACCCCATTGATTTTCTGTAAAAATAGCACATCTTGGTGCTTTTGACAAACATCCGAATACACTTTGGAAACTGGAGCCTAACAGGATAAAGCCAAAGGGGCACAGAGGGAATCCAGGCATGGAAAGCTCTGTGTTAGGGACAGGTAACAAGGATGGTGGCAGGGAGAGAAGGGCACTTGCAGGCTCACGGCCACTTGCGCATCAGCAGAGGATGAGGGACACCCTGTCCCTCCCGCTGCCCAGCTCCCAGGTAAACCCACACCTGGGAATCCCCACAGCCCTTCTTCAGTGAGCAAACCCACACGGGGACAAGGTGCCTTCTGCACATCTCCATGCACGATACTTTCTCTACCCTGCAAGTGACAGCAGAAACTCCTCGGAGCCAGAACTCCTCCAGGAAAACCACAGATTTAAAGCTTTTGGGGACTGCCATAATTTTTTTTGCCTGCAGAATACCTTTTCCCAGCAGAAAAGCAACCCTCTCTGCATTCCTTCCTGGCTCCTCCTTTCCCCTCCAGCCTCTAGAAATGCAAAGCTCCCGCGTTGAGACCCTGTCACCCCTCAGGGACTGAGCCAGCCTTGCCCTGGGGCACAGGACTGAGAGAAGCACCATTCTGGGAGGCTCCCTGGGACTTCGTGGGGTTCCCCTCCAAGCTTGAGCTAAGGAGAGAGCACTCAAGCAGGAGCCCAAACACTCCTGCAAGCCCTGCGCAGCTCCCATGGGATGCCCACAGTCACCACCTGGCAGCTGTGCAGGGACAACCGGGAGGGTGCCAGAGCAAAGGCTTGGGAAAAGAAGGGTTAAGGACACCCAGGAATATCTTGTGCTAAGGATAACCCTCCTCTGCCCACAGAGCTCAGCTAAGTGGAGGAACTTTGCATTAACCTGCTTTTGAGGACTCCAGTCAGGTAGGCTGCGGATCCTTCCCCGGGGGCGGGTGGAGCCCGACTTCTCCAACAAAAACAAATTGGAAGGAAAATTTCCAAGGAAACATGAAAGGTTGTGAAAAGTGTTGGTTTGTGTGGAAAATTTTTGTCCTATTTTTCCTGAAAAACCAAATGCCTATAAACAAAAGTATTTTTGGCCAAACCCCTGAGTTTTTCAGTATTTGAATTGCTGAACCATGAAAGAAGCACTTTTCTTGGGAACGGCAGATCAAAAAAATCCCCCTAAAATTAATTTCCTTTTAGTTTCCATTTAAATTGTCTGCTTTATTATGGCACTAATTCTAGCTTTTTTCTTTTTTTTTTCAAGAAACAAACTCTTCAGCATTGCAGTTATACCGAGACTCAGAAGATCTCTGTGTTGTGGATACAGCCTTTCATCAAGGAGACTAAAATTTTCCACAAAGTTTCAATGCTGGGGAGCCATTTAAGGCTTTGACTCACGTAGCCAGATTGGCCAGGAAGTAGTTTGTAAAGAAAACATCAGGGATTTAACCATATGCACGTCCCAAATCCCGCCTCTACAATCTAATCAAGTGGGTTTCTTTCTGTAAATGCCAATAGAATATTTGGTACATATTAAAGGATGCTAATAAAATTTACAAGATGAAATGAGATTCCCGCCACGGACACTGTGTGTGTCCCTCCTTTGCACTTTCCAGGCTTCAGCAGCACAGTACAACAAGGTGCACAGGGTGTGTTGAAATTAGTTTGAAAACTGGAGGGGTGTCTGGGTGATTTCCTTGTTTGATGGCACCCTCCCTCTGGTGCCTGCTAAATCATCCTTGCCAAACATTATTTACCCCCGGAGCTAACGAAAATGCTTTGAAGAGCAAGTCTCAGCATACCAAGTGTTAAATATTTCACATGTGCAGGGGTAGCCTTCACATTAAAAGATGTCTCCTTCACCTTGGAGTAATTAACACATTTGAACTATCCTGAGGTTAAAGGAAAAAAAAAAAGAGGTATAAAACCAAAACAAAACAGAAAAAAACCTCAACACCAGGTAAAGACCAGACACCTGAAGTTCACCATGCAGTACATCCAGCAGTGCTAACCCCAGGAGATGATGGGATGGGTTTGGGGGGTGACCCTCACAGGGAGAACCCACAGTCTGTCTGGGCTTCCCTTTATTGCAGAGAAGCTTTGCTGAACCTAGAAATAGTCACTCCGAGGTAAAGAAAATAAAGAAATAAATCAAAGAACCTTAAAAGGGGTGGTCTTCATCCCCCCACATAAAACCAGCAAGAGACACGCCCTGACAGGGCCAGCCAGGGGAGTGGGACTGGCTACCATGGGATACAACAGAGCAACACCTCCATCGATTCTTTTGCAGTGGCACACCAGGAAAAACAGCTCATGCCAAATCATCTCTCATGCTCAGTCGTGCCTGGCTCTCCCAGCAGCACACTTCCTGCTCCTCAGGAGCCTTCAGCCAGGAGAAAGGAGCACATTTTTTAGAGAGTCCCCAGCTAAACACCAACAGTGTGTTCTGGCTCCATTTCAGATCAACTTCCTTTCCACCTCTCACCCCCAGCCTTGGAAACAGAGAGTTGTGATTCATGTGCAGACACTGCTGTATTTCCATTATTATTAAACACTTATTCCTCCTGTTTGTGGGGTGGTACAGGAATTACTGCATGTACAGATCCCCAAAACATCCACACAATTCTGCGAGAGCCTTTCCTAGGGCTGGATGGGAGAGCAGAGGGCTGGGGATAGTGGGAATCACCCAGAATATCAGACAGAGCCGTGGGCTTTCATGTGGAACAATTTCGCACCAGTGCAGCATTTTCCATCGTGGCCAAGATGGAAATCAGGAAACCAAATAAATCCTGGAGACCTTGTGCATACAGCCTTGGGACAGGACTCCCACCAGATAGGTGAGGGTCTCCTGGAGTTTTCTGAGCATCTCTGGAGCCCACAGTGATGGGCAGAGCACTTCTGGAGCCTTGGGATTAGCAGCTGATCAATGGAGCAGCACCACTGCCTGTGTCGCTGCCAGGCCCTTCCCGGAGCCGCGCCCGGCAGGATTCCTGGAAGCTGCTCCATGGAGCAGTGCTGGCATCAGTGTTCTGCCATTTCATCAGCCAAGTGGCACTGAGTCTGTGTCCCTGACAGCTCATCAATGAGGAGGAATATAATAACCACAATGTGGTGTTTTACAGGAGATGGGCCTTTAACACAAGGACCTCAAATCCCTTTTCAGATGTTCATTATGCCACAAATTCCACATGCATGGAGATGGTCACAAGTATCCAGATCACCACAGCACTGTAAACTCATCTCTGTTCCCATTGTATAGACAGGATCTAAGATGTCATGGGCAGGTTAAGTGTCCTGGATTAATTCCCAGGGATAATAAGGGTAGGCTGAAAGTAGGTCCTCAATATGGGAAGGCTAAACTAGGATGGGTTCTCCAAAAAGCTTTCCAGAAAACCCGTCTGGAAATACCACAATGAAAGCTACAATGTGCTGAAAATAAAAACACACCTGATGCTAGGCCTGAAGGTCACCCTTTTTAAATCCTGAAGCCAACGACAGACTCCAGCACAAAACCAGGAATGGGGAGTGCCTTGGTGAAAGCCAGCACCACCAAACATCAGCAGGGCCATAGTCTCACCCTCTTTCTGTTCCCTCGCCACAGAAGTATCCTGTAACTTCAAAAGTGGAATGAAATTCAGGTGCCTAAACTCCCCGTGCTCTCATCTATCCGTGTACTCCAATCCCACACATGGATTCAGGGTCAGCCTCAGCACACGGAGACGGAGCTTCACCCTCCAAACCTTTCACGGTGCTTTTTCCAGCAAGTCTGTCAAAGAGCTCAGATAAGGAATTATTTTCCTGAGCTCCCAATTGAGTATCACCGTGCCTGAGCAAGCTGCTCAACTCAACAATTCTTGTTTCAGAGTTATAGAGGCCAAGCCTAGCTAATCTTTCTTTATAATTCATTCCCCAAATCCCTGAATAACTTTGGTTGCCCTGCGCTGCCCCTTCCGTGCGCTCCAACGTGCGCCACGCTCCCCGTAATGAGGGAACTAAACCCTCACACAATGGCCTACGTGTTTTATTTCACGTTCCCCACTGATTAATGCTGAATGCTTCCATACAGAATATCCACACGCTTTACACTTAATGCTTCAATCTCTGTATCTATATATATATACTGCAATAACCTTGCTGCTTTACTTTACAGATGCCAATTTGTGCAGATGGCCGTAGAGTATTAGTCACCCCAACATTCCCCTCCTCCTCCTCCTCCACCTCCGCCTCCTCCTCCTCCTCCCAACAGCCTTGTTCTCAGTCAGCATTTCACATGGCATTTCCTTTCAAGGTATCCATGGCTATTTTTGGCCCGAGAGTTCCTGGTATATTAAACGCAATGAGCCACATCCTCGGCTGGTGTAAATCTGCACAGCCCTAATTCGGTCAGTGGAGCTGGGCCAATTCACAGGAGTGGAAACAGTCCCATAAATCTGTTATCAGACCAATACATTAAGGCAGCTTATTTAAACTACTTCTGCTCTTGTTGTATTTATTTACAGATAACCCACAGCAGGTAAGGCTGATGGTCCTGCACCACAACAGGGACTGACTGGGGATAAGGACAGACACCCAGACAGGTCAGTCAAGCACTGCTCTGGTATTACTGAAAAACCTCCTCTCTTTGGTCTCCTTTTGCCTCAACAGCAATTTGTTTCAAGCCCCACAACGGGTGAAGACCATTTTAATGTAAAAGGGAAATAAAAGTGTAGCTAAAAGCGAACCTTGCCACACCTCCCCATCCTGAACTGTTTCCTGGTTGCGACATCCTCTATTTTCTGTCCAAAAGCCAATTTTTTACCAGTCTTTAGGCTGACCTTTCAGAGCAGTCTGTTTCATACAGAGTCTTCCCAAACTCTTGATAATCCAACTCAACAGCAGCTCCATGTACTGTGCCTACAGCCTGGAGACACTGGAGAGGAGCAGGGCACAAGGGAAAAAACCCAACCCATTAGACTCTTGCCTGAGTTTCTTAATGTCTTGAGATGAATGATTTAGGCTGCAAGAAAAAGCCTCCTGACAACAAGATCTATTAGTGTATGGAATAATCTTCCAAGGGAAGTGATGGAAACATTGCTGCTTGGCACACAGCTAGTGTTTGTCCAGACTAGTTTTTAAATATACAATCCTGAATTGGCAGAGGAAAAGTCTAGTCGAGGTAGTTGCTCTTATCTATCTCCATATTCCAGGATAAATCAGGTCATCTCCTTTGTTCTAGTCTAAAAATTGAGGAATGCACTTAAAACAATTCATGCAGTTTTAATCAGCTATGATCTCCCTTTTATGATCCACATGGGTTGTATCTTATTAAATTAGATATATCTAGCTGTTTCTTTTTAATCATCAAGTTCTTCTAATATAAGGCAGCAGCACTGTCTAGCACAGCTGGCACAACCAGGGCTGTGAACACCTTCGGGTCTCTCCCTGGCTATGCCCCAGGCTCCCAGGCAAGTAAATAAACCCCTACTTAAAAATAAAATCAAATCACTCCCTAATTTGTTTTCTGTCACTCAGAGCCTGGGACTGACTTTGAGAGGTCATGAGTGTTCATGGCTCTGGATAAAGTCACCAGCTGAAGGGAGCTGGGGTAAATTTCTGAGAGAGAAGCACTTGAAGGCGTGGAGATAGCACAGCATTTTTGTGGTATAAAAACATGGAAAAGAGATCCATACTGCAGGCTGAATAAAACCTGAGAAGCACTGCACCCTGAGAGCAGGGATTTCAGCCACAATGTTATTTTGGAAGATTAAATAATAGCTATAATGTTCAAAACTGGGAAGGAAGGTGAGTCCTGCAGAGAGTTTTGCTTTGAGAAAGATTGGTAGCTGCCCCTCCTGGAAAAAAAAAAAAGAAAAGATAAAAAGAAACACTTGCTATTAGCACATTCCTTTCTACTGGAATGTGAGGTCTTCCTCCCAGTGTTCCCAGTCCAGCACCCCTCCCTCCCCCAGCAAAGGGGTCACACACAGGCTGTCAGCGATGACCAGAGCCCCTTCAGTGCTGCTTGTGCATCATCCAGCTGGGTAGGACACGGAGGCAGCACGGGAAAATGACAAATTCCTGCCCTTTGCCTTCCTGAGGGCTTTGCATGTGATCCCAGGCACGACACAAGAGCACACAGCCCAAGTGGATTCCAAAGGGCACGTGGATGTGATTCCCTTTGTTTTGTACAGGCCCCGATCCTGAACAAGGCCCCTCAAGGGGTGGATTTGTACCCACCACCCTCCAGTGCAAAGAAACCTCAGTATCACAGATCACCAACTTAAAGCATCTGCCCTCAACAGATAAAACCTCAGGTAGGAGGTTCTATGAGATTCTGCCCATTTCTTATAATATTTAAACCATTTTTTGAATTCACCAGAAAGAACTACTTCAGTGGCACAAATTTGTTTGAGAAACAATAAATATACATTGGGATAAATGTAAAAAATGATAAATAAGATACAGAGCAGTCACTCCAGCAACCATAAATTTAGCCATATTTTCTTTCCAAGGTCTCTACATCAGATCTTATCTCCTGTAGGAGACTGGTTTTCTTTCTCTCAACTCTCAAACACTCATCTATTGTTTTGAAAATGAAAAGCCTGACAGCAGAACAGGACGGCTTTAGAAGAAGGTCTGATATGAGAAAGTCACAGTAACTCTGGTATTGCTTAAGATTCCAACACTGTTACTTAGTTCGGAGTCTGCACTGTTACTCAGTGTCAAATTTGGTCAAATTGTGATTAAAGAGTGTGCAGTGGGTCAGAATACAGGCAAAATGCAATGGATTTAAGAGAGGCCACAGTTATATTTGGGGGCAGTGAACAGTTTCTTGAGCAGGAATGCAGAATTGAAAACAATGCATGTTTCCTTGAGCATTTATTTTGTAATTTTGGTAGGGGCTTGTGAGCTTCTTCTAAACGTGATGGCAAGGGGAATTCATGAAACATATCAAAGCAGATGAAAATATTTTGGTTTTTATCAATTGTACTCTGTAGCTGCTTTTTGTGCAAAATAACTTAATTCCTAACTTGATATTCAAAGGGACAAATGTACTACTCCCCGCAGTGAGGAGGTGCTCACTCACTGGTGTCTGCAAGCACTGTCTGTTCTTATTTTTGTGTCTGGAGCACTACTGCATTTCATGCAGGAGTTCTACCCCTAAAGGTACACATATGGATCTTTGAGTTCTCTGGAAAGCCAAAGCTATTGGGGGCTTCCTGAACTCCTTGTTATCGCTTTGCAGCATCTGGCTCGTGGTCAGCTGTTTCATGTTACTGGCTTCTACATTTGTTTCTGAAGAAATTAGCACAGCTTCCTTCAAATGCTGCATTCTGCAGTGGTTTTGGTTTTGATTGGAACATCTCGTTGTTCATCTCGAAATCAAAGTCATTTATGGAAGCTGCAGAATTTTAATGTTCCTCAGACTCAAAAGCATTTGTTTAACCACCACCAGACAAGGAGATGAATAAGAGAGACTGTCTGCCCTTGATTTAGTGGGACCAGATTTTTAGAAGAGCTCAGCAACCAGTGTCTGTCTTCAACACACTTAAAACTCCTTTGGACAGCCTGGGTATTTATTAGTGCTGAAATGAGAATGACTCTCATGAAAACCATGACCTGAGTGAACTGGACAGTTAATACACACTATATATTTCTATATTTCCATCTGAAGGAGGGGATTTATTCATAACTTCGACCTGCAATTTAAAAGCAGCTTTTGAGTCTCATTATTTCTGCACTGGTTTTATTGTTCACCCAGAAGGCCCATCTGCACCACTGCTGAGCTGCGAGCTGTGTTCAGGAATTGCTGCCTCCTACAAAACGATATGCAGCACAAAAACAAAGAGACAGGATCTTCTTAGGTTACTTTTGTTTAAGCCCTACACAGAGAACAGAATAGATTAAAGCAGTGGGAAAATAAGATATCAAGTCTTGTGATGTGGCATAGGGTGCTCCCTCCAGCCAACCACACTTCATTTCTCTCCTCTGGTGCTTCCAAGTGGTTTTCTAGGATACCCCTGAGCAGAACTCATTGTAATAACTGGAGGAAATAAATTAATGGAGAATTACCGCAAGGTTCATCTAAGAGAAGTTTTGATAAACAACACTTCCAGGCTGAGATATTCAGCACAGCCTGAGGAATGTGGACTTTCCCACTCCCGTCAAACCGAGCGGGTGTTGGTGCCTCTGAGTCAAGCTGGGAAGTGGCTGCCACAACCACCAAAAGCAATCCTGCATTTCAGGTGCAGTCAGAGATCAAGAAATGCTCTTAAACCGAAAATTTCTGACAAGGCAAGAGGTGAAACAAAAAGCATCTGACCCATCCAGCTGGCACTGCTGCCAGGCTCAGGCTCAGCAAGAGAACTCCGAGGGGAGTTGCAACCTCTGCACTCCCAGTCTCTGTCAAGAAAATTGTGCAATCTTCAGCTGGAGGAGACAGAAAAAGGGACAACAGGGGAATCACAGCCCAAATGCCACCCCAGACACAGAGAGATGGCCCACACATGTGCACACCAGAACGAAAGCTTATGAAAATCTGGTCAAATTAAATGTTATCATATTGCTTCTGTCTGGATTCTCCCCAGGCAGAGTCCCCGCTTGGCAAAGGGACAGCTCATCCCTGAGCATTACATTATTTAAGTCTTTTCCAGACCAAGATTTAGGCAGACCTTAATTGGTGCTGGGCTTTAGGCTGGCTGTCTGTATGGACAAAACGTTTCCCACTCGAAATTATTTCGAAACCACCACTGACACCTCTGCAGCCACAGGTACACCAGATACTTCTGTATTTCAAAAAAGCAATACACACACCCCTGGCACTCTGAACCCAGGTTCTACCTCATTTGTACCCATAGGATACTGGTGAAGTCATCACGATTGCATGGGATAAATGAAGGTTGACGTTGGCCTGTTTAAATTAGGATTTTTTTTTAAACCTATATATTCTTCCCATTGCTAAATCTTTTACAGAGGCTACTAAGGCAGAGAGCTGCTGAGCTAATCCTCTTTGACTCCCTGCCATCCTGGCAGGTACAGCAAAGCCTAAGGTAAAGTGGAGCATCAAAAGGAAAATTAATGTCTTCTAACAGCAATTAGAGGAAATTATTTAGATATAAATCTTGTTTCATATCTTCTCATACTTGTTTTTCAATCTTTCCCCTTTGATTTTTTTTTCCTTTCAGGCTTTTCAGAAAGAAACATTTAAAATCCATCCTGTAAACCAGTGGCATAATTAGCTGCATGTTACACCTGGTATTTTACTCTTCTACAGAGTAATTCCTTTGAGCTTTCTTTTTTACTAAGCCCCGAGGTCTCCTGAAACTGAATCTACTTGTTCTCTCATCTGCTGGCTGACAGGAACCAAAACCCAGGCAGGGACTGTGGGGTGCCCTCCTGCCACCCCCTCTGGACCCCTCCAGCCACAGCAGAGGGTGACCAGAGGTGCCAGATGTGCCCAGGCCTCTGAGGGCAGGTAAACTCACCTCCTGGTTGCCAGCACTTGGCCTGTGCCGTGGAGCAAAGCATGTAACCTAATTGTGCTCTGATAACATCAAACAAAGTCTCTCTGATCCAGCTCCTGGCACGCAGCCACCCTATCTGGGGTCCGATCTGACAAGCCTGCCGATTGATCAAATCATTATCTGCTGGTGTAGGTGTATCATCTAACACGAGCCAAATTCCTCCAGTTGCTGCTTCTCTCTTCCAGGGAGGATACAGGGCTGGTGCTCGGCTCGTGCTCACCCAGGGCAGGCCCTGCTTTCTGCTTCCCAAAAAGAGTTGCTGTGCCCACAGCGTTACCACAGAAAACCTGCAAAAATAAGAGAGAAAAACAGTTATCTCTTCTCAGCACCGAAATCTCCATTTTCAGAGACATCCCAGCACAGCTAAACTTGCTGACCCTTCCAGCTTTGCCATGTCCTCCAAGCCTGGCTTATGTTGTGCACAGAGTGGCACTGGAACTTTTGGGCCCTGTTTCCACCTCCCTGTTACTACTCACAGGATGACTTGTTGGTAAAAATCTCAGCTATTTGCACCTCTGCAAACCTGATCTCCACACGAGCCTCTCCCTGGAAATGCCTTCCCCTGGAAATGCATCCCTGTTACTGCCCACAAAGGACAAGGCCTTGCTTTTACGATTCCCTCATAAAGCACCAGGCTTCTTAAACTCTGCAAACAATCTGAGAACAAGATTTCCCTCTGAGCAGGAACACACAATTACTCCTGCTTTTGAGAAGGTTGAAATGGACATTTGTCTGGAGCTACACCTGAAGTGACCCAGCCTGGTGGGCTGAAGGTACCCAAGGCAGACAAGAGCAAGGCCCACAGAAACTGCAGATCCTACCAGGTAACTCTTCGTTTTGGGCAGCTTTGCTTTTGTTCCCATCCCAAGAGGGTGAGTAGAGCAAGGTGGGGTTTAAAGTCTCAGGTGGCCCTTTCTCAGAGAAAAAAAGGAGGCAGTCACAGAATCACAGAATGTCCTGAGTGGGAAGGGACCCACAAGGACCACTGAAGTCCAGTTCCAGTCAACCACACTGCAAAACTCTGCAGACACCACTCAGCACTAAGCTCCTGGTGAAGCCATTGAGTTTGTGACATATCCCATCTTATCAGTCCCCAAGGAATGAAGAAGACACAGGTGGATGTTTTTCCCAAGAACAAGAGTTGTTCTCCTTTTGTGACCCTCAATCTCAGAGGTACAGAAAGGGCTTGGCAGGGCCAGGAGATGCTGGACCCATTTTAACACCACTGATTCAGGTCAGCATTTCATCTGGCCACCTCGTGGCACTTCCCAGAGTCCTATTTCAAAGTAAGCTATCCAAGGTAATTTATTTGGTTTATATGCTTTATTTTATCCACATAAATCATGAAACAAAGTCCATAGGGAACAGGCACTCTATACTTATCATAATATGTAACTTAGTTCCCCAGAGACTGAGTATGTACAGAACAGCTAATAAATGGTTCAAAAAAACCCTGGGTCATTAAATCTTGTTTTATATCTTCTTGTTTCCATCAAAGTATGCAGGAGTGGAAATTCTCTTTCTAAGACAGGCTCCTACTTTTCAGCCAACTGGGAATAGAGCCAGCTGAAAAGAGAGAACCCCACATACAGCACTGACAGCTGTGCACAAAATTCATGAGCTCAAGAGACAGACTGCTGCAGAGACAGGTGTCCGAGATCTAAGTTTAGCTTGGAAGATTAAAACAGTATCTGCTAAGAATGCATTTATTCTAATCCTCTCTGTGCTAGAAGCTACACATGCATCACTGATGTACACATCCTGGAAACATCCGAGATATGTCTTTCTTGTGTAGGATTTTATCCCATTGTGTTCAGGGATAAAATAAGTTAGTGCTAAGACCACAGAAATGCATGAGCCCAGCAGAGAGATGTTCCTGACGTCTGAGGAAGGGCTGGGAGCAGTCAGGATCCACGGGCACAGAGAGGTGGGGTCCAGGCTCTGCCCACCCTGGCAGAGAGCAGCCCCACCCTAGATGTTCCCAACACAGAGAGGATGTCTTATGTAAATAAGAGCTGGGAGGCAGATCAGGTGTGGCTCTTGCAAGACAAATGTGCTTGGGAATTATGTATGATTCCATGTTTAGCTACCCTGGTACAAATCCAGAGTAATTCTTTTGATCTTCAGGCAGCACTGCTCTAAATACCCATTAAATGGAAGAATGTACCCACTGTCCTCACAAGAGCCAAAGGTACAGGGGGACTTGGCTGCGGCACCTCCCCACTGGAGCTACAGGTTGGAGGGAGGCTCTTCCCCTCACTGGCCTGACTGGGTGAAGAATCCACTTCCTTGTGACAACCACAGATAGACCAGAGCAGATTTTGATGCCTTAAGCTTGTAGTCCCTAAATTACAGGGGGACAGCCTGGGAAGGCAGGAGATCCAGGTTTTAGATTCACAAGAAACAAAGGATGAATCACACATTTAGGATCATGTGATACAGTGCAGTTACATTTATAATTGTCTATCAATACAGGTAGAAATTATCATATGTTAATAGAAGGAACTTGATAATTTGGGTGACATCAAAGTCACAAAGTCAACAACAAGAAAGGCTTAATAAACTTCATTTCCTTCACTCAATAAAACATGGGGCAGGTGCTCACCTTTGGAAAGCTATAGAGCAAAATTCCTGGGATCATAACAAAAATTTACAGATTCTTTCCCCTCAAAACATATTGAACCATAATGATGGAATTTTTAGAACTATTATCGCTCCCAAAGGAAAAAAAGTAAAAGAGGGCAGGATATTTTAAAAAGGCAGAGTCACTCTTTAACCACAGGATTCCTCTACGTCTGTCAGTTCCACAGATTCAAGAAAGTTCCCCAGTTTTGTTCGGGGGAATGGAATTTCACGGTCACAGAAATTTGCAAATACTTGTTTAATTCAGCACTTTCACAGGGAGACAACATATCATTCCTAAGATCTCATGGCAAAGCTGCTCCTAAGGCTATCACAGAGATTACTGTGTTGGCGCCGACCGGCACAAAATTATAATACATGGCTGGAGCTGCCATGCAATTCCTGCAAGCAGGAGTAATCCCTATCCTTGCATCACCAGCCCCAGCGAGCAGGTCATGTGATGGGTGCTCCAGACGACGTGGGGGAGGATGTTTTTAATTTATGTATTTAACATATCTCTAATGGGCACCTGAGAACTGAAGCTGCGGAGTAACTTTTCTGCAGCCTCTGGGAAAACCTCTGTGGGGAACTGGCTGGGCAGCGAGGGGATGTTGAGGGGAGGAACAGGGCACAACTGCAGCCGGGAGCTAAACCAGCCTAGAGGTGGCCACAGCCACACAGCTGCAGAGTTTGTAATTCTGAACATCCCCACAGCCTGCAGAGAAACCTCTGCTCACTGGGAAGAACACCCAATACCCACCGTACCCATCACCCAAGGCTGGGTCAGGTTCTCCCACCACTCCAGCATCCCAAACACCTAGGAAATAATAACAATGATAAAAAGAATCATGATAATAATCCCTACAACCCTCCCATGTGGTAGGGAAGCACTGGCTGCCCCCGCAGTGCAGAGGGACATGAGGGCACAGACTGAGCATTTTTCCTCAGAATTCCCCACCAAGTGTGGCAGACTTCCAATATGTGGTGCTTTCACAGCAGGATCAGCTTTCCATGCCGAAGACTGGTTTGGAGGGGGAGCAGTGGGAACTCCATGGGCTGTACTCAAAGCCTCCTCCTTGGGCTTTCCCACAAGCACACGGCAAAGTGACTCCCAGTTAACAACTCATCACAAAATGAAAAGCAATTTCCCCTCCCCTCTGCTTTCAGGGCAGCTCATGTGTGAACTGTTTAGGTTTGTCTGCAGGCTCCTCAGGGCTGGGCCTTTGGGGTTTTCTTTGTGGATTCCTGCCCTAATACAATGGGAGACACCAAGAAATAAGAATAAAAAATCATCAGTCCAACACTGATATTCATGAACATCTCTCATATGTTTTGGCCTTGTTGAGATTCCTTGGTAATTCACATCTGTTCCTACCCTTTCCCTGGATCATCCCTGGGACCCCAGACCCTCCCAAATGCACCATGGCCTCAGGACACCACGGGAGGGGTCCTACACCTCACAGCAGTGAGACCCTTCAAGGAAGGGTTTCCTCAGGCCTGTGAGGTTAAAGCTTAAGGCGAAGAAGCACTAATATGGGTTTGCAATGGAGAAAACAGCCTGGGCAGTGAATCCAACAACTCTGTCCCAGAGTTAAACCCCAAAAGTCTTCTTTCCAGGGCTTGGGGACAGTCTCACCATTCTGCTCCACCCACCCCTTGTCAACAGAGGAAACAAGACCCCAGTGAGCCACCAGGCTCATTCTCTTCTCCTCCTAACATACTACAAGGCCACTAAATTAAAAGGAATGCTCTTTAATTCTTCAGCTTTCAACTCTTCCCAAGCACTGCTTCTTTATGGATTTCAAACCAGTTTGACAATACACGGTTCTTTTGGTGTACGTGTGAGTTTTGGAGCAATATTTAACAACTAAATTAGATATGTGCATAAAACACACACAAGGCTGCCTAGATATTAGGTGAGGTCTTGTTATATAAGGGCAAGAACAAAGACCTTTATATTGCAGCAGGCAGAAGCAGCCCAGGTTTGTGCCCAGGTTCACTGCTGGGAAGTGAACTAATAGCTCGGGTGTTTTAGGCACTATTATTCATGGCTTTTGCATTAAGCCATTCACATTCTTTTAAATTCCATTTTAGGCTGCCCCTATTATTTTTCATCCCTGCCATTTCCAAGGCCCCTGTGGCAGAGCTCTGCAGTGCTGGTGTGGTGGAGGCTCCACGCCTGGGATCACCATCCCTCAGCCAAAGCACAGAGGCATCAGCTCAGTGTCCTGTGCTCACTGCAACGGAGAAGGAGCTCCCTGGCCAGAGGCCAGTGCCCTTCAAACCAATCTGCACATGGCCTAATCAGAGCTGTGGTCGGCTCCGTATCCTCAATTTGTTGAGTCACATCAATTTGCTGAGTTTCCTCTCCCTTTAGAAAAACATGCAAGTGCCGTTTTCTAAACATATTAACTCTCTTCAGGCTATTTTGTTGTGTAAACAGAAAGACAAGTGACTGGGCATTGCAGGCAAGAAACTGATGCTCACTGCAGCCTGAATTCTTTGCAACTTCACCAGTTTTGTTACACTACTTTAACGTATCTTTTGTTTCATAATGCCATTTGAGAATTATGCTGCGCCTTTTTTCCTAGACAACTCCAGCTTAACGACAGCTGGAAAAAACCCCATTACACTGCAGGGGAAGTGTCCAGTTAAACAGAAAATGTTGCACATCTTCATCCATGCTCAGAGACCCTCCCCAATGCCCAGAATGCCAATGGGATTAACCCTGGGGTTTCCAATTCCACCACAATCCTAGAACCTTTGCTCAATCACAGGTCAGAGATCTTCCCTCTGCTGCCAGTTCTACAGCCTGGTGTTCTCCTGAACCACGTCTGGAGCCAGCACAGGCACGAGGCACAGAAGCCAACCCACAACAATCCCACCATTCCCGCTTCTCACCACTCCTCTGCAGCTCTGCTGCTCCCTTCTGCCCACGGGAAAGGCAGGCTGGCCTCAAAACAAGTCCCAGGAGGGCCCAACTTGCAAATGAGGAGGGCAACATAACTGGCTTTGCTGCAGGCTGCGAGAAACAACAGACAGGCTGGTTAAGGTGACTTCAAGGTCAACATCAAGCTGCTGTTGACATTCCCTTTCTCTTGGCTTTTTTGCTGGTATCTTCCATCAGCCTCTCCCCATCACTTCTGGGAAGTGCCATCATCTTGGTGGCTGTTGTCCACCCCAGGACTGGTTTTGAATAGGGCTCTGTACACTGTTAGTGGAGCACACCACAAAACAGGATTATTCCTAGGCTGCCTCTTCGCAGGATGTTTTCCATGCCACCATGCACAGCTTGTACCAAGGTACAGATTTTCAGCTTTCTTCCCTCTATACAGTAAAAACTAAAGCCCAATATTTGTTCCCTTTTGTGTTACAAGATCACAACCAAGCTGCCAATCATCTGGCCAAGGGGGTTATGCAAGAGTCAGGTTTACTGTAAAGTTGTACAAATTTTATAGGACCACAAATACTTTAACTACCATGATGCTTAAAACTCAAGAGCATTTGGAGAACAAGGAGAGTTATTCAGGCTCCACACCATTTTGGCTGCATGTTTTCCAGGTGTATGATTTCACCACATGGAAAAACACAGCCATTGCCAAAGTGAACTCATAAAAACCTTTGATGAGTAAAGTTTGGATAAGCACAAATCATTTGAACCGACAGTTGGTCCAATTCTCAAAGGGGTTTGGCAGACATAATATAATTCGTGGTTTCACACACAGGCCATTTTTCCCTTCCCTCCTCCCCCCCCCATTCTTCACAAATTCGGAAGATGTTGTTCTAGAAGGTGCACTGGGTTGGGTTTGCTCTGTTTTTCTTTTCGCCTGAAGGGTTAGGCACCACACTCTTGCAACTCAAAGCCATTTGGGGCTGTGAGTAAGCCAGCAAACAGGTTTTCCAGAACTGTGTTTAGATAGTTGCATGATCTGCCTAATAGACATAAAAAAAAAAANAGAAAAAGAAAAATTAAACTCTGGGTCTCTCACCACCCATTTGCTAGCAGGCAGGTAATATAAGGCAAAGGCTTTAACAATCTCTTCCTCTGACACATTGGAACATGTTATTTCAAGATGTGTGGCGTCATTTAAGGCTGTGCCATGAGATAACAGAGTATTTACATCTCGGGGCTGGGAGCAGGGTTGCTACAGCTTTTAGACATTATTGACATAATATTTTCTTTGATAAACAATCTATCAGGAAATTGTCATATTCATAACTGAGGTAATGCCAGGGACTGAGCAATCCTACACAGTGCAGGAAGCAGCTAGAAATAACATTAGAGAGCACAAACACAAAGGAGATGAAAATCCTGCTCCTAAAGGATTTTGCTCAGCCCTTGTAGGGAGAAAAGAGTTCATTTACCACTTCCACTGTCCTTCTCTATCCACATGGGTAGATTCAACAGGCAGCAGAGCTTGGGTCTCTGTAAAGACAAGCAAAACTTACTTGTTCCTCCAGAACTGGAGTAGAACGCTCATCCTGTAAATAGAAAATTTGAACTTGACCAGTAACTAGGAAGTTTTGGCCGTTTGAGCTGTAAAATCCTGTGTTTTGTACTCCGTGATGCAAAAGAAAAATGGATAGAGATCAGATGTTTAATTTCTAGAGCACGAATTATAATTCTCGGTAGACTTCATGCACCTCATCTTCAACAAGTCAGCACATTTCCTTCCCCTTGGGCCAACAGACTTTCAGCAAATCAGTAGGGCTTTTTCCCCCCATGTTTCATTTGAGGAATTTTTCCACAGTTCAGGAAGAATTGTAAACTGATGTTTGCTATTTGTAACTTCCCAATGTCCAAACAAAATCTAAAATATTCAAATTTCCAAAGTAGAAACTTTGGGTGGTCACGTGATGTGTCTCTGTCCCTTGCTCAGGTGTATAAAAGACAATCAGCAACACACAGAGCTTCTTGAAATTAATTCATTGCCCATGCAAGCTTTGCCATATTTCCTTGTAAGCCTTTCCAATAAATACTCCTGAAAGTTCATGCCTGCAAATTCACTGGATGGAACAATCAGGGTAAGCACATGCAAAGCGAGAACCAAACTGAATCACGTTTTTGTTTGCTTTTTTGAAATTTTTAGTATTTGCATGATTTGTCACAATCCTCCCTCTTTTTACCCTCATGAATAAATCATATTTCCTACAGGAACTCCAGGGATGGGACAGAAGTTGCCCTCATGCAAGTCAGAGGCAAACCCAAACCAGAGGTGTGGACAACAACCTCAAATCACCATCTTCTACAGTGAGGTCCAGTTTTTCTAAGCTGTACTGCTGGGACAATTGTCCTTTTCCTTCAAAACATCCATGTGCTCATGCATTTTGAGGTCTCAGGTGTGCCCCCGTAACATGCACATGCGCTGGGGAGGTTGGAAATGAGCTGGGCCTTCCCTCTGTCTGTAGTGATGCCTCAAAGCGGCTACCTGAAAACAGAGGCTAGACAAGAATAAGAGAATAAAAGTAGGTATTTATTTAAAGGGCCTTCAAAGGTACACCTTGGACAGTCAAAAGCCTCTACCCAAGATGGACCCGGGGTCACGGGTTCTTCACACTTCTATAAGTTTGGTCCATTTGCACATCAGGGTTAATTCTTCAATTATAACTTCAGTTAATGATGTAATTACCCCAAGTTTGCCCCTCCTCTCAAGGCTTTAGTTCACGTATTTTGGGGCCTGGGACAACAAGGTGTCCTTGGAGAGCAAACCTAGAGAGGGTTTGTCATGTCTAACCAGCATGAGAGAACAGTAGTTAACAGAAACTAACACAAAACTTCAGAGTTACACATGAGGCAGTACAGGATTTGAAAAATACAAAAGTTAAAACCTAAGGCATCAGTAGGATTTAATCCCAACAAACTCCCCTCAACTTCAGTCAAGGCCCTAAGTCGTGACTTGCTGCTGTGTTCAGCTTCCTGGACTGTTCTTAAGAGCTCAAGCTCGCACAAGCCTAACAATTTCCCTCACTTTTACAAGCACATTCATGTTTGCTGTCAAATGCATGAGTTACTTTTCTGCAGGCTATTGCAAGAGAGCAACCAGTAATTACTGCAACTGCACAAAATGCTTTTTTATTTAGAAATGTATTTCAAAATGGGTTTGGTGATTATACCATCGCTCTCCCAAACTAGGTAGTCACTGGCAAACTGTTCTTCTGCTCTGGATTTGTAGAAGGCCGGTGCATTCTGATTCCCTACAGAATAATATTTCCTCCGCCCTTCCCTTTCCATCCTGCGTGAACTGATTTTTACCTTCTTTTTTATTCTGTGCCTTTAGGGGCTTAATGGAAGATTTCCAAACAGGAGGAAGTGTCTTAAAGCGCAGCAGAAATGCACATTCAGTCATTACTGAGGCTTACAACATGATTTCTTTGTGGAGAGAATCTCCAAACCACGGCTTCCACGGAGAGCCCTTGGGAAAGGCGCTTCCCTGCATGTACTCAGGATGGCACCAGAGCTGGATCTCTGGAGCTGGGTTTGCAGCTGGACACCCCACAACAGCAGCTTCCAGA
The DNA here is from genome assembly GCA_013397725.1 of Rhagologus leucostigma. Taxonomy (NCBI): domain Eukaryota; kingdom Metazoa; phylum Chordata; class Aves; order Passeriformes; genus Rhagologus; species Rhagologus leucostigma. Next base: position 743,855 of record VZTD01004418.1, read on the forward strand.
AAAGTCTCAGTGTTATTAAACACTAAACATGACACATGCTTTTGATAATCCAACTTTTATTTGGTTATCTAAATTTGAGTTCTGAACACCTTCCACAAAAGTGTTCTGCCTCTCTCAGAAGAGACTCCAAAGCCTCCAGATTTCTAACAGAGAAAAAGTAGTTCAGGAAGCAGGAATTCAAGTTTCAGCTCATTAGTTTCATTTATTAAACCAAATTAATAAATAGGTAATATATATTTATAGACTTGTTTACATAGCAACTTACAAATATGATATATTAATACACCATACTTGTTATATAAAATTTTAATATGTATTAGAGGAAAATTCTACAGGCCCCCAGTGAATTATTCTTTCCACTGAGTCCCATGTTTACACTGACTCCAGCTGTTTCTTTGGACATTAGTGAGGACTGTCAATAGGACTTTTCCCACACATGGTATATAATTACAAGCTCAATCCTTGAGTGACACCAGATTTCACAGATTTAGAAACTACATAAAATCATACTTCTCTAATTAGCTTTTAATCAAGCACCAGCAAGTAAAACATTTAAACAGCTGAGCCCAGATCCCCCTTTCAGAAAACTGCTTCCACTGACAATTAGTGTTGTAAACTTTTCCTATTGTCCTTTTGCAAGAAGAAAATATTGTTATTGAAAACAACTAAAGAAAACTTCACCTTTTCATCCCTGGTTGTACAAAGGGATAAAAGGACCCTTTATTTTAGCCAAAAAGAAAATAGCCTGGGAACTATTTTTGGGGTTGAAGGCTGGTTAATGGGCAACTGGGACATCATTGCCACCACTGGTTAGAAGGTGAAGGACGAAGATGGCCTGGAAATTGTGGTTTGGAGTGGTCAGGTCTCCTACTCCTCTGCTGCTCCACACATTTCTAAATGGACACTATTATTTATGCAAATCTCTAGCTCAAGTAACTTACAGAATCTCACCACTGTTACAGACCCTTTGGGATGCAGGACCATCGCAGAAATCATAACAACACCTTACACAGGCACAGAAAACTTTGTTCAACATACCTGCACTGCCCATTTCTTTCAAATTTTCTTTCTTTGTGTGAAATCCTCAGCCCTCACAGAGCACCTACTGCCTCCCCAGGCTTTGACTCCCCTTATTTATCCCTTTATTCATGAATGAAAGCATCCTTAGGCAGAAGGTGTTGTCCAGATCAGAAGCAGGCAGAGTTTCTCAGCTCAAACTTTTATCTCAGCCCAAAGAAAACAGGCATATTTGGGTCAATAAAAACATTGCAAATTTATGTTGGATTTGTCACTTCAGCTGAAAAAATAAAAGTCATCAGCCTGGAAGTGCTTACACGTTTTCAAACTGAAATTAATAAATTAATTTCAATTAACAAGAAAATACTGCAGGCACTTTAATGAAAGGAAGCATTATATATTGAGTCAAACAGCATTTTATTCAATGTGAACCAATTCCCCTTTTTGGTCCCTTCACTACTATCATCATCCCTCCAGAATCTTTTTAAGAAACATTTTCTTTGCAGCTTTTTGGAGCAGACTGCTCTGCCTGTTTATTCCCTGCAGCATTTCAACTCCTTACTGCCTCTTCCAGGAAAATTTGTGCCTACCAGTATCAAGACTACTGTAATTAAGAAACCAGAGGAATTCTTGGTGGAGACAAAACTGTCCCACTTGCTGGTAAGATCAGGGACAATCTGACAGGTTTTGTTGTATTCTGGGAAATACAAAGCTGCTGCTGAAGGCAGATTTTGCCCATGCCCAGCCTGCTGGGACAGGAGGTTGTGAACATGCAGCCTCCTTAGCCAAAAACTTTTTGACTCATTCAATCCAAGAAAATGTTCCTTAAAAAAAAATTTTAAAAACCCAGATTCCCCTCAGCCACTGTCACCCAGGGGTCAGAAACTACTTAAAATATATAGATGGATCTGAAGGAGTTTAATGGTCTGTAACGACAGATACAGAGCCCCTCCAGCTGGATGTCACAAAAATTAGAGTAGTCACTTTACAAGGAGATGTGGCAAGAGGGATCCCTTCACTGATTCTTCCACCAGAGATCCAGCTAATTACCTGGCAGATGGACACGGATGTGCTCAGAGGGATTGGCTCAGTGAGAGGGGGTGTTTAACACCCCCTGGACTGGTTTGCTGCTGTCCCCTGCCAGTCCTTCACCTCTGATTTCACATGAATGCTCAGGCTGAAATGCCCAGCTCTGCTAGGACAGGGATACAGATCCATTGGCTATTTTGGCAATGCTCAAGGACATTTCTGCTCACTGATTTGCTCTCTTAGCAGCTGGGGACTGGCCAGTCTGCTCAGCTGGGCTCTCAACTGCAGCCCTTGAATACTGAACCTTCCCTTAGTGGTCCTATCCTCCTGCACAGCCATAAAATGCAGCCTCTCCTGGTGGGAACAGGCACCAGGTCTGGACAGAGTGGGACAGGTTTGAGGAGGTTTGGCCCACAGTGAGTGGAGCAGGGGGAGGATTCATCGCTAATGTCCATTCACAAGCCTTTTTGGCTCATAATCCTGGGAAAAACATGGGGTGTTACTTGCTCCCAGTGCTTCTCCATCCCTCTCCACCTGGCTACTGCCTCTCCAGCAGAACAGGTTGGGATTGCTTCCTTGGAAAGAGCTGGGAGATGCCTGTCTCCTTTCTGCATTCTGCAGTGCCACCTCTGAAAGGAAAGGAGCTCAATTTCCGAAACATCCAATACAGGGAGAGTTGTTCAGAACTGCACAAACAGTTTCTTAAAGGTTTACAACCCTCTGGCAGAATTCCCAAAAAACGGGCACTGCGCAGGGACTGTGCAGCACTGTGGGTATGATCTGTCCAGCCATGGTGGAATTGCTCTGGCAGGAGCATAGCACCACACAGGGAACACCTGCATGTCCAGCACAGTTTGGGACGAGATTACTCGCGAAGCCCAACTGTGTAGTCCTAGTCAAGAAAACCCCTTCATCAGGGAGAACAAACGAAGCAGAAACATCTCTGGGGCTCATTCCCACCACTTCCTCCTGCCCTCCAGATAAACCAGCCCATTCCCTCCCAGGCTGTGCTGCTGTGCTGAGCTGCATCACACCCCGGTTTGTGGGATTACCAGAGACCGTGTGTGAATGGGAAAACCCCTCCTGGCTGCAATAGGCACCTCACCCTCTCACCAAGACACGGCTTGGACTGGCAAATGTGGTCCTGTTAAAGTGAGCAGCACCACAAATTACAGCGTGCAAACGTTAATGGAGACCACACCCTGGAGGAGGGGAGGGAACTGGTGTGCAGCAGCGTGACAGGGCCGGACAGAGGCAACAAGACAACAATTTCCATCACACGAAAGCTGCTAATTGGAGTTTAACTTGTCTAACCAGCCCCTCTGCAGCACATCAAGGACAAATTTGCTACCACCCTGGAATTTGTACTCTCAGGTCTGCATTCCTGGTTTGCCAACATTTAATGCGTGTTTCAGGTGGAGCCAGGAAGGGCTCTCGAAAATTTGATCTTTAATTGTGAGTGCAGACCTAAGGTGGGAATTCAGCTGGATAATTTACAAATGGGAAGTTTGAGGATTGGTGTGGTGGAACGAAATTTGCTTCATCAGAAGCTACAGCTGATCAAACTCAGATCCCTGTGCACAGACTTCACAGACCCAAGGAAGTCAGTGGAATCAATGAGTCTTTGGGACAGAATTTGATTAAGGACACTAAACAGTATTTCCAGAATCAGTGAGTTTTCCTGGAATTCTACAGAAAGCCTAACCTTGCAAACAGGTGTTGTGGGATGCAGAAGACATGGGAAAAGCAGCACGGGAAAACCAGCACATGATGTCTCTCTTAGGGATAGACTACCACAGATGGAAGTACAGAAATGGCTGATGACCCTGCTACAGGACAAAAGAAACTGTTCCAGCCACACCTCAGCATCTACACCAGAGACCCTCCTCTAGCCAGGCACTGCTGACTAAACAGAGAACTTTAAACAGCAGCAACCCAGATAGAGACCCAGTCTGGCTCCTGCGGTGCTGTTGACCCAGAGCTAAACTAATTAACCCGTTTCCTCTTCAAGTGTTCTCAAATGCCACTTGGCCGTGTCACTCCACACCGGAGAACTCTGAAGCAGACTAATTACACTGGCAAATGTTTGATAGAAAATTGCACTCAAATGGCGTGGACTGCAAGAGGTTACCTCCCTCTCCATACAAGAGGCCTGATTCAGGACTCTAGGGCAGCTGCCCTTTAAAGTCAGTATAATTCTGCAAGTCCAGGAAGCATGAAATAGAGAAAAAGTAAACTTATTTTTGGCACGCAGGCCAGATTCATTTTACCAGCAGTGCCCCTCTGATGCTGATGTAGCCCAAACATGGCTGGTGAGCACACTACAACTTTGACTGGCTCAGATGTGGGCAGGAGGAGGGAAACACCACCTTATTCTCCATTGACAACAGCCAAGAGGCACAGGCCAGCCAGAATTTTAAGCAGCTAAAATGCTAAGCATCGAAGTGAGATTCTGTCCCAAAACTTCCTGTGGGTTACATTTGCACCTCAGTTTCTCTACCTGTAAAATAATAATTACCCAACACACCAGTTCTTGTAGGACTTAATTAGCACTTGTCAACCTCTTAGAGCTCCTCAAGGGAAGAGGAGATGTGCACCACAAAGTACTAATTAATGGAGGAAGCCTTTGGAACAAAGTATATGATTCTGTTGTTGTCAGATCTAATAGAGTCATAAAAAAACAGGGCTGGAAGGGATATCAAGAAGTAATCTAGGCTGTCCCCCTGCCCTGAGGCATGATCAAGTATATCTAAATCACTCTTGATAGATGAATACCCCTAAATCTTGGGATGCTGGGGCTGTGGATTAAAATAGATAAAGATGGGCTCGTGTTACATGTGCGCTGGGCTCCGTGGCTCTGCAGCGCACAGACAAATACTGCCTCACATGGGGCCTCTCCAGGGCTCTCTGCATGGCCTGGAAGAGGCTTTGCTGCACCCACAGTGAAGGTACTGAGCTTTCAGACTCCTCGTTACTCCACCTCAGGAAAGAAAAATTGCACCATGCGAGCCTCAAACCTCAAAACTGGAATTAATGAAACTCTCAAAGTGGGAAAAACAGGGAACAAAGCAGAGAGGTGTTAAAGGATCTGCTCGTGGCTGTGAGGAGCTTCAGCCAGAACCAGAAAATCAGCGCAGGTCACCCAAGCCTCACACATGGCTGGATTGCAAGACTTCCATTCCATAATACTTTTAGATCGTTTTTGTTACGTTTTTCCCACTTTTCTTCCCTCTCTGCAGTCCCAACAGTCCATCTAAAATACCATTTTTGGCCTAAGGTATCATTCAGATGTGGCTGCTGCAGCATTGCACAGCCTTAAGTGAAAAAGTCCCCCTTTTTAAGCTACACAAAGATTTTTAGAGGGTTTTGTTAAATGTTTTAATTATAAAAATGTGACAATTCAAGCCATCTTTCCAAGACATACATGCAAAGTACAGTAGGAGATACCTTTTATTTGATTAACTTCATACAGGAAAGCTTTTGAAACTTATACTGTCTTCATCAGCCTGGTGGATAAAAGCTAAGCCAGGCAACTGATACAGCACTGCAGAAGTTTATTAAATTAACCAATTAAACTGAGGCAATACACAATTTACAGAGGCCAAGGCAAACAATAGAAGGTGGAACACACTCCCGGGGCTGAGGCGATCGAGTCGTGTCAGCATTTCCATTATGAAGCTACTTCAGAGTTATTGTGGGAGGTGTGTAATAAAAAAAAAAGAAAATAGCTTAAACCACTGATTTCAGCCATTCTTAGGGATTCCCAAACATGCCCAGGCGGATGGAAGAGCAAGATGCAAACCAGTTTTTCCCTAATTTTGTCACTCAAATTAGAAAGGAGGTGTGGCCTTGGGAAACAGGTTGGCAGTTCCAGAGAAACCAAGGGAGGCTGGTTCTGCACAGTGCCCTGCTCCTGGCCGGGTGAGACTGTGACCATAATGAAGGTGATTAATCAAGTACAGCATATCTGTGTGGGCTGAGACAGAGCCTGCCCAGTAACAGAGCCCTTTGTGGGGATGCAGCAGCATCCGGCCCTCACCCGAGCCACCCCACACCGAGACAAATCACAAACACAGCAAAGCTGTTTGCGTCCCCAGAGCTGAACCACACAGGAGTACCTGACCCATGGATTTGTCACCTCTCCAGCGCTAAACAACAACCGAAGGGAATACTTTTCACAATAAGGAGAATCCAGTGCGAGCTGAACTCCCCCAAACTTTTGGGTGGTTGGCATCAGGTTTAAATCTCAGTTTTAAAGGCTGCTTCTTCCCTGTATAAACTGTGCAGATTCTTTGGGTAACAAAGATCAGGTTCTTTGGGTAACAAAGATCCAGTGGTTTCACGTTGCATTTCACAGCACATGAAAACCTTTTCATGAGGTGCAAACCTTTTCACACAGGGAAAAAAAAGGGGGGAAAAAAGACCAATATGGAAACACTGACACCACATTTACTGTAACAGCGTGATCAGCAGCAACTATAATTCTCCTTCAAAAGGTTACACCCACAATGCTTTCTTTGGCCTGTGTACCTTGTATATTGCCTTGGTCTAACTGGTTAATTTAGTAAGTTTCAGGAGTATTTAGTTGCCTGGCTCAAGCAGTTGGACACAATTTAAACCCAGGTAGACTGGCTTGTGACCACAAGTTGTTCTTGGGATGGCATCTCCACGGTTCAGTGCAGCATCCCAGCTCTGCTTCGTTTCCTCTCTGGAAACCAAACAAGCCCAGCTCAGTTCCCAGCAGCACAGAGCAGCCACAGGGCTCTGGGGAGGGGAGCAGATTGACAAACGAAGGGTAAATTGAATTAGCTGAACCCCTCAGTCCTGCAGCTCTGCAAAAGAATTTAAAGGAGCACTAGGAAGGCACAGGGATGGTTTGGAAGAGACAGGATGCCCTGGCAGATAAGGACCAGCCTGGAACCCAGGAGACCCACTGCTGTTCTGCCTTTGCCAGTGGCCCACCACATGACCCTGAAGAAGCAGCTCTATGTGGTTTTTTTCTTTCCCCTGTTGCTCTTTTTCTGCTTTGATTATAAAGTTTTCCATGTGATTTCATCATCCTGTTTGTACAAAATATGTATTTGCATAACATCTCATACAACAAGGCCCTGATCTCAGCTGGGGCTTCTAGACATAAAAGTTATGAAGAGACATATTAGCAAATTCAGTGCGTTTCAATGCCCGAGTATTTTGTAACTAACACTGAAGATTCTACTGTGTTGTTTTGCCAAATGACACAGGACAGAGGAAGGTCCTGCATGGAGAATGTTGGCTGATCCTATTCCTTGCAGGCAGGACCTGAGGGGCATCTTCGAGATGGAAAAGGAACTAATTATTTTTTAGGCTAACAGCAAAATCCTAGAACAGCTGCATAGCTCCAGAACCCAATAAAGACATTTTTCTACCCCAACCTCCAGTTTCACCAAATCTTCTCACAGGAGGTTGCTGCCTTCAAACCCGTATTCATTGGTTTGGCCTCACATGGACACACTATTCAGTCCTAATCTAACCAAAGGCTATGACTGTAAGAATAGCTCGTGGACCATTCCCAAAGTAAACATTATTTCTACACAGTGTGTCTCCCTTTATACTCATCTCCAAAATGGTGAACAGCAAATGAAAAGGAGAAAGAAATTAAGACAAGAAGTGACCAATCTTCCAAGCCACAGGTTTGCAGCTAACAACTGTCTGACCAGAGAGCTGCAAAAAAAGGCATCTGAGCCAGCAAAGGCACCAGCAGGGGCTGAGCCAGAGCCTCAAGTCCTGGCAGTAGCAGTGGCAGTGCCCCAAGAACAATACGTAGAAGGAGTAAGGGCAGTGGCAGCAGCCCCTGGGGCTGTCCAAGACCTAGCAATCCCATCCTTCTCCCTGGTGAAGGTGCAAGATTCCTGGTAGCATCCAGGAGTCTGGTCTTACAACCTAAAGGAGGGAGAAAACCCAGCTGTAACCTTCATCCCCTTCCAAAGCCCCACAGATCTCCCCAAAAGAGAGGCAGAATGACGACGCTGGCAGCAAACGCTGTTGAACAGCAGGAAAGAAGCAGCATTTTCAGGGCTTGAATTTTTGACATTTGTCCTGTGAACTTAACTTAAATGCAGATTGGACTTGGATGAGGCAGTTCCACACAGACCAGGAAACAATAATGGATATGCAAGTTATCATCATCTACCTGGTAATTCCTGGGGGTCTTGAAGACTCCTGCAAAGCACCCACTTGCACAGCGCCAAGAACTCTGACAAAGTGCCACAATTATTCCAAAGACAATCAGATGGGCAAGTGCAAAAGCAAATTCTTCAAGAGTTTATTGAGTCAGTGACAGAATTTGGGGCTCAGTCTTCACCTGGTGTCCTGCATCCCCACCCCTGGTTCCTCAGCGCATCCCACAGTGCCAAAGAGAACCATCTAGCCGAGTCTGTGCTGACCTGCTCCCACTGAGCTTAATGGAAATTTGCCACAATTTCTGCAAAATTTGCAGTTTAGGTTCTTGCCAGGCAAAGCTGTGGCATTCCCTGCACAACTGCTGCATGAACAACACTCACAGTCGGGGAGCCAGGGTTGCAATACTCAGTGCTGTGCAGCACAAGGTGCAGAATAAACCCTCTCACACTGAACAGTCCTTCTCTGCAGGCTCCAGCTGAAGCTGGATGTTCTCTTCCTGATCTCAGTACCTGGGGGTTTTTAGTTGTTTTTCTTTTCCTATTTTGAAACTCCGTAAATTAAACTTGCCCTTTTAAAGGGGAAAACAGGCTGGATTGAGTCAAATCCCTGTTCCCTTTGGTGATTTGCTGCACAGGCAGCTGGGACAAAGCTGGCTGGGATGTCAGATTCCTGGTGCTTTAAAACAACAGGGCTGTTTCCCCCCAAGTATTTCTCTAAGAACTCAAAGATTTCCTTCTCCAGCAAACACCTGAGCAGAAATGACTCACCCACCGTGTCGGCAACTGGCACAGAGCTCTCAGCCCTGGTGCCAAGCCTACATTTATATTGTTGAAACACTGAAAAGGGGAATTTTCCTACTGTGGCTTTTAAAAAGGCTTGTCCATATCTATTTCGTAGAAACGTGGAATGTCCTGAGCTAGAAGGGACCGACAAGGATCATCAAGTCCAGCTCCTGGCCCTGCACAGACACCCCAACAATCCCACCCTGAGCATCCCCTGAGAGCATTGTCCAAATGCTCCTGGAGCTCCGGCAGCCTCGGAGCCTGTTGAAAGCTCATGAAACATTATAATGCATCTATCCCTAATCAAATCACTTTTTATTTTTTCTGCCTGACTTCCTTCAAAAATACTGCATATATATGATCATGGTGTGCATGAGCATGCGTCTCTAATAACTTTTGAATGAGTTGGTTGCTTTCAGCCCAATTTGAGAGTGAGACAGGATTTTCAGAGCTGTCACGTTGCCACAAGTTTCATGAAAACAGGCAACTGGATGGAAAAGAGAGATCCAGAGGCTGGAAACGTGCAGAGTAAGCTCAGCCAGTGTCAGACACCACAAAAATGACATTGTAAAGGCACTGACACTTGGAAGAGCCTCCATGGAAAGTTACAATTGGCCAAGAGATAGAAAGTCACAGTACACCAAGTACTACCTGAATATTTATTCTGAAGGTCATCATAACAAAAGTCAAAAAATGACTGGCCTTCGAGATACAGCACTCAAAGGAGCAGACAAGACAGCTAAATACTTCAAAGAAAGCCTACAAGCGAAAGTCCTATTAATTTTAACTAAATCCCAGGCTGGACACTCCTCTTACACCCATGTAATCATTAATTTCAGGAGAGTGATTTATGATATACCCTATGGTAAGCCCCAGATCATACAAATCCACTCTTTATTGCCTGAGCAGTGCCGTTGAAAATCAATAGGATTACTCATAATGGTAAAGTTAAGCACCTGTGAAAGTGTCTGCGAGACTGAGGCCTAAGGCCTGGTCTAGGCACAGCTTTTGTACTTGAAAACCTGGTTCACTTAAAGGTTTGTTTTGTTTTTGGTTTTATTTTTAAAGAAAACAAGAGAATAATTAAAGCCATACAACCACTTTAAAATGGACACATTTTTATTGCTATAATGGGAACTTTCAACAGCACAGCCATTCCCAGGTCAGTTGTGCTGCTCCAACTGCACTCCTGGTGTAGGGAATGGTGCCAACCCTGCTAACAGCAGCCACAACTTCCACACCTTGAGCAGCTCAAGGAGCAGATGCCAGCCTGCTCTGCCTACTCAGGCTCTCCACATAATTCATGGAAAGCACCTGAAGGAACAAGCAAGACCCACGTTTGAAGGACATTTGGTCTGCAGCCTGTCAAAAAGTATGATTTTTTGTTTTCTCTCTCCATAATTTTCTTGCTCTCCTCTGGGTGTGTACCCATAGAAAAAAAGCAACACCAAACACACCTAAAAAACCTTTGAGTCAGACTTTCATGTGTGCAGAATTAAGGAAGGTGAAAAAGATCAAGATTGCCCCACAAGAAGACAACAAAAAAGGAGTATGCATTCTATGGAAAGCACCACAAACTTTAGGAGATGCCAGGAGGAAGAGGGGGTGGAACAGTGAACTAACATGTCTGGATTGCTAAGAGGTTAAAAAAAATGTCACACTTTCAAAGAAGAAAAAGACAGAAGACACTAAGAGTAAACAGGAAATCTGGGAAACCTATTTCACTCAAAGTAGCAAACATCTGGAATAAATTGTCAAGAACTTAAGACCATCAAAGCAAAGTATTAATGAGGTTAAGAGGCAGCTAGACTGGAGGAGGAGACTGAAGAATACAGGGACAAAGGAAAGAGGTGGAGCTGAGAGAAACCTGGAGGCAACAGCCACTTCAGCCAAAGGGCTTTGTTTCTCCCTCTGCCCAGTACTTCCTTATCTTCTCGTTGCTTCAGGGCTAAAATATGGGGGTTTTCTACTGGTTTTTGCTTTATAGAAAGGGAACAATTCTTTTTTTTTCCTCTAAGAATTCCATGCTGGGATCCATGACTTGGTACGTCATTGTTGAGCCTCACAATGTTTAACTCAGAGAAGCACAAGAAAACCAAGCATACGCTACCCCTTCCACCATGAGCAGCTTTCTGAAATCTGAAGTCCTCATGCCTCCATTTCACACTTCAAATTAAGAATAATTCTTACTTTTGTTACCAAATGTTGCTTAAGGAAGAAAAACCTCATCCCTTTAATCAAAGGATTTAGCAAACATCTCCATGGATTCAAGAGCTGTCTTTTAAAACTTTTTGGTTTAAAGTAATTCAAACCAGGCTAAACAACACCTTTAAAGACGACAAAAACCAGTAGGCATAAATGAATAGGGAGTGTAAGAAGGAAATACTTAGCATGACTTATCCTTTAATATCCAGATCCCTCTCTAGTAGGGATAATCAGAAAGCTATGTTGGCCCTTGCTCAAAAGAAGGGAATGGTCTTCCATCTCTGCCTGGACTGTTATTAACTATATTGGTTACATTCATGGTCATTAACATCCTTTAAAAGATGATCTTGGGATTTCATTTTCCACCTCCTGTTATTGAGCAATGGAATACTCATAAAACAGTAGATGGAAACAACTGAGAAGAAAAGAAAAGAAAGCCTCCAAGTTCCCATCCCTGCCAGTTAAATTACACTAAACCAAGGATTCAACAGCAAATTGATTCAGGAGCAGCAGGATATATGCACACACGAAAAAGCACACTGGGGGGGATGGAGAATAATAAAACATGCACTTGCCTGTCCTCTGCTCTAATAACCACATGCAAACTTCAGCCAAGCCTGACAGAGTGGGAGAGGTTTCAAAGATACGAAGTTCCTGTGGGTTTCACAGTGCAGGCAGCTGGGTAAAGGATGAAGATGCATTTGAGGACTCCACCAAACTCAAGTGTTTAATAGACACAGGAGAATCCACCCCAGCCTTCACTGTGGTCTAATAGCACAGGGCCCTCCTGCTGTTTGTTATCAGCCAGGCACCCACATCTGAGGAGTCGATGTTTTATTGGGAACATCTGCTCTTGTCTTGGTGAGAGCGGCTGAAGCTCTGCCTCAGCCTCAGCTGTTTCTGCGTTAGCTGTTCCCAAATCCATCCCTGCACCTTTCTCCCCACAGGGAGCCAGCAGGGCTGTTGGGAGGTCACAGGGAAGGCTGAGGGGCACTTCCTCAGAGCCCCCATGCTGCCACACAGCACTGAGGCTTTACTTTTAATCCAAAGCTCAAGAAATATGCCTTGGTACTTGCAAGGAGCACTGAGTGAGACCAGAAGAGTTTTGAATGACTGGACACATACAACTTACCCGAATTATTCAGTGAATTTAGCCACCAACATAGTGGTCAGGGGAGGAAGGAGGAGGGGTGTCCTCCTCAAGGAAGCAGTTCAGACCCAGCACATCACTTCAGAGGTCTGAAGTGGCCTCTGGTCTGTCTCTCACTACGCTGCATGTAACAAAAGCACCAAAAATCATACTCCTCACTTCAGCCCTTCCACAAAATGCCACCAATAGCCACAGTAGTTAAACTGGCCCAGGCCTCTTACTTTCCTCCCAGTCCTAAAATGGAAAACCAATGACAGTAGGGCTTTGAGGAACTCGGCTCCATTTTTCTCACTGTTTTTACCTTGAGATTTAAACATAACTAGAGGAAGCCATCTGGAAAAAAAAATAAGGATTTTTTTCCTCTCTCAGCCAGGTCCAAGGCCAGGCAGCCTGGAAAGGCCCTGCCATAAGGACACACTGCCCAGCACCCCAGGCCCCAGGGCTTCACCCATTGCAGCAGGCACAAAACACAGGAGATCTTTAACAGTAAAAGCAGGTGGTTGTTTTTCCAGGGACTTTAATGAGTGTTGTAGTGGCTGGAAAAGGTGATAAGCTTTCTATGTTATATGAAAAGCCAGGGGGTTACTTTATATAATCAGCCACAGCTGACTAAACAGGGCACTGAAAGTCACTCACAGCCAAGGGAAGACAAAACAACAAAACCCCCACAACCTTCCCGTCCTACCTTCCCAAAGAACCCGTTCCCCAGGCACAATCCCAGGGTTGTTCCGAGGCCTCCAACCCCCTAATTAACATTCTGCTTGGAAAAAAAACCGGCTTACCTTGGCATGCCGAGGCCTCAGCTCCGCCTTGGCTGCGCAGGAGCGGGGACAGCAGAGCCAGGGCTGTGTGTGGACAGGAGCAGCCCCGGGCTGAGCCCTCCTCATCCTCTCTGGCAGCTTCCTTGGGGCAGGGGAGCCCCTTGGCATTAACAGCCCCCACCAGGTGTGGGACAGATCCAGCTGCCATCCACGCTCCAGTGTCTTTTCTCCAAAGATAGGGAAATACTGGAGCTAAGACAGAGGTTTCAAACACGTTGCATTAAATACTTGCCAATTGTCTTCAGCAGCAGCTCGAAGGCATTACAGTATTTAACAAATCAGGATTTAATTTAGCAAACCTGAAAATATTTCATATGGACTTACAAGCCTGCAGTTTAATGTAAAAATGCAGGTGAAAAGCTCACATTCACCACAGGGAGAGGGGCCCTGACCAGAGCCCTCAGCTGGTGGCTGTAGCTCAGTGTGGGAAGGTAAAACCTGGTGGCATTTGGTGCCCAGGGCTGGCACAGCCACAGCAGAGAGGACACTGGGGGGTCACTGCCAGCAGCCAGGCTGTGACAGCCTCGGGGGTCCGCCCACACTGCCACGAATGTGTTTCACTTTGGAACAAAACTGGACTTTTCCACCTTTTCCAGGGCAGTAACATACAGTATTTCAGCATTACTTGTTTGTACAAACCCAGGTGAACTGCAACACCAATTTAAAAAGAAATCACTGGTATTTCCATAAGGCTTTTTGCAATTCCAGACGAAATATGGATACTTGTACTGCTTCAGGACTTGATTCACACCGGTATTATTTTTCCAAGCATTAAGTTCTGTCACAGGCTTTGCACACTCAGCCTGGTTGGGGAGGGGCACAGTCCTTGCTGAAACTGGCTAATCCCTGTTCTACAAAAAAAAAAAACCCGCTTTCTGGCTGCTATTTAAACTGCGTCCTCTTTACATTGATAGGTTAAAGGCAGTGGCTTACCAAGAAATTCATGGAGATTTATCTCTTTCTGACCTGTTAGAGGAAGCCCCTCCCCATCCCATCCCATCCCATCCCATCCCATCCCACCCCACTCTCCAGTAATGATCTTTCTACTCATCACAGCTGTGGTGGTACCTGCAGCTTCCAAAGCTTAAAGGGACAAGGCTGTTTGGATCTCCCCTCACTTGTACATAAGCCCTCTTACCCCAGGAAAGGGCAGCTGCTGTCTTTTAATCATTATAAAAAAAAAATTCCTGCCTGGCCTGGCATCTGAGCTCTGTATTCCTGCTGAAGCAGCTGACCAAACATGAGCTTGCTCATATATTTTGCAAAAAAATTTCTGTTTCTCAGGTCAACAGGCACATTAAGCAATCATTTAAAGTGAAAGGACAGTAACAAATGGCAACAATTCACCAGATAAGGACTCAAGGAGGTACTGCCGCGCTTGACCTTAAATACCTGAGTTAGCATTCCTAGGCCCCTGTTTTACAACCAGTGGAGTTGGACAGATGCTTGCAGGGGCTGAATCAGAAGAAAGAGGAGCTTAAGTGCCACAAAATGCCTGTTCAAGGACCTCTCTCCCTTCAGCCTCTGAAGAGAAGTCCTGCAGAGAGGAGCCTCCTTGAATATACACCACATCCAAGTGGCCAAAGTGAAGTCAATACACGTGAGAATCCCCCAAGTTCCATAACTCTGATAAAACTTCCCAAATTTGTGTGTCAGGAAACTGTTGTTTCAAATACCGTGCCCACATGTGCTTCAAGCATCCAAATTCTGCCTCCTTCCTATGGCTCCCAAAGTCTTGAGTTTGGAAAAGGGCTCAATAGCAGGGAAGGGACCCCAGATGCTGCAGCTGGGCAGACAGTTGTGCACAGCATCAACATCCCAGGAGCGTTCCTTCATGAGCTGGGAACTTGTGTCCTGGGTTCAGCCATGGCCGTGGGATTTGCAGACTTTTCTGGTGGAAGCCATGGGCTCCCCTTCAGGAATCCAAGTGGATTTACTCTTGCATATAAACCAGCTGGGTTGAAGTTGTTTTTTCCCCATTCAAAGTGGGAAATCCCTTCTCCTTGGCCATGACCATTGTCAGGATGGCTCAGAGAGATGTGACGCATGGACATCCCGCTGGTGACCACCTGAATTCAGACAGACTGGTGAGGAAATGAGGTGAGGCCCACAGGTCCTGAACTTTCTCTGTACCTGCAGGCAGATTAAAGACCAATGCCCCAGAGTACAGTTAAAAACATGTCCAACGTGAATTATCAATGATAAAATCAGGAGACATTTCAAGCATGACAAGAGAGAAGAAAAAGGAGGAGGATGAGACTGTCCCAGGGTCAGACACTGTTCAATATTAACAGTTTGGAGGGTGAAACAGGGAACATGCTAAATTTATGGATGATAGGCAATAAGCTAAGGTAGCTTATGTGGAGTTTGGAGGACAGGGATAGAATTCAGAACAGCTGTAAATTGAAGGGGAGATAGAAAGTCAACAAGGACGAATTAAAGATCAGTGCAGGTTGTTACATATTAGAAGAAAGTAAAATTCAAAGAGTAACTGGTCAGGCTGCAGCTGCTCAGGAGAGGATCCAAAGTTCGAAGTGCAGCACGGATTGATCAGGTGTCACCCCGGTGCAAGGGCACTGTCACCTGGGCTGTGCCAACAATGCTGACACGTGTGACATCAGCATCACAGGGGTCTGCAGTGGGAAGGCACCACAGGGGATTGTCCAGGCCAAACCTCATGTCAGAGCAGCATCAGCTACAGCAGGATTCCCAGGACCGAATCCACCTGGGTTTGGGGTATTCTAGAAATATTTGGGAGCTCCACAACCTATCTGGCCAAGCTGTTCCGAGATTTGATCACCTTCACAGTCAAAAAGTTTAAAGGGGTTTTCCTGTGTTCCAACATGTCCATTGCCTCTCATGCTGTCCATGGACACCGCTGGGAAGAGCATGGATTTGTTGTACTCAGTCCCATCACCCAGGTCATTGATGAAAATGTCAAACAGCTTTGCCATTGTTTTCAGATAGAAAAAGGAGGCTCCAGACAATCTGCACCTCGTTAACATTAGTGAAAATTCAAGGTATGTCCTCAGACAACCCCTGCTGGCACATTACCAAGGTAACAGAGGCAGAGGGAATCAGATCTGAGGAACTTTCTGGGATAGACAGAAGAAGCTACAGGGGGATCAGAAAGAAGCAGTTATTAAGGAAGAGAGGTTTGGAATAAACTTCTACCCACATTGCCTAGAAACATTCATAACCTTCAGTGCTGCTGAATCACAAGGGGGGATTGGTTTGTTTGCTTTTTTACAGACAACCAACCTCTGAAATAATTATTCCAATCTTGCTGGTGCTGGAATTTTGTGTCCAAGTTGGCATAGGACATTTAAAAACAAAATATGCACAAATTTAAGGTAATCCTAAAGAGAGCAAGAAAAATTAGGAGTGGAGAAAAGATTACTGGTAGGAAAAGGTGGAAAAAGAATATTGAAAAAAGAAAACTAAACAGGCTTCCACTGTGCTAACGTCATTACAGAGAGGATGCAAAGGATGAAATTGGCTTAATTTGCAGACAGAAAGATTTAGGTTAGGGGGAAAAAATGCATAAATCTAAGGCTAGCTTTGGACTTGAGGCTACCTACAAAGTTTAGACAGGTCAGACAAATGTTTGTAACAACAATCCTGCCTCTAAGCAGAACAACAAACTGGGGGAACTCATGAGAACCTTTCTCTGCCTTTTATGACAGTCTATTTCAAAGGCTGCTCTATCCTTTCACAAGGTTTCGGAAAGGTTTATGGGATTAAACTTTTAAGAGTTAATAAAATACATTATCAATTCTACCCTGCTTCTTTGTTTTTTCCCATCCAAATAATAATTGTCTGTGAAAGGGCTGACACTGAAGAGCAACTGCCAGGGTTCATGCAAGTTCAGTTCCCATCTGATCATTTTAATGATGCTTGGTGAAAATCTGTTTTGTGGAATTAATCTGAGCCCTTTGTTTCTTCGGTTATTTGAATCTGCATCCAAACCCCATAAGCACAGCCCTATGTCCCCCTATGAAAATGGAGATTGAAATGAAATTGGGGTTGATACAGGCTTGTTTTGAATCTTGAATATTTTCATGATGTTTATCTGAACATTTGTCCTTCCGCCATATAGAATGGGAGCAATACAACCCCCCGTTGTCTTGCATGATGGTCCAAGAGCCCAAGGTGCAGAAATCCAAATGAGCAACCAGACTGGTGGCATAGCCCAATCCAGAGATCTCCTCAAGCAGTCTGTAACAGGCAGCTCAGCTGCACTGCCCTTGAAGTGCCACAATTCTGGGGTAACAGACAGAAAAAAAAAGGAAGAAATAGATTTTGAACCAAGATAAAAGTGCAGCAACAAAGAAGGAGCAGAACTGCAAAAAGCCTGTAGGCAGACAGGGTCAGATGGAACCTGGGGCTTTGTAAAGCCACGAACCACTTCAGAGGGTCTCGAGAGCTCTGGTGGTTGAGAGCACCCTGGTGGTGCATCCCTGTTTGGTGCTGCTGCAGGGATCACAGCTGCACCCTGGTTTGGTCCCATCAGGAACTGGAGGGAATTTGGACTGAATTCCAAGCAGAGCCTCTGGTTTAGCTTCCTCCAAAAAAGTTGCCCAGGTTGCTCAAGGTAAGTAAGGGCAATCAAGTGATTTCCTTCAAAACTGGAATGCTCCAAACTAAACCTCTCCTCATGGTAAAGCCTGGCTCAAGCTAATCCACACTCGGGTGGTCCTGTTTCCTTCCTCCTCACAGCTCCATGCTCCTGCCCCATCTGCTCCATTCCTCCCAAGGAACAGGGAGCAGCAGCACAGCTCCGTGCTCCTGCCCCATCTGCAGGTGTGAGGGAGCAGCTGCTCCCCAAGGAACAGGGAGCAGCAGCAGGGCAAGGCAAAGGGACCTCAGCAATATCCAAACAAGGCAGAACTAAAGAGGGCAGTCAGGTCCAAGAGTCCAGAAAGGAGATTTAGGGAGCAAGGAGGTTTCTTCTCAGCACCTGCTGTGTGTGTTTGAGCTCTAGTGCTGACTGGAGGGAGGGAGGGGGTGCAGCCAGGGGAAGGGGAGAACGTGGAACTGCTCAGACCAGACCCCCATCAGCCTGAGAAGTCACAGAGCTGCACTGGAAGAAGTCATGCAACAGTTGCAGATGAGAAAGGACCCATCAAAAACTGTGCTTTGATGGAAAAGTGTGAGCTCATCTTTCAAGAGCATTATCATCAAAGTTTTTGCCTACCAGCTTGCATGAGGAAAAGTAAATCTCTCTAGATTGAAGGCCAAAGGTAAGCCTGTGTGCTGTTTCATCTCGTCTTCAGTCTAATTCTGAAATCTTTACACAGTGTAAGAACTACAATCACTGTCTGACATCTGATGCCTGAGTGACTTCAGCTGAGTGCTCATTTCGTCAGGAATGTGATTTTGTGGGGCTTATACAAGGTAGCATTACACTTTGTACATGTGTTTGTGCCACACAAGAGCATTTTACAGACCTGCCTCTCAAGAAATTTCCAAATTAAGTCTGCAAATGAAACATCCATTTTGCAGCCCTCCCCCATCAGCAGCTCCGTTCTTTGCTGAGAAGAGTTGTCACTTGCTTGGGTCTGCAGAAGAGCCTAAAGCAGAAACTCATAAATCATCTTTTCTGTTGTGCCCACCAAAAAATCCTCAACCTCCGTGACCTCTCACTGCCAATCTACAACCTCATCCCCTGGGCAATGGTCATGGACCTGTGAGGAAAAACATTCTGGGGAGACAAAACCCTTTGAGGGAAACAGCAATAAAAACTGGGCTTGTCCAGGGAAGCTCAACTGGTGAGTGAGCCAGGAGGTGGAAGGACAGGTCCAGTGTGGACTCTTGCATTGAAGTTTTTGGAGTCGCCAAAGCCCAGTGAAGCTGCTCATTGTGCTGAGAGGGACAGCTCTGAGTGTTGCTTCAAGTGTTACAGGAACACGGGGCAAGGAATGCTAAAGCCTTGTCCATATCTTCTGCAAGATTCATGCAAGAAAGGAGTGAATTTTGTCCCTAGCTGTGTCCACTGATATTTTTAAAAGAGATAATTCCTACTAGATAAAACTGGGAATCAATACTGGAAAAACTGCTGGTGCAGGAACGTTCATACAGCATCTGCACGCAGGGGCAAGGGGGAGATTTATTTTATGAACTTTCTGTGTGCTAAGAGCCTTCTCACTCCAGTTCTCTGTTATGGAAGTGCACAGAGTGCAGGATTTTTCTGGAACAACAGAAAATGCAGGTAGGGATGAATGTCACATCCTTGAGTCATGTAGATGTTAGAGCTTTTTCATGGAATTTCTGCCCCTCTTGACAAGGGCAGAATTGGACACGTTGCCCTCAAGTTCTCTTGCTACAAAAATGAAGAAGATGGGAACAGAAAATAAGTGGCTCGTTGCTTCCTCTCAGTGTCTGTGGGACTGTGGCTCCAGCAGCACTGATGCACAAGGAAAGCATTTTCATGAGCTGTTAAAACAGCAGAAGCTTGTTTTCCTTTGGCTGCAACATCCTTCTGACTCCCACGCAGGAAGTGTTCATGCAATATTCCACATAGGCAGAATATGTCCAGTTCCTAGAAGTCTAAATACAAGAAACTTTAGCCCATTTAAAAACTAGGCCAATCTTGGATTATAAAAGTGAGAGGTAATCTGCTTTCATGGGCTACGGTTCCCAAATTCTCATCTTTGCCCCTAGATTTGATGATCTTTGACAAAACACATCCTTGCAGTGCGTGTCTTATCTGTAACTCAAGGATAATGGCCAGGGATGACACACCAGGTGTTACTGTTATGTCATGGACAACCTCCTCCACATAATAAAGATGTCTCTGAAGGGGGAAATTCATTATTCCTGGTTTCTAAGTGCATCTAGTTATATTTACTATGAGAAAAGCAGCCAATATTCCACTATTTGTGCTCATTTGCACCAAAGCAAATGAATCAAATGGTTTCAGAAACTGGCCACATCATTGAGATGGAGAGGGCATGTTGCATATTCACAAGAGCTTAAGACTGTTTAATTTAGACTTCCATTGCTAGGGGCTGTGGAATGGAACATAATTCTATTTGCCAGATACTCTTCCTGGTGC
This sequence comes from Rhagologus leucostigma, assembly GCA_013397725.1. Classification (NCBI taxonomy): domain Eukaryota; kingdom Metazoa; phylum Chordata; class Aves; order Passeriformes; genus Rhagologus; species Rhagologus leucostigma. Next base: position 764,075 of record VZTD01004418.1, read on the forward strand.
AATAAGTTAGAGGAATTCTCAATTAATACATGGAGCTTATGTATAAAAGACAAGAGGTTAAGTAAGACTGCAGTGCCCAGTGGACCATCTGGTGAACATTAGGTTTGTCAATAAATCACAAAAGCGCCAGTTCATCAAGAAAATTCCATTTCAAACCACTGACAGGAGAAAAAAGATGGGAAAAAAACCTCACAAAATTGGTATTTTGATATTTTATAAAAACAGAAGCATTAAATAACTTTAATCTTATTTCAATTGTTTTATTGGTTCTCTTCTGATGACCACATGGCTTCACATCCTGGATGTTTAGCCCTTTGTCTTGTACACAAGAGCATCATGAAATAACTCGGTGCATCATCACAGGAGAAACTCCTCCCTCTGCTCTCAGTCTTTCTCCTCACCATGGGTGATAACATAGCAGAGGTTCTTATAGTCAAGGTTCCCAGAGACATCTGGAGGGAAAGCAGCAAACATCTGGTTGATCTGCCAAGCAAACAGAGAGAAGTGTCATGGGCTGTGGGACAGCAGCATGAAGAGCTTCTCGTTTTTAACCCAGCTCAGCTCCCTGATGCTGTGGTCCTTTAATCACCATGGGAAAGTTTTCCTTAGGCTCAGTACTGAAACAGGAGTTGGAACACAACTGGTTAATAAAGCCCTGCTAGAATCCCACGAGTTCCCTGTTGAAGAGAGCTCTCCCTGAAACCCAGGGAGATAAGCCCTGGTTGATAAATGTACAGTCCAGTCTCTGTTCTGACTGGAACAGACTGTCCAGTCTGTCCTGTCCACGAACCAACTCCACTCCATCTACTCTTCTAAAAATAAAGTCCCTCTAAATTCCTCCCAGCCAGCAGAATCCGTGCTCCATCTCACACAAACCACCAAGTCAGTACCTCATTTCAGATTTCAGACCAAATAACTCACAGAAATGGAAACCAGAACACGGTCCCCACCCAAATTCACTCGGACTCCAGTAAATCCATCGCCCAGCTCCCCATGGGCAAGAACAGCACGAGATAGGCCACACTTGCACTTGGATGGGAGTCCAAAGAATCTATTTGACTTTGATTTAGCCATGGAACTCTTCAGAAGAGATGCTTTGAATTGTTTCTAATTGCTAGAGCTGGCATCAACCTTCTCTCAGTCTGGATTTCAGCTGAATTCATGCATTTAAAGAGGGGCAAGGACGTACTACTGAACAGGAGCTGGATTTCTGTTTTAAATAAAGTTCCTTACCTCTTCTTGACTGAAGCGGTCTGCCTGTGTCATAAGCATTTCTTTGATGCTGTTCAAATAAAACGAAATAACCTGATTAAAGGGTGATAATGGCACATGACAATTCAGATGGCAAGATCCTTCCTGAAGCTGCATGAAAGAAAATCTGTGTGACCGCATAAATTAGAGCTGCTAATCCTTACATGATATTGTAAGAGATTTTCTGTGGGCACCCATCAGTGTCAGTGCCTCGCTCTGCCAACTTATTTTGCTTTTGTGACATTTTATAGAGGTTTAAAATTGTTTAAGGTTATTACTGTAATTGAAATACAGCAATTTTGTATGCTTATCTTAACCTAAAATGGTAGGTTTCCTCACTTGCTGTTTAAAGTTTGGATCACTTAACAAAACCAAAAGAGAGAATATTTTCTGTAAAATCTGAGGATGAAAGGAACAGAGCATGAAATGAGAAAGAGGACTTGAAAGAGAACTCCAGCCACTATTCCGAATCATCATCTGAGAATCCTTTATTTGCATGCAGCCATTCCCAGAGGAGTTGTGGAACTGTGTGAGACCTGTTGTATTTCACGCTGCACTGTCTTGATCTGGAGTTACAGCACTGTAACACGGAGCTTATCCCACACACAATCTGCATCCCATGCAATTACATCAAAGAGAATATTTTGGAGGCAGACTCTCAGCTGATTTACCCTTTGTTTTAAACCCATTGTGGGAAGGCAGTCGAGCCTGTAATTTTTTTTTTACCTAAGTTTAGAGGTGAATCGAAAAGCTGGGAAGAATTATTTCTGTTTCTAGTCTAACCCCTTCAGATAAAATATCTTTTTACCTCCCCCAGTTACTCGTGTGCTGAGGGCAGCACATGCACCACGTGCTGAGACATCCACCAGTATAAGCTCAGTTATATTCACATAAACATCCCTTCAATAACACCAATAATTTCCCCTTCCTGTAGAATTCCTGTATTAATCTCACAGTTTTCATTCGGGCTGAAGAGGCAGAATTGTCTCCTTTTGTCACTACCAAATGTATTTCTGCATTATCAGACACGATTCTGGAGCAGTAAAACAAACTGTAAAGCTGTGATAGCAGGTGAGCAGTCTGTTGTACAAAAACAAAAGCTGAGGCGAATATAGAAATCTGGTTTGGTTTGTAGATTTGAAAAAAAGCTGCTTTTTTTAAGAATTTATGGGGGAGTGAGAGCAGCAGCTCTTCTGGAAGAAGCCCTTTCTGCTTTTTAAAGGGAATATTTAAAACTCACTATTTATAATAGAAATCATGCCTGAACAGGAACACTTCCAGGAGACCAAAATTCACCTACTGTGGGTGCAGATGTTCAGGCAAAACAGTAAATCCTCCCTGTCTGCTGCCATACATTGCACATGTCCAGTGAGAAAAGCCCCCCAGACAGAAGTGCACTTTGGATGGCAAAGCTACAGTGGCACTCATGGCTCTGACAAATGTGATTTTTTCCAGGAAAAGGCTGCTCATACAGCTTGCATCAGGGGCACATACACTTCTGCAGCTCTTGTTGATATCAAGTGCACATTTGGAAGCCCAGAAAGGGAAAACTGAAAAAATAGTCTTCTGGGCAGTGAATAAGGCTCTTACAAGGACTAGTGTGAAAATATCTGTGCAAGCTTTGGGAAATACTCTGAAATCACAGACAGAACTTAGGCTATTGGATATATTTTTCCTGTGTTACTTCACCATTCTCTTTAGTTAGCAAAGTTTCTTCATCTCTTTGTCTCAAATTTCCGTTTCTGTTCTGTTCCTCTGGCACATTTGGTATGTGACTGCGTTTTTGAAGTCAAGTTCTCAAATGATCAGTGTTCGCAAGAGTAGAGAGATCATTCCCCTCAGCATAAATCGATTATTGGATATATATGCCCCAGACAAACAGTATTAGCAAAGGTAAATAGGAAGTGTGATCCAGGAAGGAGCTTGGAGAATAGAAGGAAGCAATTTTGTCAGAAGTCACAAATAAACTTCATCGCAAACAGGCCTGAATTAAACAGAGATCTGGGCACTGTGTCTCTTCTATTCACATGCTTAAAGTATTTAGGGGAAAAGAAAAGATCAAATATCTAATTATAATCTTCTGATGCACAGCCCACTAGGCTCTGGCACACTCATAAGGAAGAAGGACTGACTAAAGGATCTGTACACATTTTCCATTATTTATTTTATAGGGAAACAAACACAATTTCCAAAGCCAGAAATTATGCACTTTTTTCTTTGTGTATCTTGTTTTCTTATTTTCTTCTCAAAAAATACCCAAAAAACCAAACCAAACCCCAAGTCTTCTGGGCAAAAAACGAAAAATCCATTTGCCTTGACTTAGGAGTCTAAATGTTATCTCTTGAACTGGCTCACATCAGTTCCTTCTACAATTACAAATACAGCAATAAATTGTTGCATTCTGATATTTTAAAAACATTTTTTAAAATTATCTGTGAAATCTCTGGGACATTTTTGGTTTTCCACTGGGTTTGCCCTTCCTACAGTGCTGTCTTGGAGGAAAACAGGTGAGTGGGAAGGAGCAGAGCTCTATGGCTATGAGAAGACACATCTCTAGCTCAGCCAAACCACCTCCAAAGTCCAGCATGCCTGGGACCTCTTCCATCCCCCCGGGTCCATTTTCATCTGGCCCAAATCTGAAAAATTTCATTGGCCTCAGCATCAGGCACAGTTGGTGTTGGCCTGACTCACTTTGCCCCATGAGTGGCATTTGGGACTGAATCATCCAACCTTTCCAAACACTGCAGTTTACACCAGCTGAGAATGGGACCGAGAGCATTTTCTCCTTTTGACATCATGCTGTAGGAAGGGTTTTATGTGTGGTATAATGATGCAGACAAACAAAGTCCGTCATTGAATTTGGAAGTAAGTTATAAACTCCTGGAGCTTCTGGAAAGGTTAGAAGGCTCCATCCCAGCTACCATCACATGGACTAAGTGAGTCATTTCCAGACTAGAGGTGAAAACATGCAGAAGGAAGAGACATAAAAATCCCCAGAAGGATGTTAACTCCAGGAACATAAAAAGAAGTTCTGATTAAAAGGTCATCATGGCTGGTTTTGGACAGAAACATTAATATGGAGAAATATTATTTATTAGCATTAACTGTCGCATTGAAATGGCTGCATGAGCCAACAGAAAAATCATTTCAAAACTTCAAATGTCTACATTTTGGAAGCATATGAATAGAAGTTAAACCTCAAAGACATCCACGGAATTGATTTAATGGTTTGTTCTGTAATGATCAACATTACCCTCGGGTCTAATAAGTAAACATTATGCTCTGTTGTGGTGATGAACTAAAACAATTGTCTAATGTTAGCAGTGCAGTGGGGGTGGGGACAAGGTTGACCTTTTCCATCAAGGAAAAATAAAATATTTCTCTCTCATCTTCATTTCGGAGTGTGATACTGCATTCCTAATTAGCCCCAAACTCCAAATGGCTTCCAGCATCCAAAGAATGCAGAACTGGACACAGGGTGGCAAGCTGCAGATTTTGTATGCAGGATATTGTTACAGAGAGTGGTGGGAAATATAACGTTTCATGGGTTTTGGAGTATCAGAAGTTCGTATTTCAAGGCTGTGATTTCACTGGTGTGTGATCTGCCCTATTTGGCCACAGGCTACATTTATTCTGTTGTTTGAGTCACTTCTGATATGATCCCCTGACTGTTCTTCCCAAGCTGTTTAGGTGATGTTAACCCCAGAACAATCAGGACAACTCTGTGCCTTCTGATTGATTGCTACATCCACTTGTGTTTTAATTAATTTGGAAGTTCTTAGTCAAAAGACTGTCTCTTTACTTCTATTTTGCATATTGCAAAAGTTCTCACACCCACTGGGGGACTGCCATAGAAAAGCACATTGGTAAAGGAAAAAATATTGTACATGAATTTTATATTTTCAACTAACTTTCATCAGTTATTGCAGATAATGTCATGGAAATCTCCACAGGGTTCTGGTCAGAAGTTATCACAACATAAGCAGAAATAATTGATGCAAATACAGTTTTGTAATTCACGGTTCCCTGATAGATTTCCTATACATATCATGCTTTATAAAATCTACCTGAAATGGCTGCTGCAGTAGAAGTATAGACCCCAAATTCACCATGAAATTTCAGCATATGAACAAATCTAAACATATGTAGAAATCTAGGCACATAAAACACTTCTCTGGAGCCATAGGTCAGACCTCCTCATCCACTGCCCTGATTTGATATCATTTATCTCACTCACCTGAAGTCCTGCTTGCACCGTTCCGGCAGTGCAAGAGGTGTTTACATTTGTGCAATTACCTCTTAAAGTCCTTTTACATTGCTTTGTTGGTGCCACAGGATATGAATACAAATTAGGTTCTGCCTCCTTATTTAAAAATAGCCATATTGACAATAATTGCTAGATTATTAATAGTATTATTTGGTTTGGCTCTTACTGTATCTAGTGGAATTTTACAGCAAATTATTTCTAGAAGCAGAAGGCTCAAATGATAAACACATAAAAAGGAAAACGTCCTGCACTAAAAATCTGCGTGTCTCAGATTTAATTAAATTGATCACTTTTTTTAAAGAGGGGAGTAGATTTCCCATTTTAGTCAAGCACTGAGAGTTAGGCAGCACACATTCATTTTCATCTTACATATGGAGTTAATTTACAAAGAGTCATGTGTCGATTTATATCCAGACCTTCAAAAAAAGGCTATCTAATGGCCTACATGTGATAATATTTCCGCTGGCTCTTGCAATGTCTGAAGACAATAACATCTCTTTTTGGTATACAAATACATTCATACAACAGTCCAGACTTTTAACTATGGCTTAAAAAGCTAAATGTTTCTCTGCCTCTTAAAATACTGTGAAAAATTCAGCTTTTAAGCAGTTCTTTAAAACTGTGCAATTATCGTTATTGTTGTTATTCTTCTAAAGGATTTGAAATAAACTTACTAGTCTGCCTTTATGCGGCCTTTTCCTTCTGGGTCGAAAATCTTAAAAGCGTTCAGAATGGTTTCTTCTGGGTCCGTGCCTAAAATTAATGAAATATAATTTAGAAGCCCGGATGTATTTCTCTGGCTGCAGAATACTTGCTAAGTAATTGCATTCGCTTGAAAACAGTGCAAAATGGAGAATTCTGCAGTTGTGGGTTTGGAGACAAAGGTTCCTTAAGTCGGCAGCATTTGTCATGTCAGATAAACAATAGAGGTGAATAGTTCAATGCTCAGAAGCTTAAAAATAATAACTCATATCTATTCTATGTCTGCAGGAGAGAAGACTTCAGGAACTGGTCTCCAATATCAGTACCCAGAGGATTAGTGGCTTTCAGAAATGAAAATATAACAAACTGTTTCCCTCACTGGCTTCCTTTAATCTTGCACTGTACGTTCCTTGTAAAAACACTTTTTGATGTTACTTGTTCTTGGCGATATAGAGAAGAGGTTATTTCCCTCACTAAAGGAAATGGAGCTCATCATAAAATCCCAATGCCAATGGAATGCAATGGAAACAGGATGATCAGTGTGAGATGGTGATCTGCACTTATATCTCATTGTGCCCTTCCCCTTACGTGTCTCTTCATTAAGTGTTACTTACAGAAATAGGATGGTTTAAAGCACTAAACTGTGGCCCCAAGATTTTGCTTCTGCTCTGAGTTGGGCCACAGATCTTTGGTATGACTTTAATATCCCTGCTTCTCTGTTCCCAGCAGTAAAATGATTGTAACGGTCTTCCTTTTCTTCCTTCCATTATATATTCCATCTCTTTAGACTGGAAAAAATTTGTGTCAGGGACTCGTTTTCACAGCGCCTTAATCTTGGCTGGGGCTTGTGACTATTCTGTAATACTGCAGGTCTTGAGTACACTCATTTTCAACCCACACCAAAGGATACACTGTGTACTCTGTTTCTGACTGTTCCCCAATATTTCAGAATACTACCACAGTATGCATAATACAAATCTTTGTAACTGTAGGAAACCAAATTTACAAGCAGATGAACTGATTCCATGGACAAAATGAAGCTATTTGGTATGCTGAAAGAGTGATTAAAAAAGGATATAACACAAAGGACTGCAGATTCAAAGTTTGTTTCAAAGTTTGGCAGAGGTAGAACCCGAACAGAACCCAGCCAAGGTTCCCTGCTCTACAGACACTCCTGATGCCTTCACAGTTTGCTTTGTTGCAAAGATTTAACAAGGATTAGCAGGATCCTAGTGGATATAATAGTGAACAAACCTCGGGCTATATGGCCTCCTTCTTGCCACACAATGGCCATGTATATTTTTTTTGCCAAGCTGTAGGCGGTGTATTCAAAGTGCGATGAATCTGTGATCAATACAAAGAGCATTGGTGTTTAATGAGTGTTTTGACTGTCCCATGAAGAGAAACATCCCCCAGCTCCGAGGAGAGGGCTGCATTTTAAGTGGTCACCACTGTGGGGGGGATTTTTTTCCTTACTGTGTTTTATATTTTCTACTCTGTCATATCCTTGGACTTTGGCTTTGAAGAGAAGCAATGCAGCAGGCATTCTTTATTGATTAGCTGGTAAATAAAGTGGTTTCTTTGATGTGCGGCATCTCTGTTTTCTGTACAAATTGTATTATTCTGACTCCCTGTAGAAGCAGCTCCATGTGGTTGGCATTAACATAAACCGAGTTTTGTTAGCTGTTCATCTGGCATCATAATCTCAACATACAAAGCTAAAGCTCATCCTGAAAATCCCAGCTTCCCCTTTATGACAGAAATCAATTATAGCAAAACAAATTTTACTTAGAAAGCACCTTTCACCAAATTCTCTGAGTGGTACTTAGCTAATAAAGAGTGTTGCAAAATTGCCATATCCACTTCCTCTAGCCCTTTCTCCCTTTCTAATTGCACTACAAAGGCTCTTCATCCCAATTAGTTTTGATTGGGAATGTGCAGTCTTTTGGCTCTGCTTCCTTTGCATGACAAACCCAACCAGAAGGGCATGACAAGCACAGCTGTGATTTTCCCTTCACCAAATGGAAATTAAAAAAACCCTCCTCCTTTGCTAGTAGCCAACAGGAAACCTGCAGACAAGAGGGTTCTGCTTTGCCATTCACCTTCCTGTGCTGGCTCTGCTTTTAGGCCACAGGATTGGCAGGGCCAGAGGCTTTGCCAGCTCCAGCAACCATCTGGGGCAAGGGGGAAGAGGGGAGAGGAGGAAGAGCTGGTTTCCGTGCTCACAAATGGAACAGGCAGCAGGGCACCCCACACAAACAGTCACATATCCCAGGAGGAAGATTATGGAGCAGGGCACTGCCTACTCTTCCAGAAGACACCTGGAATGACCTGGTGGAGGTAGCACAGACAAACTGGTGTCTGGAGAATAAAATCCCCTCCTCAGTCAGCCTTCTCCATCACCTCTCATGCTTCCCAGACTTCCTGCCCTCTTTAGCAAGAGTGTCTTTCTTCCAGAACCAACTACATGAATTCTTTCTTTCAGACCTCTCTATTTTCTATTCCAAGCATAGAAAACCCTTCACTGGAATTGTGTTCAGCAACATAAAGCCAGAGTCCAGCAACAAAACAATAAATGTTTTTAAGAAGATAGGATCAGATTTTTCCATTTTTCTATTCATTAGTAATTTTAACAAACTTCCGGAACGTGCTTCCCTAAGGCCAGCCCCGCTTTGAAGGCTTTCACCTTTCTCTTATGCCTGTAGGAAGATGACTGGAGTTCTGTCTTGGCCTCACATCCCCTCTCTTGAAGTTTCCAGCCATTAACTGGAGAAGAGAGATGACTAAATTGCCAGCTCACACAGCAAATTTACTACCCGCATTTCCTGAACTTCCCCCAGTGTTCCCTATATATTCTGTGGCAATGGGTAAAATCCCTCTCCCTTACCATTGTAAATCCACTGAAATGTAATTATTTCAATTTATCCACTCCATTAAGGGTTATTCAGTGAAACCTTCACCTAATGGCAAAATCACTATTGACCTCAAGTGACACCAAGGCTGGGCCACTGGGTTACAATGGATACAGAAAATGAGGGAAGCCCATGTTTGCTTAATGTGCCAGACGAGTGCAAAAAGGGTGGGTTTTTTAGAACTATTTCAAACCAGCTAACACTGGGAGTGCTATGACTAGAGCATGAGCATGAGTTCAGCCCAGGAGCCTTCTGATCATGAATAACTCCCCTGCACTGTGCTCCAGGCTGCTGAGGTTTCATTACTTTCCGGACCTCAACTCACCACTTTCATGTTAGCTTGCGTAAGCTAAATCACCCCTTTGAATTGTCCTCTGCACCGTTCCTTAGCCTTTCATTCTTCCCCTCTGTCTGCAAAACTGGAGATCCCTCCTTGCCTCTAAGCATTGTTCTGTGGAGACATTATTACAATTTGCAAGGTGCTGAGATATTTCAGTGCCGAGGATCTTTGATAGATACCTCTCCAATCCCCCAGAGGTGCTTACCTTTCAGCTTTTCCCCAAACATAGTAAGGAAGACAGTGAAGTTAATAGGACCTGGCGCCTCCTTCACCATCTCTTCAAGCTCTTCATTCTTGACATTCAGACGACCTGTAGCAGAGATCATTTTTCATAATAAATCACAAATTGTGTTTCAAAAAACAATTCCCATTCATCTCCTCCCATTGGAGAGCTCAGGGCTCTGTGCAACTTTGCTAATAACATGGTAGAACACAACTCCCAAATACCCCAGTGCAAAAGAAATTGGCAGAGCTGGCTCTGAGATCAAAGGGTGACTGAAGGAGCAAGAACGATAAATAAGACATGGCCAGCAGTGGACAAGAGAAGGGGCATTTCCAAATAAACTGCTTTCTGGTTTGGAGCTTTTTGTTTTACCTCAGGTGAAATATGGCCCCTACTGATATTAATATAGCAGAGATCAAAGTGACTGAAGTGAATCCAAGGTCTCAGTCTTTGCCCTCCCATATATTGAGACACCTCTCTGAGTAGAGGGCAGATGGATGAGCTGAGTAGTGGTATCCCTTCCCCATCCTTGTGCAGCCCTACTGATGAGAATTTAGACCCTGGCAACCCTCCTCAAATTGAGTGGTAATTTGCTGTGAATGTACTTTATAGGCATTGAAAGGCTTCACTGAACAGGAAAGATAGCAGAACTTGGCCTTAAGAAATAAATATTTCAGGGTAACAGTAGCTACAGGCCAAAGTTTGCAAACCTCATTGTCACAATAAAGAGTTCAGGAGCTTCTGCTCCTTGCACTGACTCTGCTGGCGTCTGATTCCACCCTGGGGAGCACTAAAGATTCTTATCAAGCTCTTTTTAATAAGCTCCAGATGGCAAAAGCCCAAATGCCTACATCACTGTTAAAGCCTCAAATGCTGCAACAAGGATACAACTCCAGGTTTGGGATCACGAGCGCTTGAATTTTTTCTTTCCTTGGGAAGATTTGCTCTAATCTGCTTGATATTATCAAGATTGTGATAGCCATAGAATGGACAATACCTAATCTCATGACATGCACATTTCACCCCACACAAACTCACAGCAGCACAGAACCTCACATGAAGCCCTCCTACGTTTGTGTGGGCAGAGGGGCAGCTAGCCCATGACAGCAGTGCTAATTCAGTGGATATTCCATGGCTCTCAGATGAAAAAGGTGCAGCCTGGGAAGCCTGGGTTCAGAGGCAAATCAGAAATGCCTGGCATGGACCCCTGCTTGGGTGGGCTTCTTCTGAAATAGTTGCAGGGAGGGGATCAGACCTTCATTTCACTCCCTGCTCAGGAGACTTTCCAGCTGGAGCTCTGTAGTGAGATCCCAACTACCATAGGCAGGAATGTCAAACTGAACAGGTTTCCTTTTGCCTCCTGTGGATCTCATTTCTTCCCCCTCTGTCATTCTAATACCAACCTTCCCTCTGTGCTTGAAACTGAGACAGCATATCTCCTAAGTATTGAATTATCAGTTTACCTAGTGCAGCAAATGTGTCTCTCAAGTCTGCTTTGTCAATAAAGCCGTCCCTGTTCTGATCCATGATGGTAAAAGCCTGTGGGAATGAAAAGGAACATGTATTGCCATTTCCATTGCACAGGACAGTGCTCCGATCACACACATCAGTCCATGAAAGGATGATATTCACGCTGTAAAAAGGAATATTTAACTTCCTTTGATTCCTCCACATCATTGCACTTTCCTCACTTTCAACACATTACTGTGTCTTGGCAAGGGGCTTAATTAAACCCACCCAAACTTCTTCTTACTAAATTAATGCTCAGTGCAGCCTGCATTGGGCTGAAGCCAGTGCTGGCAGCTCCAGCCATTCAGCCCTTAACCCATAAAAGTTTGAATTAGGGAGGCTTTAGTCAGGGCAATTTAGCCAGGTTGCTCTGTGTTTATACCTTCCCCATACCCCATTCTTTGAATGAGGCTGAAATGTTTCCATTAAACATTTCATTTCTGTGGATATCTCTCTGCTAGCAACCTGAAGTCGATTCCCCCTGGGCCTTAGAATGATCCATCATACAGAGATAGCTGAACTTTGAAAAGTACAGAGAAATGTAGGATCCATAAGATTATTTATTCAAAGATTTTTCCCCTTTCCAATACACTGCATCTTTGAGACTGTGCTGTGTGCTCTGACTAACACTGATGTGCTGACCTTAAATACTCTTGTCAGGCAAAATTTAACTTGTGATAGAAAAAAACAGTTGTTTTTTTTTTTTTCTTTTCAGCCAGCACAGACTTCATGTGCTCTAACCATTGTTTACCAAGCCAGTTAACTGCTCATCTATCTGTTTACCCATTTGTGTGTCCATCTCTTGGCTGCCATCACACTTATAATGTTTCATTGATTTGGAAAGATTTTAATGACCTGAAATTCCCCTGGCCATGCTATGGGGAATATTAGTTGATCCTGGCATGACTCTGAAGCTGGTTATCTGTCTGACAGACACATCAGTATGGGAGTGTATCTTTGCAATGGCCAGGAATTATTCTTTCTTCAGAGAGTGTCCCCCTGAGAATACAGTAACTTGCAGAGTTTTAAAGTCTGCTGCCCTACAAGGTGCACTTCTTCCCATGAACAAGTTATCTCCACATATCTTCAGGTATTTTCACCTCCAGTTTCTTGCAAAGCCCCACTGCTCACAGACCATTTTGCCCATGAGGCTCCTTTCAGCATCATGTTCATAATCCTACATTTACCTTCCAAACCATCCCCTTACAAAAAATTAAGCCAAACTCTTTAGAGATGCTTTTCCCTTGCTTTAAATGGTGATTCCCCACAATTTGGAAGCAAAAAAGAAAGAAAATATGAAGAGCAAAGCCAAACCTAGGCAGCTCACAGAAGACAGGAAGAGCACCAGGCACTGTAATGGCTGAACTTCAAATAACGTAACAGCAATGCTGAAACATTTGCTGGTGAGCTGGTTGAAATCTCTAGATAAAAATGTTCTAATCCAAACCAGCTTTTCAGAAATACTTGTCCCAAATATACAGTTCTTAGACACAACATGGTTTTGGGTTTCACTCAACCACTCCGCTGCCTCATGCTTTTGCCATTATTCTGCCACCATCCTCCTAGAAATGCTCCTGGTATTATCTGATTAAGAGAAGATCAAATAATGGCATTCTGTCCAGTTCTCCTTTTTGTTGGTGCATCTTCAAACAGTAATCCTTGGAGAAAATAAAACAGAGGTTCCTAGGATATGGAGAAGAGGTGGGACAAGAGAGTCAAACATGTTCCCATTGACTGTGGAGAAATGATCAGTGGTTCCAGTTCATTTAGCCGGGTCATATTCCCAGTCCTTGCCTTGGGGTTTAGTCTCGTCCATCACTGAACTTTCCTGGTGGCAGTCCTCAAGGAAAGTAAACTTGAAAGCCATGTGAAAGCACAAAATGAAACAGTAGACATTTATCACACTGGAAATTGCTTTAGAGATATGAGTTAGAAAATACGGGGGGAAAACCAGTAATTTAAAATGACAAACCAGTGCAAAATGTGATGGTCTCATGGACATTCTAGGATGTCCACACAGAAAAAGAGCATATACTCATCAAATAGATTATTTGTCTTCAATATACTCCAGCTTTTGCCACCCCATCAGTTTTAGCTCCTCACAGGTAACTGGTCAGAGAACCTACAGTGCAGGGAATACCAAATCCCTTGGGAGTGAAAGATGCTTAGTTCATCTCCTCATGTTGTCTTGTTTTATTGGCATTTGTGGAGAAAGTCAGCTGAGGGCTTCTTGGCATTTTCATTTCTAGTTTGTGGGCAGTATTAGAAGGGCACAGACAAGGATTTTCTGTTGCTGTTGTGGAACAGAGCACGAATGAAAGCCCTGGTTCAGTCCGGCATCTCTATTCAGGACAATGCCTGAGCACGTAAGACTATTCTTATTTAAAGTACTACTTAACTTTAAACATGTGCTCAAGTGTTTTCCTGAATCAGGGCTGAAGTGGGTGAGATGATACTTTTCCTTTATTTTGGGGTGGGGGCTTGGGTGCTTTTCAAATAAGTCTAGAGCTTGAAACGAGAGGGAGTGAGGGAAGTAAGGAAAGAAAGAATGAAAGAAAGAACAAACAAACACACTAGGAAAATGATCTACCAGCCAAAACCACAGGGATGATTCAGAAAACAACTGTGTGTTCTGTTAAAGCAGATGGAGAACTGAATAAGGATTACAAACAAAACCTATGTTATTCATTAGCAATAACAGGAGACTATAGAAAACAGCAGAGTAGCAACCAACCTCTTTGAACTCCTGGATCTGGGTTTGTTCAAACATAGAGAAAACATTGGAACCACCTTCTATCTTCTTCTTTGCCTTTTTGGGAGCCTGTAATACAAATAAGAAGATCAAATACATACTCCCTTGTCTGTTAAGCACCCATGAAAACAAATTACATCTTCAGCAGAAGGTAAAAAATACACAGCCAAGTAATACAAGAGGATTGTGCTTTGTTATTACAAGGTTTTAAATTCAATCTTATAGACAGATAGGTTTAGATATATATATATAGGATTGAATATATGTATTTTTTTTTACATGGGATAAAAATTGCTGTCTTATTAACAGATTGAGGCTTTTTGCCACTCCCTGCTGTGTCCTGGAGCCTGACAGCTCAGACAAACAAGGATAGCTCGTCACTGTACTGCCTTAAAAAAGGTGCGGGACCTAAAGTGTGACTCAGCATCCTGCCTGGTGCACTGCTTGTTCCCCCGGGAGCTGCCTGTTCCTTGGGCAGGGTCACCTCCACCTCAAAGGATCACAGCCCATTTCACACAGGGACCACTCCCCTCCCACACTGGCTCTGCAGACTCAGGAGTGATATCACTTGGTGTGGAGTGGTGTCACTTGGAGATATGAGCTGGAATTCCCAGCCTGCTGTTCTCAAGAAATTCTAGAATTCAGGTGAGTGCCTACAAGGATTCCTTCTTCCCAGTTCCCATGCTGGGGCTGGCAGCCAGACTCCAAACAAAGCCCTGCATGAAGACTCAGCTCAGGAACTGTAAAGGGAAGTTATATCATTTCCTACTCACGCAGAAATGTTTAGAAATCTGCTCGGTCTGGAGCAGCACTGACAGAACTGATTAATCCTTCCCAAGCAAGAACACCTTCTACTCTTGGAATCTCTATTCCTGCACCAACCTACGGCACTACAGTACAGTACCTTACCAGACCATGTTATTTTAATATTCAAGATAGTCATCTTAAATGAAAGGGCAGGACTGCTTTTATCACCATTCTCAAGTCTGGAGGCTGAGACAGAGAAAGATTGGGGAAAGAGCTACAATGATATCTAAGAATCTAATGCTCACTAAAAATAAGTCAGAACTAGACTTCATTAAGTATCTTTGAATAAGGGCCCAACCAGCTTGCCTAAGACAATACAGTTCTTGTTCTGCAGTAAAGAATAAAATCTGTGATTCCAGAGGATTACAGAAGTGTTTTAACAACAGCGTTATCCTTACTTGGGGCAGGATAATGAGCTGCATCGCCTTTTGAGTTCCTTTCCAGACAGATTACTTTTTTCTTTATCATTTTTACTTTTAAACTTCATTATCATAGTCCCACCTGGTTCTCGTGTCACAGAAAATTAGTCTTACTTAGTTTGGGCTATTCTGCATGAAACAGAAGGCAACTTCTACTGTCTCCTTTCATCAAAATAAAAAAGCCTGTGAAAGTTCAAATTCAATACTGATTTCAAATATCCTGAGGAGCAGAGCAGCTCAAGGAAATATTCCCACTTGACTCTGTTTGAAGCATACATTGTCTGATCAATTTAATTTGCCAGGCAGATTTCTGCACTCAGCCACCCTGGTTTAGATCCCAGGATATGGAAGGGGGGAAATTAGAGCAATGTTAGACACTCTCCCACATACCCACACTCCAGACCTGTCAAGCTCCTATCAGCTAATTCAAAGAATTAAAATTTGGAAATACGAATGGAAATTAAGTGAAAAATATACTTGTAGTGAGGATAAAAACAAGGATAGAATGCCACCACAGGCACGGAAAAAAGAACTTAATAAGTGGAATGTTTAATGAGTGTAGAAATATTGATTTTGGAATAAACAGATTCCCTCCTCCTCCTACACATGAAATAAGTGTTATTTTGAGCAGTAATGGGCAATCTTCCACATAACGTGAGGTGCCTGGTAGAGGCTTTCAACACTTCCAGATCGAATGGAAATATTCAGAACAATCCTACGTATTTACATGTATTTGTTCCCTGAGGTAAAGGGAAAGCAGATGTTACCCAGGGAGAGCACTACCAGCTGTGGGGGGACTGACCACATGGCTCAGGGCCTTGGCAGGTTGGGACAGGGCCGTGGGACCAGTCCAGCTGGGCTCCTGGAGCTGCTCCTTCTGGAGACAAAACAGGCTTTGCCCTCCTCATGGTCTGTTCTGCTGTGGCCAAACACAGCATCCATGTTCAGCCTGATAAATATTCCCCATGCTAGCAAACCATGTGCATTTTATAAGCTATCTCCACAACCACGGACAGTGAGGTCCAGCTCTTCTAAACGCCAAACACTGGCAATTCCTCCATTATTCCTCAGTTTACTGGGTTCTCTGGGCTGTAAGGCTTCAAGCAAGGGCTGCAGCTGTAAGGAAGGATCAGATAAATGCAAAAGCTGCAGCTCAGTATCTATTAGAAACAGACCAGCAAGTCAAAAACCACCCAAAAAGCTTCTTTACATTAGTGAAGTTCTTTTCAAGGCAAAGAAGATTGAAAACTGATTATACAGGGAACAGTTACTGTAGTATCATAGAATCATAGAATGGTTTGGGTTGGAAGGGACCTTAAAGATCATCTTCTTCCAGCCTAGAAGAAATACTAGAAGAATTCATTCTAACGTATTTGTTCACTGTTAGTCTCTGGGGTTTGTGGTCTCCAGGGATGACAGAGAAGATCAGTGCCCATGTTGCTCAATCAGTCTTTAGTTTTTGTGCCAAAGGTGTGGGTATGGATCCTATTTATGATCTGCTCACTTGTGGAGGGGGCTGAGACCACCAATACATTTCACAGGGGCCCATGAACAGCTGCCAGCTGGGCTTGGCCTTGCATCACCAGGTTCAAGCTATGTCTTTTAGCATCCAACATACAGAGCATCTTGAATTACCAGTTCTCAGTACTGGGAATGCAGCTTACCTGCCCTAAAAGGCCAGGAAATTCATAATGACAGAAAGAACTGCACCCCAATTTTGCACAAGTTGTGGGCAGGCAGGTGCTATGAGGAGGAAGGCTGAGAGAGAAGTAGGTGGAGCAGGAACAGAACAGAGTACATTGTCTTTCTGGTGGGTAAATTGAACTAAAAGACAGCTCTAAGAGAACAGAAATAGGTCTGTGTTACAGAAAAGAATAACTCTGAGAATAGAATAGTTCTGTGCTGCTGTCTGACAATTCCGAACACTCAAGAATTTTTTAATGAACACAATCAGGATTCTGACTCCAAAGTATCTCTTTGAAAGAATGGCATATTAAAAGGAATATCACAGAACTGAGCAAATATATGGCTTCTAAACTGTCTAGGATTTCGTAGGTGACCCACAGAGGAGAAAGTGGGTGACTGACACACCACTTCTGCCTGCCTTGATTTCCCCACTCTTGAAACCAGTGTGCCAGGCTGCACTTTGCAAAGATAGAGCAGCTCTCATTGCAACATGTGCTGTGAGACTGACATACAAAACGTGCCAGATGAGAAACTGAAGAGCTGAGCGGCCCCTGGTTCAGATTCCGAGGCCTCAATAGCACAGCAGTGGGAAGAATGTTGCAACAACTGAACAAGCCTATTAATATTCCTGCCCGAGTGTATTAATCATCCCATTGTGAAGAAAACAACACTTCACTTTAGAGGAAAAACCACAGGCTTGTCGCGTATCACTCATTTGTCTTACCAGTGTTAGCACTCTTTCAATTAGCCTGGATTTTAAAGAGTTTTCTTTCTGTTGTTTTGTTTGGTTGGTTTTGGTTTGTTTTAGAAGTTTTAAATGAAGAAATGGAGCCAAAATCTGGTCTCAAGAAAACTCTGTTGTACCAGGCATTTGCTTAGAGCTGAGTTTCCCTCACTGAGGTTCTTTATATTTCTCCTCCCTGGCAGTGCCAGGGAGCCCGAAAGAACAAGGGTGTGCAGGGACACAGGCAGGCAGAGACAATGGGTGTGCATGGCCTTTGCCTCTCTGGATGTAAGAATAGGGATCCATTTTTTATATGCTGCAAAGGTGGGGAGGGACGTCCAAGTGAATCAGAGGGAAGAAATCTGATTTCAGGGTGACCTAGAAGAAAAGGGGGCGGGGAATCTGTTTCTGTCTCTACATACAAAGGAGGAAGGAGATGAAAATACCTTGTTCTTACTTCAGAACATAAGGCATTGTTTGCCCTGATAAATTCATAAAAGGTTGGTGCTAGAGCAGATCCATGACAGTGGATTACTGCTGAGCTTTATCATCTCCACCCCTCAGTGCGTTTTGCAGACAACCCAGAAAAATATGGAAAAACCAGGCAAGCTGCTGCAGAGTGAACAAGGTCCCTCAGTGCCTGCTCAGGGGCACACTTGGACCCTTCAGTAAGCAGGAAGTAACCAACCTCCATTTGGCATTTCCTGCAGTGCAGGGATGTCTCCACAGTCAGTCAGGAGAGATGGGCAGCACTCTGCCACAAGCCACAGCTTTGGTTTGGTTTGGTTTGGTTTGGTTTGGTTTGGTTTGGTTTGGTGAGGTCACTTCCTTCTTTGGTCCACCATGCTCTAAGCCCCTCAGAAAATACTCTTAAGAATTAAAGATGACACAGTGTGGCGTTCCTGACAGCAAAGTCAAAACCACAAGCAGAAACACTTCCCTACTCAGCCACTTGTTGTGTCTTCTTCTAATTTTTCTACCAGAGACAACCTCAGTGGATAAGCAGGGAGAGAATCTGCACAGAGAATCAACAGTGGACACTGTTAAGAGCCTGATTCTGTTGCCTTGTACCCCTAAGTGTTTTTTCAGTCCAGGACAAAGTAGACATAAGATACCACCAGGTTTTTACTGTTTCACATTTTGTACTTCCTTCCTCTGCAACTACATCTACAACTACAGAAAAGACAGAATCATCCATCATTTTGCTCAGACTCTGTCCCCTGCTGTGATCCACTGTATGATGTTAACTCTCAGTTACTATTACTTTTTCATCCATCACACTCTCTCCTTGTTTTTCATCCACTCTGGGATCTCAGTGCTGACATTTCCTGTCTTCAAATTTTTGTTATCATCAAATACAGCTTCTGAATCAGAAGTTACATCTCAGGCCTGGACAAGGGATTGCTGCAGCATGGGACAGGGGTATTTGTTGATTTTTGTCTCACGGGTTTGCTCTGCTGAGATAATTTACACTGCATCTGCACCAAACATCCCGGCTATGGACAAGTCACCATTTTTTAGTGTGGTTGTAGACAGTGGTTTAGGCCCTTTCCATGGCAGGTGAGCAGCACAAGGCCAACCCAAGTGCGTGCCTTTGAGGGAACAGTCTAGAGGAGTAAGCAACACAAACTGCTCTAAGGGCACAATTTGCATTTCAAACAGGCAGCAGCCTCAGATCATTCAAATAAACCCCACATTATCAGAACTGAGAAACAGAAGATCTTTTTATTACCTACTCCGCAGTCACAAACAGATCCCTCCCTTCTCATCCTCGCTCCATTTTGTGTGTAGTCCCAGCCTGCACACACCCACACAGACACACCTTTGATCCCTGCTAGACACAAAAGTCCGTTGGACTGCAGCCTCCCTGCTTCACGCTCCCGGACACTAAAGCATTCTCCTGCGCCCCGCAGAAACCCCCTTCCCAACCGCAGCCTCCTTTTTCTCCTGCAGACGTGCGGAGGGAAGGCATTATCTCCCCAAACCTATCCCAGAGCAGCAGATAACCTCTCCAGCCTCTCCAGCTGCAAACTCCTCCACCTCCATGACCCGAATTTCAACAGCTGCTTTTCCCACCGGACAAATTTTCTCCTCCTTCATGTGAACAGATGAACAGTCCCTGTGTGCACACACAGGGCGCTCACACACACGGACACGCACCCATACACACATGGACACACATGGACACACATGGACACACAGGGACACACAGACACACACATGGACACACAGGGACACACATGGACACACGTGGACACACAGGGACACACACCCATACACACATGGACACACATGGACACACAGGGACACACAGGGACACACATGGACACACACAGGGACACACAGGGACACACATGGACACACATGGACACACAGGGACACACACGGACACACAGGGACACACACGGACACACACATGGACACACAGGGACACACATGGACACACAGACATGGACACACACACAGACACACACATGGACACACAGACACACACATGGACACACACAGACACACACATGGATGCACACATGGACGTACACAAACACGTCAGCAGTCCCACAGGCAGCCCCATTTTAGCTGGTGGGGTCAGTCAGCATGGCTGTGCTGTGGTCAGTGTCTGTCTCAGTCCAGGTGGCACATTCCAGCTTGCAGAGCACATTGGATCAGAATGCAGGCTATTTTTGGGCACGCAGTTCCCCTCAGCATACAGAATGTGCTACGAGGTGTCACTTGAATTGAACGAACACGGGAGTGTTTGGGGAATAAGAAAAAGGCTTCCCCCTCCTTCCCTGTGCCTCTGCCCTTCCTTCTCCCCATCAGCACAGAGCATGCAGGGAGACATCACAGGCCCAACTTGTCCGAAATTCCCTGGGATAAATGGAGAGTCATAGACAGTTCTCAGAACTCCATTCCACAGCACTTGTGTGGTCTGCTCTTGTTAGAAAAATTATCTCCCTGAACCCTGCCTCTCTCACTCTCATCAGCCCTGGATGTCAGAGCCTAGTAGCACTGGCTGACTTGTAATTATTTTTTACTATGCTGCTTTGTCTGCACTAATCCTTTGAAAGTAGCTTTACTGCACATCTGAAATATTATGATGCTATAAAACCTCTGTAATATTTATAAATCCCTTAAGACATCATAAAGAGAGAAAAAAAACCTCCCCACAGAGTTCATCTAGCATAATTACATATACATTTCCCTCTGATTAATAAAAAATGATCACTTCCTTATGTAAAGATATTCTTCAGCTTTCTTTCATTAAGGCTATTTTTTTTCTTTCCATTTTAAATCTGTTTCATGTGTCCCTGTATAGTAAGGTACCTCAGAAGAGATTTTCCCAAAACAAAAGGCACAGTGAAAAGAACCACCACAGAGGATCGTCAGTTGAGCTGGGAGCGAGGAGACAGACGAGTCTCTCACTATATTTTCACGTCTCCTAACTTAAGCATTTCATCACAGAATGTCCTGGAATATCTTCAAACATCAATGAGTGTTGGTGTGTCATTGAACTAAATACGCAGGGAAAAAAACTGATAAATGAAATTTTGGAGAAATAAAAAGAGGGGAAAAAGAAAAGCTGAGACCCAGCACCTTCTCCCCACCTCACAAAAGGGCTGGCTTAGACTTTAGTGAGGCTGATTAAAGGGAAACCTGTAAATCCACAACTGAAGAGGCATAATCAGCACGAGGCACTGCTCCCTTCTGAAACACTGCTGAGGAACATGATTAGTGTGAAACCACTGACACTGGGCTGGCACTGGCTGAAACTGGAACCTGTTTTGTGCATGGATTTTAGAAATGCTGTTGAATGTGGTTTTGCCCTGCTTAGAACAGCACGTGGATCACATTCATCACCTGTTTAAATGGGATCAAGTTTGAACTAAGCTTTGAGAAAGCTTTTCATATACAACTCCCTCTCTGGTGTTCTCCACAATCAAATATTCCATAGCCCCAGGGAGCCACTGGGCAGCACTGCTCTCAGACAGCCTGAAAAGGACCTGCAAAAAGGAGCAAAATGAACACAGAGAAAATCATCTGCTAATTTTTTTCTAATATTGTTGTAGTTATTCCTCTGAATTTGCAGGAGACAAAGATCTGCCCAATCTGCCCACGGTTCCTTAGCAGGAGTTCTTTGCTCCATGGAATCACATCAAGTGAGGTGGCTATTGAAGTCCCAGAGCTAAAGCCAACAGTGAGCAGGGCAAAGACAAGACAGATTTTTCTGCAGTGCTTCCTGCTTCTCCCCACAGGCACAAGAGCAACACAGCTACAGTTTCTAGAGCTGTCTCTTTCCCTCCGTCCCCATCACACCACAGCAGACCTTAATTCTACCTCACACCAGCTGTGCCAGGCTTTGCTGCCCTGATGTGTGGGTCTGGGACAGAGCTGCACAAGCTCTTCCTTGCAGCGCGTTCATCTACGTTCTCTGCCTTCCTCCTTTGTTCAATACATGCACAGGAGTCCTTGGGAGTTCCCAGCTCACTCTGTGGGGTGTACCTGCATTCTGGATGTGATACTAAGATGAGATTTCATGGGATGCAGTGTGATCATTCCTGCTCTGTTTGAATAATTAGAGTCAGAAAGAAATACAGAGATAATGGGGAAGGATAAAACCTACCATGGTGCTGCTGCTCCTTCCACCCCTTCTCTGCCAACCAGTCAGCCAGCAAACACAATGCCAATTGTCTCTTTATATAGTGTCGCCAAGGAATAAAAATATGCCTGCTCCAAGTTTAGACAATAGATGTAAGGTTGGAAAAGTGCAGTAATTGGATCCCAATACCATTCCAAGCATCTGTTCCATGCACAGCCTTTGCTTTCACAGAAATAATGCAGCAGATGAGTAGAGGAGGCAGTTGGGATACAACTGTACAGCACTCACAGCAAGCTCGAGCTGAAGGGGTTTTCCCATGTACTGCTAAATAATGAACACAGGGCATGCACTGGAAGATTTTAAGTGGACATGGCATCCTGAAAAAGCAGGAAGGGAAACACACTCCTTGAGAAAATGCTGGGGAAAGTAGCAATAAATCCTGGCCCCTTCAGTAGCTCCAGAGCCTGGTGCAGGCATTCAGAGTTCCAGCAAAATGTCTGAGGCTCTGCAGAGGTGCATCTATACCCAGGGGGTGGAAAAGCACCGCTCTGCAGATGGCAATAAAGTGACTCAGATCAGGTCTCTTTTCTCTGAATCTTGGGGCCATATCCCGAGATACTGAGGACTGGTGGAGAGTCATGGACTTCAAAGCATGAAAAAAGAGCTGTGTGGTAATGAATGTGGCAGTGGGAGCAGAAGGAAACAGGAGGCAGCATAGGAGCCACAAGGGCTCCAGGGAATGCTCACGGACATTAATACACATTCCATCCGATTGGAATTACTGCAGTGGGCCAAAGCATTAACCAGTATGAAATTGCATAATTCCGCTGACATGAAATCATGGTTCCTAAAGGTCTGGTCCGTGTCTCTGAGAGTGTCTATAGAGGAACATCAGAAAATTAAACACAGCAGAAACAGGAGGTTTTTCAGGAATCTGCATCTGAAATTCTTGTCTCTATCAGTCACCCCAACCTTGAGTCACAGCAGTGCTTAACCAGTTAACTGAACTTTGAGACATACATGCATTTAAGTTTCTGGTTGAACAAGGACCTTGTTCTTTCTCCAGGTCCAGCCCCTCACAGTGCTGTCATCTCTAATCTTAGATCTGACTGCATGCTCTTCAGGGCAAGGACTGCTTTAGCTGTTGTGGGGCACCTCAAACACCTACAGGGATAATTAAGTAATAAATAGGCCTAATAAAGCTCATCTGGCTTTAGTGACATTGCCGTGGATGCACGTTGGAAGTTAGCCTGGTGTTCATCGTTCTGACTTAGCGACATTATACCAATCCTCAGTGTAACAGAGCATAAAGGTAAATCCCTCAGTCCCTCTGCCTGCAAGTGCGTGCTGGAGAGCAACCCCAGGTTTGTGTCCTAGGCTGGGTCTGGAAACCTGAAAAACTCAGAGCGAGGTTTCTGAGGAAAATCCTACACAGTTTCCAAGGTTCACTGTGATAAAGTTGGATCATGTTCACTGGGTTGGATCCTGATTCATCAAAGCTATTAAGCATCCACTTAACTTTTAGGGAGGAATAGTCCCACTGAAATCCATGGAACAGCTCACAAACCTTCATGTGAGAATATGGTCACTCATTCTGCAGGATCGGTGCCCTAATCCCAACAATACAGACAAATGAGCAGCAACCTTGTCACCGAGTCCACTGGGCGTGGGATTCCATTCTGTGAATTTTGTGTCCTTTCTTGAAAGAATCCTTATCCTTCCACCCAGCCATTTCATGGTTTTGTCCCAGCAGCTCTGTTAACAGACCTTTGTACTGTTTTGTTGGGAGTTTTGTTTTCTCTTATCTAGTATACCATCAATCATCATTATTATTATCAATTTGCTCCTTAGTCTTGTAGCTTGATCTACAGGCATTTTCCAATAGTGCCTGTATTTTCTGCATTGATCTTTATCTTTTCACAGAATTTCTGTATTAAATGAATCCTTCCCATCTGTTTTTAAATGACACGACAGGTTAGGATAAAACCCACGCAATGCTGTGTGTTTGTAATGCACATGTCCTGAGAGACCAGAACCTTCTCTGCTTAGTCTGTGAAACAAATCCACAGAGGAATTAAGGGAGACATATATCTTGGCTTTAAAGGTCTGCTTGCTTCTGCAACTGCCTCCAAATTATAGAAAGGCTCCAGACTGGAGAGGGGAGGGAGAGAAGGGGGGAATAACATACGGACTGAAAAAGAAAAGCTTGAATTTAATTGCCCTAAAAATTTCAATCATTCAATCTGGTAATTAGAGAGCTGGCTGATTCAGAAAGCAATTTCATTTGGAAAAAAAAAAAAAAGGAGCCCAACAAGATAATTGATGCTAAGTGAATATTTTACCTGAAATATTAAATACCAAAGTTAAGTCTGCCTCCAGGGCCCTTTCTGCTACCCCTTTTTGATCTGTCTTTCTACTTCTTTGTATTTTCCTCTCACATGACTCAACAGAACAGGACACTCCTTCAGAGAATCAGATTGTCACAGGGACAGGTTTATTTGAACTCTCTGTGCTGCGAAGGAGACAACATAATGATTTATTAGTAAAGAAAATAATAATAGGAAGTCTCCTGAGATGCAGCCTGGCTGCAAATCTCAGTGAGATTTTCCAGTGTTGAGTCTCTGTGTCTGACCACGAGCACAGTCTGATATCCTACCAAGGGGTACAGTTTTCTTTAGGAGCTGATCAAGTACAAGGTAACAGCTTTGTTTGTCAACTTAACAAGGATTAGCAGAATGTTTCATGTTTAATTCTGGACTCTCTGATGCCACGAAATGATACTTCAAGGCAGAGCTCTGCAGTCCTGCAGAGCACTGTGGGTGTCAGTGTCACAGGGGTCTGATTGCACAGGTCTCTTGGCAGGATGGAGAGCAGGGCTGGTTTACTGCACACTGCTCAGGAGAGGTAACTCATTCTCTAATATTTAATGGCCTAATGAACAAGGGCAGCATCCCATACACACCTTAAAGGAATGTTGTGTACCTGGAAATTAGGTAGAAAATAATTTATGCTACATTTATAGATGGAGAAATGGCAAAGAAAATGCACATGACACATTGGATTCTGGTTTCCTGTTCTCTTCTAAATGCTCACCTGTGCACCGTTTTCACACAGAATGTTACACTTTATTCCTGTTAGTAACGTTAAATTTTAATTTTAAAAGACCTTTTTAAGTGACATTCCACATCTATTACTGCTCAGGAAGCCCACATCAAACGTATTCAGGTGCCTTTGCAATTTCCGTCTTTGAGACTAATCCTGAGAATGTTTCTGATCTGTCCAACATTCACGATCTAAAAAGGCAGATGACAGGTCTCGGGGACAATCCTTGTGGGGAGATGGGATGCCAGATCCAGTGCCAAATGAAATGTGGCCTTTTTTTGCAGTCAGAAAAAAATCCACCGATGCTGAATATGCTACGTAGGAAATGTACAGCAAGAACCTCTGTAAGTACTGGGGCTATTGCAGGCCAAGTTTTGAGACCAACTTCGTACCACAACACGACTCTGCCCCTGCCCACAGAGAGTTTTTTGGCCTGCCTTTGAGTGGATGCCTTCAAAAGAAGACATGAGGCAGTTAATCAGGTTTGGGAACATCCTGCCCATAGATGGGAACAATCCCCTAATCTTTAGGAGAGCTGCATTCCAGCCTTCACACCAAAGGACTCCACTTTCTGTGCAAGTCCCGGAACTGAGCAAACTCTGGGTCGGGAGTATAAACCAAGGCACTAAAGCGAGAACATCAGCTAATTCCAACAAAGCCACCAGACAGAACTACCAAGATAAGGTGGATTTCAAGCCCTCCAGAGAAAATTAGCAACTTGCCTCGAACCACCCACTTGCCCTTAATCACCTTAAATTTATCAGGTGCTCCCATTATTTTCAGAGCCATGATGATGCCCTTTTCTTTTCTCTGTACAGTTGTTCTCTCAGCAGCTGATTAAATTCTTCATACAGAGGACAGGTTACCCAGTGCTGCTCGGAAAGTCTGGTCTCAATACTGTATTTTGGAGCCTGGCAACAAGGCAAATCTCAGGCAAGTGAGTCTTATGTTCACTGTGTACGGAGCTCCTGCAGTACAGGTACAGAAGTGGAGCTATTACAGATACCTCTGCAGAATTTTAAATAAATTAAACAGTGCAAATCCCACTGTGAATCTCCTGTCTCTGTTGAGCAGAGACACAAACACCATTTTGGAAACAGCCAGGGCTGCTGTAACTGTTAATTAAGTTCTGTGCATTTGTTGCTCAGGACACTGAATGCAAACCCCCTTCTGCGAGCTACCCCTCCCTCTCTGAGAATTCATAGCCACTATCTAATCTGACAAAAACTGTGTTCTCTTTTATACTTGGAGGTCACTTTATGTTACTTACAGTGTGTTGCATTATGTCAAAAGGCATAACACAACATAATGAAAAGCAGACTAATATAACTCAACCTGACATCAATGACATAATATGATGTGGCTACTGAGAAATGTACTGTTGTCACTGTTTTGTGTTTTCATCTGATACCTACTTGCCATTCCAGCGTGGGGCATTTGTTGCAGAATTTGGAGAAGAAGGTTACGGACTGAGCGTGCCTGATTCTGCTGTGGCTCCCCAAATTTTTGCACTGAGATCACTTGGCTGGATTTGCTGGGGGTTCCTCCTGATTTACTCTAGCAAGAATCAGGCTCTAAAAAATCATCACATAAAGAGCAATTACATTAGGAAAGCCATCAAGTTGGAAAACGCAGCTCCTGGGAGTAAGGAAATGACAACACTGTTACAGCCCTGTAACCTTAGCCCGGCACTCCTGGGCAGTAAAGGAGCCTGCACTATTTTTCCTGCAGGATGTCATTTCATTTTGTAGACCTGTGTAGCAAAGCAGCTGTTCAATATTTCTCTTAACTTCTTCACGTAGTCTGTGGTCCCATATCTCATTTGCTGCACATCAAACAAATCCTTTTGTGGCTTAGGTACTTTTCTTCTTCCTGTTTTTGTTTGCTATTGTATTGTTCTAATTACCACAGTAGATGTGCATTTCAAAACCAAGGCTGAATCTGTCTTCCCAATGCACCCACAAGGTTGAAACACACTGTGATTCCTTCCTCATTCCACAGCCAGGGAGCAGAAGCACAAAATTGCATCTATGGGCCCAATGGGAAGCCTGTCCTAGACAAGGCTAGAGTACAAGGCAGGAAAATCCCAGCCTTTTGCATTAATCCTTTATTTTTTATTCCCTGGCTACTTTAGCCTGCCCAGATCCTCAGTGGAAAAAGCAGGCATGAGCCTGATTTGTGAGAGCCTTGGGCAACAATAGGTGAAAATGGATTGTTCTGGCCGTGTCATGAATCCATCCAGCAGAACCAAAACAGGAGACCCAACAGTAACCGAAATAATTGAGCTGATGGATTATAATGAAACCCATTGTACTTTCCACTAGAGTTTTACAGACAAATCCACCAAAACAACCATCTCTAGCCTTTTCTCCCCTCTGACACAGGCCATAGCATTTTCCATATCAATTGCTGTATCAAGCCCCTGTCTTCTGGTTGAGCTAGAACATATTTTTAAGCATTGCTGTTGTGGTTATTATTAATATTATCTTATGTCGATGGTGCTTGGCCAAGCCAACTGAAGCCATGGCTTCCTCAGCGACAGAATTCAGCCCCCGGTGACTCTGAGCCAGGGTGGTCCATGGACTCACCCTCACCTTCCACACTCCAGAATGTTCTCCACTCCCACCTCGTGCTGCTGGTCATTCCAGGGGTGGCATCTCCATATGAAGTGTTTGGAGACCTTGGAAGGAGTGGGACAGATCACAACATTATTGCTGCAAGACAGGATTTGATGAGAATGTAATCAGTTTCCGCTGACAAAGCCTGTTCTTCCTGGCAGCAAGGAACCCTGCTGAGAAGTTTGGGTTTAGCAAAGCAGAAGTCAGGAATGGAGGGAGGTTAAAGGAAAGCTAAAGAGTTCTGGGAAACCAGGTGAGGTTTAGACTTCTGCCAGCGTTCTGGCCAGGTATGCCCACAGAAAGGCTACATTCACTTAAAACTTTCAAAGAATGAAGGAGCAAGCCCACAACTTGACAAATGGCTCTCTCTCTCAGAAATTTTGCCTGAATGTTTCTGTCTTTTATTTAGCTTTTGGTGGGGTCTACTATGCCATTTACTGTTAGGATGAGATCTTATTTTCTAAGTTAATCTGCTGCATTTGTAGTTTCTGTCTGGATCCAAACACACACGGATAATTTCTGAAAATGTTCAGAATAGGGCATGGAGCTTCCTAAAATTTCAGGGTGAGCAACTGGAATTCTTCACCTGAAATCTAACAATGCGAGGTTCTACCTCCTCTGAAAAAAATTCAGCATAGCAAAATCCAACTTTGTTTACAGAAAATAATATCTGAATATTGACCCAGTGGCTAAATTCATGCCGAGTGTTTGTGGTTTAACTGCAGATGAGTCTCAGAGTGTGCTGGTTCACATCACACTGAGATTTGGAGCCAGTGATGCTCCATTGCAGGTTACAACATACACACACAGAGTGGAATAGAACACAGGCAGCAGCACCGCCTCAGAGTACAGCACAAATTTTAGGCTACACCATCCATAAGAGCACTAGAAAAAGGACTGCCAAATGAGGGACAATTCAAGAATTTAAATGCAGTAGAAAATGCCAGCTGAAATAGTCGCTTTGGAAATTATGGGTATAGTAGCTTGGCATTGCTTTGCAGATGTTGAATGTAGAACTTGGTAATATCCCTCCAGCACAGTAGCTGTAAATCCAGGAGCCACAAAGGCATTTAACAACTCTTTGTAAATGTCACAAGTTCCTAACTCAGCCCTTTGGCACTTTTCTAAAAAATCCAAATGGGGGAATCATCACGTGGCACAGTAACAAACTCTGCTGTTTGTGCTAATGGAACAACCCACACTCCTAAACCTGGTTTAAAATTATGAAAAAGAACACAGCACATAAGAAAGGTGCCATATTCTGACCTCACAAACATCAGCATAAACCCACCGTCACCTCTTAGAAAAAGTGGGATTATTTAGGACTGACCATCATGAGACTGAGGACAGAACCTGGACCCTTTGTAGCATTCACAGAGTCATGGAATGGTTTGGGTTGGAAGGGAGCTTTGAAGATCGGCTCGTCCATAGTGCTGGAAGCTGCGGTTCCACTGCACTGCAGGAGCTGTAGGTGAAATGTGCAGGAGGGGGGATTGTCCTGGCAGTGGAGGCTCAGTTGTCACAGTGGGTGACGGCACATCCTGCCAGTGAAGGACCTCTGGGTGGCACCTAGCCAGTGACCAGCTCTGAGACGAGCTGAGCACTTCCTGTAAAAGTCTTCTGAAAACAGACAGACGCATTCACAACGATGCTCCAGCAACTTCAGCCCTCAGACTGACTCGCTGGGGACTTACTGCCTGAGTATTTTGGTGACTGTGGGTAGAACCTACGGATCCAACACCCTAAGCCATGCCTGAGTGGCTTTGCTTCTGCCTTTGTCGGTCTGTGGTAATCCTTACTCTGAGCTGAGACTAATCAGGTTCTTTCAACTTAGGACCCCCCAAGCTATCCTCATTCTGTTGGATGGATTACCCTGTTGTGACATGTCGCAACCTGCTGCTCGACTCAGTTCTCTTGCTAACCCATTTTACATTCCTGGCACTTCAAAACACAGACATTAGTTATGTATGCATGTGAGCCAACCCCAACGTACTCAGAAATGCAACACAAAATCCCCTGGTAGTTTGAAAATACACACTACAGTCACTCAAACAGGAGGAAATGCAAATGCCACACTCAGACACATTGGCATATTCCCATTTAGTCCATACGAGTATCCCAAAAGCAGAAGTCCACCCCCTAAAAGTTATGTTTTAGAGGATACAAGGTTTAAAAAATAATAATAATTGTAATAATTGCCTCCTAGGTGGGCTGAATTACTCCTTGAGGAACTAGTCTTCCTCCCTTTTCTGTGAAGGAAATACCTTTAACTTGAGCTTTTTGGTTTAAAAGCAATCTGAGCCATGAATCAAACATCCTGGCCGTACAGAGACTCCCTAAAGCCCAAAGCCTAAAGCCCAAAACATGAGAACAGACAAAACTGAAATAATCTGGATGCACAGAGGGTTGAACTTTTGTAAGAAACAAACTTGACCCACATTGTACCTTTCAGTAGAAGTCAAGACCAAGGTTTCTAGAAGCCAAAACCTCCTGAAAGGAGGAGCAGCAAACTGGTCAAGGTACATCCTTCGCTAGTGGGTTGCAGGTTGTGGTGACACTGCTCCACAAACTGTCTGTTGTCCCCTCTGCAGGGATGGAAGCTGCTCCTTGCTTGGGAAAGCAAGTGCAGGAGGGAAGTGCTGTTGGCTCCTCTCTTCCACCAGAGCCCAGGCAGCTGCTGGGTCAGCTGGAGCCAAGTCCCTGCAGAGGGGGGACACTGAGCACACATTCTGTCCCCAAAATAATTTGGGAAAGGCACTTACGTGGTACTGCTCAGCACAGCTGTGGGTGGACATCGTGCACCTCCTCACTGCAACAGTACAGAGCAATGCACTGAGGAAAATGTCCTTTGGGAAAGGAAAAATATTTGGAATCTAAACTGGAAGATGCTTACCATGAATAACTGTGGCTCCCAGCCTAACTTCCGACAACTGGAATACAGGTAATAGAAAAGACTGCAGAGGCAGGGCCACCACAACTTCCCACAGGGAGCCAAAAACTTAACAAGCTTCTCAGAAGACAGAATTAAAGAATAGCCACCTTTTTCTAGTTTTTACTTTTCTTATGGTAAGTAATTCTCTCTCATCAATGACAGGCACTGAAATCATTCTGTATTGAAAGGACAAATGAAAATAACCCAGGAAATTCTCCGTGTTCACTTCCAGATGGCTCAGAATGCAGCTCAGAACTCACAGATCATGTGCATGCATCGGTTATTGAGACCAGAGAAGAAAACAAAGTCCCACAGGCAAGTCTGCTGTGAACTCCTAACCTAAGGTTCTTAAATATGCCAGGCAGAAGGCAATCCAATTTTCATTAACCTCATTAAGCCAGACACTCTTTTGCCTGCTAAGTGCCCACTTCAGTGAGGCAGGTAAATGTACAGTCTGTTTAGACCGTATTTTTATCTCTTGTTTCATGTGTTTCTATATGACCCAGCCCTCTTCACTCATTTAGCCACTGTGGCTGTGCACTTGTGCAGAAACTCACGTGGATAAATGTGGGTTAGTGATGAGAGAGAGGTCATTTGCATTTTGGTGTTTGTCAGTGTGACATGCAAAGAGCTGTGCAAGGAGGCATCAGCTGCCATGTCATCCTGCTTTTGGTATTTGTAATTTTATTTTTTATATGAGGAAAGAGACAAATATTCAAGGCTAATAGAGGTGCAAAGAAGTACCTTTAGGAAATCCAGTCATCACTCCACACTTGTTGCCTGCTTCTTACCAGCAAGCTGACAGGTCATGGAAGAAAGGACAAACTCTGGGTACATTACTCCTTACTCCAGTCTTTAGGTCAAGGAATGTGTTATGTATCCTGAGATTTCAGTAGGAGCTCTTGGATATTCAGGGATTTTTTTAATCAACTCACTTATCTACTTGACAGAATGTACAATTTGAGTTCCTCGTGTATAAGATAGGGTGTCGAGGTGTCCTGCAACGTTAAGTGCTTAAAAAAAATACACCCCAGAGCTCTTCAAGTAGCTCTTTCTCATTGTAAACCATGCTTGACTTCCTGATTTGTTTGAGGAAAAAGCCACTGAGTGTGTAGACATCTTTTATCCCTCTTAGCCACAATTCCTTTGAGAAATCCAACAGCGAAGGTGGATACAATTATTGTAAATAATGTTGGATAGAACCCAGAGCAGATGAAGGTGGGAGGATACAGCTCAACAAGAACAGAAGTGGTTTCTAATGAGAGAGGGAATATTTCACTCTCAGCATGGCTGTTATTATGTCCTAGACATTAATTCAGCCAAGAAGTCTTGAAGTAGCAGAATGAGTTTGTATTCACTGAAGTGGCAGGCACTGGCATGGCTGCCTTTCTTTCTACTCTTACAATTAATACTTTCCTGATTTCTCAGAATATATGAGAGTTAAACCCTGTGAGGCATGAGGCACCTCACAAGGTCTCAAAATTTGCAATATTGCAGCCTAGTCCATTCACAGCAGTACATATTTCACTTTCAGGTTTGTTTTAATTATCTTCTGTATTTTTCCTAGAATTGTGGGACATGATTCACCTTCTTGAAAAATGATCCCCAAAAATTCTATCAGAGATGTGAATTCTTCTGCCCAGGAACACCCATGGTTGGATAGTTTCCTAAACTTTCCCCTACAGTTCTCCTGGAACTGTTCTCTTCGCCCTGAACTGTCGTTTTTACAGATGAGCAACCAGCATATGAGCTGGTGTAATGGCTTACCTTAAAATCCAGAGGCTTTTCTCCATCTTTGTTTAAATCCCTGTACCCTCACTGTGCTTTAATTTTCTAGACATTCCTGACTTCTGCACAGGTGAAGGTCACCAGTCCTTCCGGCCAAAATGTGAATAAGTTCCTTTTCTCCTTTCCCTGCCAATGTCCTGCAAGAGCCACAGGGCAGGATTATCGTGCTCTTTATGAGGATCTCTTTTCACGCTGCTTCCCAGAGCTAGAGCTGACAGAAGAGAGAAGGTGGACAGGAAGTGTGAAGGGATTATTTCCAGGCTGACAGAGGTACCCACGAGTAACCTCTTTGGTGGTGCCATTCTAAACCCTTCATCTCCATATAAGAACTTTGCATTCCCAAGCCTGCTAAAATCCTGAAAGTTTGAAGTGGAATCCTGCTATGGTTAATTTAAGTCAAATACAGCCTGAGTGTTTGGTTCCCTAAAGGACCTAACTATAAATCATATATCCTTGTGACATCTCCCGTATCACAGAGGAAGAATGCCTCACATCCTTTTTCTGTGTTTCTCTTGTCACTTGCCTTGCACACACATCTGCCTCTCCCTGTGTCAGGAGCTGGTCCTTGTTCCACAGTTGTGCAGCACCCAATACCACAGACCCCGAGCCCACAGCCTCATTTCTGGGGTGCTATTGCGAGGCTGATAGAGAAATAACTGCAGCCAGCAGTGAAAGCTGCTTTTAGGGAGCATATTCCTGAAAAGGAACAAATCCAGGGAAGGGCTGCGTGCCTGCAGTTCCCATAGACTGCAGCCCAGGCTGTGGTAGCTCGGCAGCTCTCAGCATCTAGGAGGATTTATTCTGCAGCGTGTTTGCTTTCGCCTCCAGCGTGCAGCGTGAGGAAGGCAGCAGTGTGACTGGAAACCACAGCTCCCAGCCACTTCTCCCTCGGTGCTGAGTGAGAGACTGAGCACTTGCAGACCGGCCCTTACCTTTCCCAGGCGGGTGCCGCAGCGGGAATAAAAACAAAACACGGAGCTGAATTTATTTCTAGCCAGAGGAAATTTCATATTGAGGGTTACAGGCATTCTGTGCCTCTTAAAAGCAAGTAATAAAATGCTGCTCTCAATTACAAATTGTATTTACATTTTAAACCCCCATATGGTTTGGGGGGGTGGAGGGAGGTTTCGAATGCATTAGCAGCAGCGCTGTGCCGTGATTAGTTACAATTTTTTGCTCTTTGTAATGAACAATTAATGCCTCCACCTTTTTTTTCTCTCTCTTGCAAACTAAGCCTGTGGCTATGCCAGGTATAGTCAGTAAACAAGACACAACTCCTGCCTCATGTTATGAACCAAAACAAGCAAATGCGTGGAGATGACCACCTCTAAAAGGCCTCCTGGAACCGGATTCATATGCTGAGTATAAATTTGATAACAATTAATTTTTTTTATGTAACTTCCTGGGCTAAACTTTTCAAAATGTAGGGACATTTAACAGGAAAATGCAAAACGCATGCAAATGTGCACAGTTTCATCCTCCTGTGCTAGGAAAGTCAAATCTCTTCTCCCTGCCCTCAAGCACTGCTGAAGGCAAAGCAGTCCTTGTGGCATGGTCACAACAGGACCTGCTAAAGGGTTTTTCCCCAGCATTCTTCTAAGTCCCCTTTAAGTACCAAAAGGCCACAATCAGGTCTCCTTGGAGCCTTCTCCAGGCTGAAAAACTTCGACTCCGTGTAACCTTTCCTCATAGCCGAAGTTTTTCAGCCCTCAGAGCATTTTCGTGGCCAGCCTACTCCAGCAAGTCCTTTCCTGTTTTGGGACCCCGGAGCTAGATGCGGTGCTCGAGGTGGGATTCCCACCAGAGCACAGGAGAGGGGCAGAATTCCCCACTCACCTGCTGCCCATGCTGATGGATGAGCCCAGGACTCAGGGCTGCTCTTGATCCCTTCATTCCCAGTCCTGATTGATCCCAGGGGTTGCCCTGCAGAGCTGGGACCAGAGCTGGGAGCAGAACTAGGACCAGAACTGGGAGCAGAGCTGGGAGCAGAACTGGGAGCAGAACCGGGACCAGAGCTGGGAGCAGAACTGGAAGCAGACCTGGGAGCAGAGGTGGAGCAAAGCTGTGCCCATTTACCACAGCGAACCTGCTTTGCTTTTATTTACAAATAATACATTTATGACACAAAGGCTATAAATGCTATTTCATTGCTTTTACTGCTTATTTAGGTATTTGTCTAAAGGGCTAATACAGCATTGCTGTTGTGTTACTATTTCAGCTTCTGTTTTTACAGAAGTTTAGTTTGCAGCTAAACCATTCAGCCTATCTGGGGCTGAGGCTGAGCTCGGCTTTGAACGAGGAGCACATTTGGTGTAATTAGATTTGTGGGTTTAGGTGTTTGGGGTTTTTTTTTTTTCTGTATAACTCTGCAATAAAAAGAAATGGCTGTAATTTATAGCCTAGCATTTGGCAAGTGGCTTGTCTGGTCCAGGATTATTTTTTTTTAATGGCTGAAATTTTAAATTTAAGTGAGAATTTCAAAGAAGCTTAGTACCCACAATTAGGGCAGATGTTCAGTGCTGCCAAGCTCAAGCCTTCAAAAATCATGAATCAGGCATGAAAATACCAGTATTAACTCAAAATAAGAAGACATAGACACAAACTGACACCCACACCCCCACATGGATATACAAGTACCTCTGAATAAGACTAATATTTCATTTTGTATCAAATTCACTCCTGATGAAAATTTACTTTATTATGTTTCCATATAGGATGTGATATTTGTGACATCAAAAAAATCTTATAAGCAAAAAAATTTTGATGTTGGGTTAAGTATACTTAAGGCAATAAAATTAAAATTAATTTTATTTTGCTTAATAAGCAGCAGTTTTCAGTGAGAACCTGGGACTAAATTAGTCTCTATGCCACAATATATCATCAATTTGGCTTAAGACTTTGGGTTCCTTTTTTTATAATTCTGGTATTTGTTTTCCATATGCATTTCTTCTCCCAAGCTTTTCTCTACAATAATGAAAGCTCAAAAATTCCTGATTTGAGTTTCACACAAGCTAAGATTCTGTAATCACCTGGCTTTGGGAACTCCACACCTAAGAAGAATACTAAGCAGATAAGAATCACAAAAATATCAGGAAAAACGTGGACAAGGTGTGTTGCTTTTCTTTATTAAGAAAGCTGAAACTTTGCTTTCTTTGCAAGACTTCAATCCCCAGCATAACAAATACCTGCCCATAAAGAGAACTTCTAAGACTTTCTGAAAAATATGATTGCTCTTTTAGGTGCCTTTGTAGAGCAAATATTCATCAGATGATACAGACAAATGCCAACAAATAGAGAACTGGAGTCAAAACATGTTCTGGGAGTGCACCCACATTGCACTGCACATACATGAGTGCACTTACAGAATATATAGTGCACTCTGGGAGTGTAAATGCTTGTGTTTAGGCACTGTGAAAGAGGGAAATGCAGCACTGACCCAGCTTCCTCCAGAGGTATCCCGGAGCAATGGAAGTGTGCCACTGACTTCCACTGACCTGGGATCCAGTCCTGGGAGTGAAAAGGTAAGAAAGGCTCTGCAGGACTTTGAGAGCATGTCCTGCATCCAGGCACAATGGGGAAAGTGCTGATCGTATCCCACTATCCCGGTGCACAACACCGCTGCAGGGACTGACGCTGTTTTCTTAAAGCAGAAGCCCACTTGCCCATGTTATTGTAATCCAAAGAAGTGATGCCTTGGTGCTGAAATCCCGAGAAGCAATGGCACATTAACACCGTGTTGCTGGAATACATCAGGGCAATTGTGCTCTCGTGCTGTGTTACTGACTGCGGGGCATCTCAGTAACAACACTCCAGTAACCCAGTTCCCCTGCTGAGGTGAAAGAAACATCTTAATGGGAGACCCTGACATTTCTGCAGACCCATCTACATTCCTGCAAATCAACACAGCGATTGCCCTCGCATGAGGTCACAAGGAGCCCTGTAAAAACATTCAATCACAAAAAAATCCAAACCCAAGTCAAAATATAACTCACAGGAGCAGTAAAACCACACTGGGCTCCCAGCTAACTGCATTGATCGGGGAAACAATCGGGGTAGTGAAAGAAGGGCATTCCAGAGCTCTTCAGGAAAAGCTTTAACAGTGTTCTATATCATGAGTCAAAAACTCAAAAGCCTACCATGGTCACAGAGCAATTCACTTGGAAGAATTCATGCAAAATGTCATTTGTTCTGGCTACTGGATCTGAAGCTACCAGGGCGTATAACTGTTTATTCAGGTTTTAAAGCAACACTGATCCTCCAGCCAGGCCTGGGAACGTTTCAGCAGACCCTGCAACAGAAAGAATTACCTATACAAAAGAACTGCACAAGATAAACAGAAATAATTTTTTAAAAAGCATAAGCCTGTCATAGAGATTCTCTTTCCAGTTCCAGTGACAACCTGCTGTTCATATTGATTTTGTATAAGTGCAGCATCAGCTGGAGATTAAACCTTGCCCCACCATGGCTCTGACACTATGAGTCCTTCTTTTGTCTCAGTCAAAGCTCAGTCAGTGTAAGGGGGCTACAATGGAAAGTTTGTGCAAAGTGAACCAGAACATGACTGCGCAGCAGTCACCATGTAGAAACCAAACTGAGAACTAAACACACAACAGCCTTCTCCCCTTCCAAAGCTGGGGTGGTGGGGATCAACATGTACTCACCAGTCCAGCTGGAACTCACATTCAAATGGCCCCCGTGCTGAAAACAGCAGAGATGTTCAGTGATCTGGCCTTTAAAGCACGAAAGCATTTCCATGGGCAAGGTCTTGCTTTCAGAAGAAATTTTATTCAGAACTTCCCTTGGAGGTTTTGGGTTTGTTTTGATTTTAAATTCATTTAGCCTGAAATCTTGAGGCTTGATTCTTACATCTTGATGAGTCATTAATATCAGTGCAGAGTGGAAGTAAGTAACTTCCTACTGAGAGTGTCAGGCAATCCACACTCACCTTTCCATGGGCACAATGTGCATATCCCAGTGCCTGCCTGTTCCTGCCCAGTGTGCCAGTGCAGATACACCTCCAGCAGCAACGCAGGGACCATGGGGACACGGGTGGCCAGTGTGCTGGCATCTGTCCTGTTCTGCCAGCCCTGCCACGGGACAGGCGACCTCTTGCAGACAGGTAGGACAGACCACACAATGTTAATTTCTTGCCCAACTCATTAAGGGCCAGCAGAGTTCATCTGTAGAATGAAGCAACAGGATTCAAGCAGGGTCTCAGCAAGCCGGTGACAAGCACTGACAGTGGAACCTCTGCCTTCTACGTCCCAGAGACCAAGCTCTCACTGGTCATTAATATTTTATGTTGTTTTTATTTGTTAGCATTTTTGTTAAAGTCCTCTGCCATGGGTAGCCATCCACTTCTTGCAAACTCAAGGCAATCTCTTTCAAGCAAACCTGTGATGCTCGCAACAATCCCTGTGTATTTAACTGGGATTTAATAGAAAATTTGGGATTTCACTAAAAAACTGCAGACTATTTACAATGTTTGTTGTGCATTTGGTTTGCTGATGGTGGTTTTGGTGAAAAAAAATTTGAGTGAAACCTGATTAATCAAAACAATCCTGTTTCTGAAAGAAGATTTTGGATGTTTTCAGATTTCCAGACTAACTCAGAAAGAGACCAAATTTTGTGTCAAAACATGTAAAAATATGACTGTTCAGATTTAAATGTCAAAAATAAATATTGTGTCAGTTTGCGAAGAAAGCAGTTTGAGCACAAAGCAGCAGCAAAATGTGAAAATCTTATCATGAAACACATAAATATTACTTCTTACCCAGCTACACAGATGCTACTACACAGCAACAGATCCCATGAATGTGCACGGGACAATCCCATCAGCAGGAGGCTTGATTTTTAAATATTAGAAATACCTAAAACGCCAGAGTGAAAGCATAAAGGGCAAACAGATTTAGTAAATCGTGCTGATTCCAGCTCTTCCTGAAAGTTTGTAACGTCACCTGCAAAGTACCCATAGGAGTGGTTATTTCTTTCTTAAGTGAACACACAAAACTTTGAGCAGCCTATTGCTGTTTGTTTCTCTTGGGAATTGGTTGGTGCCGTGTCTGAAGGACGATCCCATCCCGTGCCCAGCACACAGCAATGAGGTTAAATTGGTTTGGATGATATCAGCTATATGTAATTAAACCAGCAGCCCATGGCCGGGCCTTTCTGTGCCCATGTTAGGTGTTAAATTAAGGTCTGATTAAGAGTGTGCTGCTGCAGTGAAGGTCAAGGACTAAAGATCACAAGCTTTGTTTCATCTAATAACAATAAGGACTGTCTGGCTGCCAAATACCACAACAGCCCTTGTTCTGCTATCAGACTGCTGTCCAGCTAGAGGGATCTGATTTCACTGGTATCCCTTTTTAAACCCCACTTCTAAGAGGGTTTGTAGCTATTTCATCTGTATTAAGCAGCACTGTGTTACCCGAGGCTATACAGTACGTTCTATATGATCAAAGCAGAAATGCAGAAGCTTCTGACGAAGAGTTATCGTGGCTGAGGGGAACAAAATATCAAGGAAGGGGAAAAAAAGATACAGAGCTACAAAATACCAGGTCATGCCACCAAAGTAAACACCCACAGGTAAGTTCAGAACATGAGACCACACAATGGTGGAAACTGTGCACATGTGTTTGCTTGGAACAAATCACAGGCTTGTCCCACCAGCAGTCAGCAGGAGAGATGTGTCAAACAGGACCGACAGGAGATAAAAGCAGAGTGGTGAAGAGAAAAGCCAGCAACTTATTTGTTGGATGAAGACAAGAATTGGTGCATAAGGGCTTCTCCCTGCATAAGTGTTTTCCACAAAGACAGGTCAGCAGGCATTAGCAGAGCAGTTGTCTGTTAGGAAAGAACAAAATTCCTAATAGCCCAACAAAGTCTGCTCCCAAAAGATGCCCATATCCTTCCCCAATGAGTCTGGGCCACTGGGACATGTTTATTTCCTGAAAACGAGGGTGGAGCAGGCAGAGCAAGAAACCATATGGCCCGAAAATAATCTCCCACAGACACATCCTATTCCATACTTGGGATCCAGTTTCAGAGCAGATACTGATTCATTTTTCAAGAGTCATCTGAAGTGTCTTTCATTTGCTCCTAGTACTTCATAGACTATTAATAGAGTACTGTCATACCTGGAAGGACAATTTTGCTGCTCTGGGAGGCTGCACACAGAAAACTCCTCACAGGGATGCACAAACACTCTAAAGCCAGAGTTTGGTCAGTTCTTTCTGAATTGCTTGATACATGTGATCAAAACAGTTCCTTGAGGAGTCTTGAGGCTTTGCATTTTAGCATTGGAGTTTGTTTCCTGACAAGCTGAGTGAATCTCAAAAGATTCAATGATCCAGCTCAGCATGGATTAGCTTCCAGCTCCTTGCTGTTGCTGCTGACCTATACATCTCTGCAGAGCAGACTTTTTTTGCTGGGAGCTCCCAGACTTCCTGAAATCTGAGTTGCATCAGAAATACAGTGAACACCACAAAAGAGCCAGGTGTGAAAAATGACTTCTCCAGAACAAAAGAAGTATGTTCACCACTGGAAGTCAGTGCCTGAACTGAAAAGCAGCACTTTACTGAA
The DNA here is from genome assembly GCA_013397725.1 of Rhagologus leucostigma. Classification (NCBI taxonomy): domain Eukaryota; kingdom Metazoa; phylum Chordata; class Aves; order Passeriformes; genus Rhagologus; species Rhagologus leucostigma. The sequence goes on from VZTD01004418.1 coordinate 804,285, forward strand.
TTAAGAAATTCCTGTACACCTCATTTCTCACCTATTTGTGAAAATACAATGAATCATGTGCTAGTCCCACTTGAGTCCAATTTTCTAATGATAATGAGAAACCTTTTCTGTCACCACTTAAATTTCAGAACACCAAACCTAAAAAAATTCCAATCAAAATCAAAGGGCGGGTTTGGTTTGGTTTGATTCACCTCCTGATCACTCTTATTCCTGAATTTTGCAAGCAAAGATTGTACACTGAGAACCACAGTTTTGTTGCCATGTTAGAGATGGTGGTGAAAGCTTTTAAACACAAAGGTTTAACACTGAACATATATATCCATATTATCTGTATGACAGAGCTGAGAAGTCCTGATTAACTGCTGCAAGTCTAAGGAAGCTGCTTTTGGAAATGATAGTTCATTTTGAAAATCACACCACAGCTGATAAGATACATTTCAGAGATTTAAATTTAAGCACTTCAGCCTGGATCCAAATAACATCAAAGTTCAGTACAGGCTGCAAATCAGAACAGCACAGCTCAGCCCTTGCTGGAGCAGCATGACAGCCTCATGCCCTTACATCTGTGACTTCCCAAGGTGAATTCCAGGGACTCTGTCACCAGCAAGTGGCCTGGGGGAGTGAACTCAGGCTCCTGCTCCTGCCCCTGGAGCTGTTGAGAGAAGGACTGCTTTTGAAAACTTTCCAGTCTTGTCTCGGAGAGCTGCATTATGTTATCTCAGTATCTGCACCAGTCCCTGAGCTACACTTAAGCTCCTATAAGAGGGATTGTTGTACGTATTATGGTAATGTCATTTATTTATTTTACGCAACTGGAAAATTTAAGGGCAACCACTTCACTTCTGTGCTGTGTAGATTAGAGTGTTCACAGTAACACCTGCTTACTGAACAGACAGCAAAAAAGTCCTTGTATTCCTTCTTTATTGCAATTTATTATTATAGCTTGAATGGTTCCTAGTGACTTCCTAAGATTAATGTTAATATTCTAATCGGAGTCTCCCTTCTGGAGTTTTATTGTGGATTTTGAACATTCATTTCATTTAACATACACGTGGGACCAAGTCTGATGGTTCCAAAAATATTTGTAGTTGGAAATCACAGTGATTTTGTGTTAGGCTCGGTGCCAAAGAAATCACAAATCAGAAGTCTGTTATAGAGTAGTTCTAATTTCTTGGCATCAAAATTCCTCTTTATGTATGTGCATAGTGTGATGTTTTCCTGGGCCGTATGGCACTAACAATTAACTGAGAAATGAACTGCTTATCTATTTTTTAGGGTTTCTGGTGGAACTAGAGAGCTTGTCTAGCCGGCTGGGGATTCACAAGGATTTTATGGACTTCCTGTGTGAGCCGGAGCCTGCCCACTGGATATGCATCACTCTCTATCACAGCTGGTGTTTCGAACCAAAAGTGTGGAGTAGAAATTTCATCCCTGATTTTTTTTGGCTGGATTGATTGTTTAGTCTAGGAACTCTCAAGGAGACTTTCTAGGTGCTGGAATTCCTCTTTTTCTTCAGTCAGCAGCTGATGCTGTATGGTGAACATCAGAGTCTAGATTCACATCTTAGTGAGCGAAGATTTATGTTCCTCCTAACGCTCCTTGACGTTAATGAGTATTGCAGACATGTATCCCCATGGATTAAGCTGAGAACATACCCCAGAGTGTGTGTGGAGTTTGTCATTAGGGTATCAGACTATTAAAACCAACAGAGAAATTCCAAGGGTAAGAAAGCAATTGGATCTCTTCCCTTCTCTCTGCTGGAGCACATGTAAGAGATACACTTTAAATCTTCTCGTATTTCCAGCCCTCTCACGCCGATTCCTGCACTCGTTTTTGGTTGTTAATGACTTCAAAGAAGAATTGATTGCCACTTTTAAGGCACTTCCCATAACAACATTATGGGAAATATGTTGCTGGAAGAGAATATTTCTGTAGCTTTATAGTGGTCTCTAATGAAGGAACTTCCATGTGGTTGGGGGAGACAAGGGAGTATTTTTCCTCAGCTGGCTGTTTCAGGGATTGGATCAATACAAGGGGAGGATTTTTCCTCAGCTGGCTGTTTCAGGGTTCAGATCGATACAATGGGATGACCCTGTACACTCCATTATCTGGGGATTGTGGCTCCTTAATGAAAGACTATGGATCCTGGGATGTGCCACCTGAGAGCAGAGCATCAGCCACCGAAGGCTCGCTCTGGCTTGCAGCACAGCAGGCTGGTTCCTGCAGATCCATATGCAGGTGCTTGCTCTCCCCTGCCCAGTGCTCCAGGTTTTGACGATACTTTGGGAGGCACACGGTCAGCTCCATTATCTGGACATCCTGGGGAAGACTCAGCTGCAACCCAGATAAACCAGACATGAAAAATAGACTCCAGGATGTAAATTCAGTCTCCCCCAAAACCACGTGTAAAACTGACCTGTGGGAGAGAGTCAGTGCAGAATTACCACATCCTCAACCCCCGTGATCTACCTACAACAAACAACTTTGGAGCCAAGATTCTTGGATTTTCTTCCCAATATCCCAACCATAGGGCAGACATAATTGCTGTGTGTCTGGTTGATAGGAATTTTCTGGGCTGACTCTTGTCACACATGAGGTTTATTAGCCCTGTGTAATCCTGCCTATACCAGCACACTGCAAGATGGAAATAAAAACTTTATGTTTTCCCTCAGAGCCACTTGAGATCTTCTGGAGAAAATTTTCGTAGGAGAATTCTAATTTAGCTAATTTGAAAGCACTGGCTCCTGGATCAGTCACTCCCCTGGAAACACACCCATTGCTCCCTTAGTAAAAGAAAGAAAAGAATACTAACAGAGATTTCTAAAATATTTTGAGATCTGTGAATATAAAGGGCTGTCTGTAAAGTGTTTAGAAAACTTCAAAAAAAAAAGGTGCTACATAAATGCATATTTATTGCAGTGCTGACATTCTTGTGGCAGCTCTGAATGCAGAATCAAAAGCAGAGGGGGCAGAATGTAAGTCAGAATAAGAAACTGTCAGCCTTTAGCCTCTATCTTAAACTGCTTTGAAATGTTCCAGACATTCAGAAAATCTAGTTTGCCAATATTGTATGTCCTATGGTAATTACACCAATCTGGAATATAAATTTTCCTTCCCCCTTCTGAGAGAAGGCGAAGCTCTTAGAGATACACACGAATGGAGCTCTAATCCCACAAACTTTAATGCTTGTACCTAATGTCAGGCAGCAGAGTTGTCCCACTGATTTCAATGGCTCTGCTCAGATGCACGTGTGGAAACGTTTGTGTGATTAGAAGTTAATCATAATAAATGCCAGTTCATAAGAGATCCCTGTGTAAACAATCTATTTCTGCGTGCAAGTGATGATTTTATTGCTGTTCTGTAATTCTGTGTAGAGGCTTTGTGAAGAAGTCTTATATTTTCTAAAGCACTAGAATGTTTCTGATAGTGTTTTTCATTGCTAGCTCTTTGGGGGCTAATTAAAAGAAATATCTGTTAAATTTATTCATTGCTTGGTTCCTTGAAAGCAAGAGGCACCTGGCGTAAACATTAAAAAGAAAAGCAGGCAGCAGCCAGACCTCATCATATATTAGATGCATTAGGACACTTTATTTATAAATATGAAATTGGTTTTAATGACTTCAAAAGGAGGAAATGCCAGGAAGAGCATAATATGAGCAAGCTCAGTAAAGCTGTCATGAAGATGCCTAAACCCACAAAAAATCTAGAAAATACTTGCTCCCTCCTTCTCCTATCAAATAGGAAGTGGCAATTCCAGCTGCAACTGGCAAAAACGTACATAAAGAACTGCAGCACTAACCAAAAGAAGCAGCAGATGAGATGGAGCCTGTCTGCATGGGGAGTGCCATCAGTGGGAGATCAGAAATAGCTCATTTATACTGAGCTGACTGATTCAGTGAAACAAACCCTGAATTTTGACCCCTGTGATTTAATGCAAAATCCTTCAGGATGCGAAATCCATCCTTCTGTTGGGACAACATTTAAAGAGGCACTTACATTGAGCATATGCTTTACATTCACTTGACTTTAGTTTCAAACAAGCTTAGCACTGTTTCATTCTGTTCCCACTGCAGGCTTCAATAAATCAGTAATGAACAGTGGCTCAGTACCTTATAATCCAGCATGCATTCAGCACTGTCCCACAGAAAGATGCAATAAATTAATGATCAATCAACTGTGCCAGTGAGGAATATCAGCAATAGTCCTGAGAAAGTTCTCCTTCATGAAGAAAAGATCTATCCTAAGGTAGATTTCATCTTAGGGAACGTTATTGTAACAACACGCTGATTTGAGAAAGGTATTTCACAGGAGTAAATCTGATATTAGTGAGATCGATGTCCAGTTTTAGTGGGAGGAACCACAGCATCTTCCCTCATTTAAAGAGCTGAAGTTTTGAGCCAGGTGTAATACGTAGGAAAGAGTCCAAAGAGATAGAAAGATTTATGTTACAGGAACTCTCATTCACCACTACTCGGACACGTAGAAAAAGCACTCAGCAAAAAGAAAGTTTGACCTAAAATGATGAAAGAACAAACTAATTTTGATAAAACAAGATTGAGGACTTCATTCTAAATTAACCTGTTATGTGAAAATCTGAGACAAGCCACAGATTGTATCAGGTCTGCAATGGACCTGATTGCTCCTACTCAATTTAACCTCTGACACTTGAAACAATTGGCCATGCACAGGAAGTAACTGCTTTAATCCTGGTTGGGATGAAAAACCTTTCAGTAGTTGTTTTCCTCCTTCCATGTAGTGGGGAACAGTTCCTAGATAAACAGTGAGAGGAAGGCAGGTAGAAGCTGTGCCATCCATTTTCCCAGTTTTAGCACTGCACAGACTGATCCTGTGGGCAGGAAATGTGCCATGAGTGGAGGAGAGAAATTAGGAGACCTGTTGAGAAAAGAATCTGTAGCCTAAGGATGTTTTCTGATCTCCTGGAATCCCATAGGTGTGATCTTTTCAAAGGGTGATTTCCCAGTTTGAAAGAAGCAGTTTTGTTGACTTCTTTAATCACATCAGAGGTGCCCTGTTTCTAGGGCAGGAACTTTTCCTCCTGCCCTTGCAAAGAAAACAAACAGACACTGGTTTTCCATCCTGCCGTGACCTTTGGAAGTTGTCATCTCTGCCAGTACTGCACTTTTTGGCCCTGGAGAGACCAGTTCAATCCTGACTGAGGGAACTGAGCCTGAGTGAACCTCCTAAATCAGCATCCTTTCACTTTCCTGCAGGTTAACACCTGTATTTTCCTTCTAAGAACTAATCAGGTCTGACCCTGTTGAACTTAGGAGATCCCAGCAGCAGGATTGTCCAGACTTCCGAAATCAAATATCAAACCCCACAGAGCCTCAGAGGAGCCTGAGCAGGCGGAGCTGCAGCCAGAGAGCACAGACCCAGTGCAGAACTGATGCTAGAGGACACCAGTGCAGTGTGTTGTGGCACGAATTCTCCAGCCCAGAGTTCAAGTGACTTCAGTGACAGGCCCTGGCTGGGTTCAGGACGAGAACAGGTCCAGACGAGGGGGAGCTGCAGAGACTGTAAGTTACAAAATTAGTCATTCATATGAGCCCTATACGTGAGGCTTCTGCTTCCACCAAGCCGGGTGACATTTAACCACAAAAATATTTAACATGCTTTTTACAAAGATGTGCATCACTGACTATGATAAAATACAGGGGTGTGGGAGAGTCAGGATGCAGCTTTTTCAGTGCAACTCCACATGAAGGAAAAAAAGGCAATAAAAAGGAAGTCTTGGCATAAGGAAAACATCCCAGTGAAATCCTGCCTTTTAATCTTGGCCGCAATCTCTTCTCATCATCTTTCCTGCTTTTTAATGCTCTGCTGGACTTTTTATATCATTCACTTTATCAACTTCACCTGTCTCAAAAGTCAATAAAAGCAGAGGCCACAGTTTTAAAATCCAAGCAAATGAACTGAGGCACCAAACTTCTCAACTTCTCCAGAGGTGCTGACTGCTCACAACCATCAGGAGCAGCAACACAACCTGTGGGTGATCAGTGCCTTTAAAAATCACTTAAGTGCTTGAAGAGGAACATAACTGGAGAACACAGAGGATAATACTTTCAAAAGCTTCTGACTGAAGAGCCACTATTTTACTTCCAGAAGTGATTTAAGCACTTGGGAGTTCAAGAACTACTTAAAAATCAAGTGTATTCTGAAATGCATAATACTTTTTGTGAATGGTATACAGATACCTCTTCTGGTAATGTACTTACCCAGAAGTTTTAGGCCTCTCTCAGAGAGGATTCAATGTATTGGAATTCCAGTCCAGGACTGTCAACACTGTCACCTACAGACGCTCCACCAATATTCAAATGGGAAAGCAACTTTCCATGTTTATTGCCTGAGGAAACCTCAGTTCAAGAATTACCTAAACAACACTGTACTGATTGCTGAGGAAAGACTCTCCTGCACTTTTCTAGTGCCTCTGATGGAAAATGCTTTTTTCAGGCTTTCTCCTGTTACCATTTTTTCCTGACATCTGTTCATCACTAAGCCAGCAATAGAGTCAGTGTCCCACCATGATGTATGTACTTCCAAAACACTCTGAGCAGAAGGAAGAGATTGCTAAGTGTACAGAGACAGCAAAGGCAATCATGTCATGGCTTAAGCCAGCTTGTTGATAGAGGAGGTTTACAGCTGTCATTAGTGAAATGGAGAAGAGGCTGCTAGCACAAGCTCACACCACTGACAGCCACAGATCAGGAAAAAATCTCAACACATGGCAGCGTTTCACTGCTGAGCTGTTGGCCTGAAATTCTGTTAATATTTATCCGATGTGCTGATCTTTAACACTTGGATTGCTGCTGGTAGCAGACAGTCAAACCAGCCTGAGGCCTTCACAAGGCAAGTGTGCTGTGTGGCCAGAGTCAGATTAAAGCTTAGCAAGTCCTACCGACAGTCCAGAGGCATCTGGAGAGAAAGGGGTCAATCAACTTGTACCTCCTTGGGCTGAGCTACCTGGATCTTTCAGCAGTTCCTGAAGGCAGTGGGGAGGCTGGGATGCTGTAGATGTGGTTTGCATACATCCCATCTCTACATTAGGAATGTGGTCAGTGTCTTAGGTGGACAGAACAGCTTGGTCTTGCCTCTGAAACAGAGGCTTCCAGGGCACTGTTTTCAAGCTCCCAAGGAGAGTTTTGACACCACAATTGCTGCCCATCACTGCAAGAGTTAACTAGAGCACAGTGGGGTTAATATCTTTGATATATTCAGGGTTCAAGCCTTTCCTCCTTGGAAAGACATGTTTTTAATAGGAAGGCATCTGCTATTTTCTCTTTCAGTGTCTCTAAAGAGGAAGAAGGTTCCCTGTTACTGTTTTAGAATCTCTTTTCTATGATTGAGTTCAAGCTCTTTCTTTAGAGCAGCACTTTAGTGTTTCTTCCTTAATTTAGACAAAGTTTAAATCACATATTTTGCTGCATTCATTTTTCTTTGGTTTTCTGTTGCACAGAGAACCTGTTGGCTTTCTGTTCTTTAACACTGTACACCACTCCTAATTCAATCCTAGCCACCTACCCGGTTACATCCAAAAAAGTTCTCTCTCGGTTTGCTTCCTGGCCTGATGTGCTGCTACATCTCCCTCATTGCAAGAAGCCTTCCCCTCTTCTGCTATTCATCACAGCAATTTCACATGCTCTCTTCAGCTGTTCTCTCCATGGGCTGGTGAAGCTGGCATGGTTATTACCCTCTTTATCCTGTACAAAGTTTAAAAAATAAAAAGATTATTTATGGATAACACTGGGGACCACCCATACAGCATGAAAAATTGAGAATCAAAAACTGTTGTTTTCATGCTTTGGGCAGTTACACGCATGCATAGCTTGGATCAGACAGTCCTTCCCATTTGACTTCTGTTCTCAGTAAATATTTGTAGCTTTGCTGATGAAGCAGTGCTGAATTTCTCAGCTGGGCTTCCATATGGACCATAAGCTGTGGCACTGGACTATAGAACCTCATTCAATAACAGGCCTTCTTGAATAGTCATTTGTTTCATTCTCTAATTTGGTCATGAAAAATCTGTTTAGGAATCAAATGGCAGAACAAAGTCTCCAAATACAGCTGCTTTGGCTGTATTATTGATGGCTGTGAGGCCCATGGCAGTAGTAACAAGGGCTCAAAAGTATGAATTTTTTTTTTTTAGTGTGACCTAAATGCAGTAATTTGTGTATAGAAAATGGCAAAAATGTGGAGGTTTTTTTCAATATTATATGATTTCTATTTAATGCACCTTATCTTTGTTTCAGTCTGGTTTTACCTGTGAGCAAAGCACATTTCTTGTTTGTGCCTGCCCTGTCTGTGCGCAGCAGAAGCTTCTGAGGATGGGCACTGCATCCTGTGGGGGCTGAGTGCTCTGACCATGGAACAAGCACAAGCTGTAATGACCTGAAGGAGGGAGCAGAGTGAGTACCTGCCCAGGGCTGGCCAGCCTGGGGGTCTGGTGTACATGGAGGGGAGATGTATCCCAGGACAGCCCCTGTGTCAGGAGAAATCCCGTGACCAGCCACAGGACAGTTTTGGTGTGGGGCTGGTGAGTGATCTGAATGTCTGACTCTGAGCTCAGCATCCCTGGCTTGCCCCTGACCCAGCTTTCCAGTGGGACACCCAGAGAATTGTCACCGTCTGTCCCCTGGAAATGACATTCCATACACCTGCATGCAACACAGCCACAGGAAGGTTTCACTCTTGACTCGGAGGTCAAGGCTGTTGGCCACTTCTAAGTTCACTAGTTTGCAGTCAGCAGCTTTTTCCCAAAAGATAAAATATTACTAAGAGGAAAAAGGCATAGAAAAATAAGGATGACTTCAAACCTCAGTTTTACAGCTTTTTCCCTTTTGGAACTAACAACAACTCTAACACCTCCCTTTTGCCCATGGATCTCAAAGTGTTTTACAAAGGCAGCAAACGTCACTGACAGCACTTTGCAGTGAGGGAAACGGGAGCACAAAGGGGAAGGTTATTTATCTGAGAACCCTTCAAGAGACCAGCAGCAGAGGTAGGAATACAACCAGTAATCTTCTGGCTAGGAAAGCTGCTCCCTGTACATGCTGCTTAGAGTGGTCACATTTCTAATGCCAGTAAAATCTGTGGTTTCGACCCCTCTGACCCCCTTATCAGTCCTTCCCTCCCTTCTCAGCATACACTTTCCCAGTTAGTCATCACATGACAGTGGAAGTCCCTTTGGGATGGACTTATTGCTTCTATTACTAAAGCTTCTTTTTCTTAGGTACTGGTCCTGGTGTTTATGAGATAAATATTATGTTTTGTGCAAAGCAGGAAGATTAGGCTTGGGGGAGGTTCAATGTGTTCAATAGGTAGTTGAGACAACATCTTCTATATAAAGATTATTTCAAAACTGCCCTCGGTGCAAGCTGCAGTTGAATTTAAATGCAGCCTTGGCTTTTTTTGCAATTTCCTGCCAGAGGAGCAGCTCTCAAACTGTTTTGAAATAAAAAGACATGAATGCTGGAAGGAGGCAAGCGGTCAATTGACCTCATCAGAGTTCAGTGCTGGTGCTAGTCAGGCATTTTCCAACTAGAGGGGTTTGGGTTTTTCCATTCTTTTGGGAGGCAGGGGGAAAAAAAATCCTGATTTGGGGAAAGAAAATCCTGAGTTCTCAGAACTGAAACTTTTTGCGGGAAACACATCATTTTCACAAAACGCTTTCTGGGAAGAATCTTCCTGCTCAGCTTGAGTCTGATGGACAAAAACTGATTGGGAAAGGATCCCAGCATAGCCAGGAGCCCAGTGCTCAGCACATTCCCTGATGATGTGCATTTACACCATGTGATGCAGGAAGGATTGAGTTGGGTCCAAATAAAGCAGAGCAAGGATTTGACACAGTCTTCCCACAGGCACTGCAAATACCCCAACCTCTGGGTCATCCTCTCTCCTCTACCCCAAGAAATGGGATTTCTATGAAGTCAGAACCAATCCAACAGGAGCAATTGTGCTTAACAGATTGATCCCAGTCAAGGAGGTGTTTTAGACTGTAAACATGAACCCTGGTCTCCTACATCCTGTAGAAATATCCTCAGCATCAGGCTTTGGCATGCTGTGAGCTGAACCTGTTTGTTCGCTTGCTCTTTCTTCAACAAGCAGCCTTGTTTTCATTTTGATGAGACAAAAACTCTAAAACAACCCCATTTTTCTTAAAACATGTTTTGCTTTCTAGCCAGCTTTACTCAACATCTTAGGAGGGAGCCCTTGGACTGATACCAGACATTTAACATCTGACCCACTTTGGGGTTGCCACTGACACCAAATATGAAAAAACAACTAATGCACAGAATAAGAAGCATTTTCTCTTACCTCAGCAGGCTGTGAATCAGACCCCAAACGTCAACAATTTCCCAAAAAGTGTCATTGAGTTTGTTTGCTTGTTTAATAGAAAATAAAAGATGTGTTCTTTACACTAAACCATCCTTTAGAGAAGCGTGGCAGGAGCCCACACTGGAAAGGTCCCTGGGCTGCTGCTCTGCCTTCTGTACATTGCTGTTTGTTGATGGCTTATTTTTTTGTTCCTAGTCTTGGAGAGAAACTGGCAGGAATTGTGCAAGGTCCTTGCACAGCTGGAAACAGATGATCCCTTTGCTACAGCTCTGGAGCTACTGGAGAACTGGTTCCACTCCCTTCAGCTACTGACTGCTCCTCCTCCTATGGTCTGAATGATTTCAGAATTCTGTGGGATGCACCAGGTGAGTGAAAATGAGTGAGTTGTCATCAAGAAAGGTTTCAAATCACCAACATCGAATTTTCACAAGCGTCAATTTTTTCCCAACACACATAATAAATAAATTCAGAGAGAAGTGAAGGAAGGCATAATCTGCAAATGTGCTAAAGAATCCTTTGATGTCCTGGTCCGGACACTGAAAAGCTTCAGCAGAGAAATTTTCCAGTTTTCTGCAGCTTTCTGTGAGAGTTCTGTGTTTCTCACAAAAGCTATGAAAAACGCTGCTACGGGTTTAATTCTCTACCTTGCACCTGATGTTTTTTTACCAAAGGATTGTTATGGTTTTCTGAGAAAAATACTTTCAGATAGCCTCCACCAATCATTCTGAGAGGTGGTGGGTCAAAGAAGCAATGACCTCTTGGAATCCTAGTGAACTAGGGGATAAAAACCTATCCATATATTAATAAATAATGCACTTTCCCTGAATTCTGCCTGGCTCATTTCTCTCTGTCCCAGGTACAACAGCGACCTCCCAGTATTGAGGGAGGCCGTGGCAGGTTTTCTCAGAGGGTCAGAGAGGTACCTATGGTGGAGAAGAGGCTTGTAAAATACAGACTTTTAGCTCACTTTCTTTGGCTGAGGTCAATAATTAGATCCCTCTTTCCAAAACTGCTCAGGCACACAGGAGGGATGATGCTGACAACAGTTTCTTTAACCTGTTCAAGTTCCCTTTTGGAAAGAAGCTCTTTCCCAACCCTACCAGTATAAAATAATGCTTTACTCAAAGCTGATTCTTCTAAATTAGGGTCTGCATTTACATAGAAGTAAGGATGACAGTCTGGAGGAACATTAGCTGAAAGGTGCTGAAGAATAATAGCATTTTTCTGTCATTACTATGAGGAGGAAAGGAAACTGTACATCACATGGAAGGCTGACCAGCTGCTCCTGTTACATAATGGATGGGGACACTGCTGATTCAATAAACGCTAAGAATACAGAAATTTATCTACAAAGACAGATACCCTTGCGTCCGCATTAAGACTTTACTAAAATGTATGGCACAAATATACCACATATTTCCTGGTTATTTCTCTTTGCATGCTGGTTTATTTCATCTCTTTTCCAACCAATACGTTTTATAGGCACTGAAGAGGAGCAGTGAGGGGAAATTGGTGTTCTAGCAAGCAAGGACCTCATCTTAGCCACATAACAGGGAAAAAAATCATTTCCAGACTAGAGAAGATTTGCACAGCACTTTCTGAACCTGAGTAAGATTTAAAACTTGAGCAGAGTTGGCAGGCACATCACAGCCCACCTTCAGACAGAGTGGCTGCAAATGGGGGGAAACCCAAGCGCTAATGATCAGTTAAATACTCAGTTCCTTCTGTCAGTAAATTTAAACATACTCAAGGAAGACCTCAAAAAAACCTCCTCAGACAAATTGTATGTTGTCAAAGGAAGAAAACAGTTCTTATTAAAAAAAAAGTCAACATTTGTTAAATAAAACAGAACATGGTGCCGAGACTGCAGCTGAATTCAAAGGCAATTCTACAGGTAACTGGAAGAAGTGTTTGGAGAGAGAAAACTCCTATTTCACACAGACATCTGGTGATTACAAATCAGAACTGGATATTTACTGAGGTAAGATTACCTCACCCTGGACTGTGTTTAATTCCTGTCTCTTCCTTTGCAGAATTCAGTTCTGGCTGTATAAAATACTCTAAAATGTGGAAAACAGAGGCACGAGGAGAAAGACAAGCACATCTGCTGGTGCAGGTGGGCACGTGCAGGTATGTGTACATGGATATGAATTCACGTTTGGCAAACACTGAACGGAGATGGGAGCTTTGGGATGCCAAGGGTGGAAGCAGGGCCTGACAGCTCCTGAACAACAGCTCTACACTGCAGATACACTTGATACGGAAATCAAAATAAGGTAACGCATAGTAAGGTACCTGGGCTCTCTAAACTGTTTCTGGTTTCTCTACATGAGAAACACAATTTCCAAGGGTTCAGTTCCCATTTAAACAGCAAAACAGACATCCTGGTTTTCCAGAGATTATGAAAAAAATCCTCTCCCTGCGCTGCATCCTGGAGTGTATCAGCAGAGCCGACTGTATTTCATTTGGGGCAGCAGAGCTCCATCAATTTGCACAAGGCAGGGAGCTTCTGTTTCCAAACAGAGCATGAGGAGAGTTATGACCTGCAAATCAGGCCAGAATATCCTTGGCTCTCTTTCAGGATGCAAATACTGCTTTTTCTCTTAGAAATATTAAAATTGAATGATCTAGTGAGGAGACCTTTTCTACCTACTTTGGTTATGGGTCTTTTGAGAGATTATCTTGACTATCAAGTAGTTTTTAGTGTTTATCAGTGACCACAAGATCAATTTGCACTCTCAGAAAATAAATACAATTCTTGCTTACAGTAAAAATCAAATGTGCAAGTATGGAGGAAAAGAAGAGAGAACAGGATTAATAAATTACAATTGTTAGCAAGCACTAACGTATCGAAAATGGCAAATTCTCTGGAGTACAGCTGAGCTTCTTTTATTCAGGTCAATGACTCCTTTTGTGATTCTCTCCTCTCAAAAAGAGCATTTTTCAATGATTTATGTATAATAATCTCCACATCAGCATACCGTATTTTTCAGTATTTGTTTGTTAAACATGCAGCCAGGCTCTCACACTGAAGCCCTTAGCCTTGAAAATCCAACTGGGATAGAGGCATAAAAATATACATATAAAATAGAAATATTTATTACCAAGGCTGATGTTTATGATTTGACATGTAGGTAAGGGGAAAAAATACGTCATTTTAGATTGCTGATTTAAGGCTTTAATGGTGTGGGTTTCAGACAGATACGTGAGGGCTGTTTATTAAGAAAAAAAAAAAAAAAA